>VZTA01027986.1:0-31870 GCA_013398855.1 Mohoua ochrocephala | reverse complement strand
CTGTGTTTTGGGGTTGTGCTGAAAACGGTGTTAATAACACAGAGATGTTTTCGTTATTGCTGAGCAGGGCTTGCACAGAGTCAAGGCCTTTTCTGCTCCTCNAGTGAATGGGCTGGGGGTGCACAAAGATTTGGGAGGGGACACAGCCAGGACAGCTGACCCCAGGTGACTCAAGGGATATCCCGGACCATGTGGGGTCATGCTTAGCAGATAAAGCTGGGGGAAGAAGAAGAAAGGGGAAGACACTTGGAGTGATGGCATTTGTCTTCCCAAGTCCCTGTTCCGTGCCATGGGGTCCCACTGGGATGGCTGAACACCTGCCTGCCCATGGGAAGTGGTGAACGAATTCTTTGTTTTGCTTTTCTTGCTTACACAACTTTTACTTCCCCTGTTTAAAGCCTTTTTTTTCCCCTTTATCTCAAGCCACAAGTTTTCTCCCTTCTGCCCTTCCAGTTCTCTTTGCCATCCCACCAGGACAGAGTGAGTGAGGGGCTGTGTGGGGTTGAGTTGCCAGCTGGGGTTAAACCATGGGAACACACACACACACACACACATAAATATGTACTCATAGCAGGGACCATGTAAATAAAAATAGAGTGACTGCTTTAGGCTGTTAATTCTTTCTTTTAAAGAAAATTATTTTGGAAGGAAATGAGTCTCATAACATCACTCGGTGTGGGGGTTTTATGCTCTCCTGTTTATCGTTCTTCTATAAAAAACTTTGAACCCCCTAGCCAATTTTAGCCACATTTGTGGACTCAAAAATACTATGTTCCTTCAAGATTTGTAAAAGTAGGTGCCCAAGCAGAGAAAAGACATTTATTAGTGCTTTCTTTGAAGGAAGGTCTGTAGTAAAACTCTCTCTTCTTACACATCTTGAGATCTGCATTCACCCTTCCCTTCCATATGCAAATCCAAAGAAAAACAGGTGTAGTACGTGAAATATTTGCTCTTGCATTCATTGTGTGCATGCTTTGATATGGCCACACACATTGCAACTATTTATTCTCTGTAAAATCAAGTGTCATTTGCCTCTTTCATACAGCTATACATTTTTATGTTCGCATCAACCCTTCAGAGCTCCCCATGCCTGAGAGGGAAGGCACATGTTACAGATGACAATATATCTCTCCCAGTCGTGAACAAAAAATCAGAGTTTTCCAGTTCCCAGAGACTATAATAATAACTCATCCTTGACCTCAAAGCATCAGTGCACAAGTGAAGTCTTAAGAAGAGAGACCAGCAACTCTCTGAGGTCAGAATTCTCTCCAACAGGGATCAAAAAGAGTATGGGAACAAAGCATGCACATAGCAATGTTCACCCAAAGTGCTCCTCAAGATTTCAGTGATTTACAGGTCAGGAACCTCTTGAGTTAGAGAGATCTTTGTTGGTCTTTGTATTTGAGAGAAAACACCAAACCTGTCTCACAAACCCATGAAAATTGGGGAAGAGAATAACCCAGCCAGGAGAAAATATCTTGAGCCCTCTCAAAGGAGGAGGACCTGTAAATCTGGAAGAGCCCTTCAGTGAGGTTGTCCAGACCAGGCTGGATTGAGGGTTTTCCTTATAGTTCCACAAATCTGAATTGCAAGGTGCCACACCTGGAAATACCTTTGTCCAGAAGAATCAGCTGGAACTGAGCTGCTAGAGAATTTTATCCATCAAAACTTATAAAATAACCAGTGCCAAGTCAGGTTCTAGTCCCTGAGGCCAGCTGGCATGGCAGTCCCCCAGTATTAAAGTCACTGATCCTACAGGAGACAGTGGTCATCTCCAAACTGCTCTTTTGAACTGGATCCTGACTTGTGCTTATTTCTAGAAAGCACCCAGGAGTTGTTTTGGACACTGCTGGGTTGGGTGGGACCAAAGTGGGGTTGGAGCTGTACTCTTGATGCAACAGGAAGCTCCAGTGTCCATATCCCAGTGCTGCTTGACTGGGTAGAGGTCCATTCCTGCTACTGTCAGCACTGGCCCAGAGCCATTTTATTAAACTTAATCAGAAAGACACAATTGGGAAGGATTTTTGTCTGCATTACTATTAATGATTTGGGAACTTCAGTAATTTTTGCCATTCTGACAACATAAAGGTCTCCATAATACTTATTTGAAGAACAAATCCACTGCAGTGACAAAAGTGTTACCTGCCATTGTACTCTGCGTTTAGACAAAAATGGTTAAACAGCCCTAACTGGAGCCTTCAGGTGGCCTCATGAAGCAGGCAAGACAAACAAACTATTCCCACAAACCTCTTGAAGCCATTAACCACCATCCAAAGAGCCAATAACTGCGTGAGATGGGTCTTGTCTCCCAGGAAAGACAGATAAAAATGCAAAGAGAAACATTTTTTGTTTGCTATTATTTCACCTTTGGAAAACGTGCTGTTCTGCAAGTATCAGTTTTTTTCTCGTGTTGCTACCAAAGCTTTTCCCATTTTCTTTCCCTTGAAGATAATCCTGATTTCCTTTAGGTGTTTTTAAAAGGATTTTTCTCTCCTCCTGACCAGCAACCTCGTTGGCTGAAGCTTTAGTCACACCGATACCTGTGTTAGCTTTTTTTTAGTCACATCGATACCTGTGGCTCAACAAAAAGGTGAGGGGCAGCAAACAGCAGAGCTGACGCAATTCCAGTCACCATCTCTCTGGTCTAGGAATGATAAAATTACCACCACCACCTGAAAGCAGAGCAGCAATTTTGTCAGATGCCAGACCTAAAAATGAATGTGGCCGTGCCACGCACTGCTCTGAGCTGTGGATATAATGAGTTTTGAATGGGAAGTCCCGGACACAATAAATCTGTGCCATATGTGACCATTTCCTGTGTCAGTTCCTTTCTCATAACCAGTGGAGGCTTCGCCCTCCCCCTCATTTTCCCTTTCATGACCCCACACCAGGGCTCTGAAATCTTTCAGGGTTGCTTTTGGGCCCCAGGCCTTTCCACAGCAGTTGCATAAATAAATGAGTTTGACAGCAAACATCATAATGGTTACAGTAATTTGTGCTCCGCACAAGTGCTTGTGCTACTCGCTGGAGAAACGGGGGAGGAAAGAGCTTGTTTTGTTACCACCACCAAAAGTATGTTCTCTGACAAGTGGTGAAAGAATTAGTCAAATAAACTTGAACCCAATTCAGACCATCGCAGTCATGGACGGGGAGGTTCTCAGCTTTGCTTTCCCTCCTTGGCCTGCAGTCACTGCAAAGACAAATCATCCTTTTCTTCTGCAAAAATAAAGTTAGGACATAAAATGAACTGCCTCAAAATAAAATTTTCAGGGTGCTCCACTTTACTGCTATTATTATTATCATTTCTTCCCAATGAGAACAGTTCTTTGGTCCTGGGAACTGGCTCACAAAGAGACTGAATGATTTTCCATTAAAAGCAGGCTAGAAGGAAAATGCCAAATACCCGCAGTTTCTGGAAATATTTGGGTTAGAAATAAGCTTTAAAATGACAATAATTTCTATGAGAAATAGGCGGAGAGGGCAAAACAAAACCTATCATTTGTCCTATTTTTTCCCTTTTTTATTCATTAACAAATCACATATTTTGTCCAAATAGCAAACTTTTACTAACTTTTCAATTTACCTTGAAAAATTACAATATTTTTGGTCTGTGTAAATTTTTTCTGTAAAACTGTGTTATCAAACACCCTTTTTTTCTCCCAGCAATATCATTTTTAAAAAACATGTTTCATATATAATAATTCAAGCCCAGGAAGATCACAGACATTTCAGTTACCATAGCAAAGGGCATAATTAGTTTATAGAAGTTTTACAAAAATTGTTAGGAAGGAAGGTTGGTTTCCCATGTCCAATGCAGAAAAAACAAAATAAAAGTACTAATACTTTAAGCAGAGAGGCTTAGCTTGGAAATTAGAAGACCATCTTTCTAATAAAAAAAAATATAAATAGCAAGAGCTTGAAACCAACTGATTAGGAACCTGGTGGAACTAACACAAGTGAAGGTTTTTTTAGCAGGTTATATTAATTTCTTCTGGGAAGATTGTAATTACAGATATCACTTTGGAACCTTTCTTTCTTTCTTTCTTTCTTTCTTTCTTTCTTTCTTTCTTTCTTTCTCTTTCTCTCTCTCTTTCTCTCTTTCTTTCTCTCTTTCTCTCTTTCTCTCTTTCTTTCTCTCTTTCTTTCTCTCTTTCTCTTTTTCTTCCTTTCCCCATCTAAGTTATAAAAAAATGTTAAAATCTTGCTTGCACCTGCCTTGGCTGAAGGTTCAGTCCAAGAGCCTGCGCTCATAACAAAAGGTTCACAAGCACAAGAGTCCCTGTGACACTATTAGGATGATTTTCAGCAATATTAGTCCTGTATGGGCTGTGGACTTGAATCTCAAAGCAGAAGGATTTCATTATGGGTACAGACAGCTATATTATGCCATGACATATTTATGACAATGAACAGTAATGGGAGGCAAGTATTTTAAGCCTTGGAAGTCGAAATTAATCTGAGAGCACAGTGCAGAATCTGAACACCTATGAAAACATATTGAAGAGCTGAAATTTGAGCCACAAAGGCTACAGTCATTATCTGAGCACATAGAATGGGATTCATCACATTAATTCTAGCTGCCTAAATGTTAAGCATCTAGTCTAAGCTAATTGTCTGATCTAAGCCGTTCATCTAGACAATAATCATTAGAGAGGGGGAGAGGAGAGACTTTTAGAGGGTCATTCATTTCTGCTTTTCTTTGGATGGATTGTATCACTTCTGGAGGTATCTGTCTCTGCTGGCTATGTGGGGAGCCTAGACAGATATTTTGGACTGAAGGCCTGTCTTTAGAATCAGAGAATTACCAAATCATTAAGTTTGGAAAAGATCTCCAAGATCATCAAGTCCAACCTTTGACCAATCACCACCTTGCCATTAAGCCATAGCACTAAGTGCCAGTGCCATTGGGTAAAATGAGCCCAAGCACTAATGATGTTGCTAATGAGGCTTGTGGAGCAGCCAGGCCAATCCATGTTCATGGTCTGAAAGAAGTGAAAAATGACAGCTCTGTACACACCTCTAAGTAACCACCTTCTCCAGTTTTGAACAAGCGGAAAGAGAGAAAGGAGGGAGATGAAGCCACTACCATCAATCTAAAAAATAAAAAGAAAACTCCCCTCTCCCTGACAGAGATATAAAGAAGCTACAAACAAATTTTTGATGGAGACCCTGAAAAAGACCAAACTCTGCATTTGGCTTTTGTATCTCTGATTACCAAGCTGTGGGATCCAGGTACTCCCCACACGTGCAAGGTGCAGCCACCCTGCAAACCAAGGCTCTGTCTGCTCCTGAGCAGTGCAGCTCACACAGTAAATAGAGGGGGCCCTCAGCAAAATACCTTGGAAAGCCCAAAGTTAGAGAACTTATCCAAAAGAAGTTGAGCAAACAGAACAAAACCCTAAAAAATTATTTCTAACCTCTGGAACCAACGTGGATGCAGGAACGGAAGCACGCTGGTTTCAAACAGCACTTCCAAAAAATCAAATGTGTCTGTAGGCATAGTCCTAAAACACCATGCCTACAATGAATCTTGGGGGAAAAAATAGGTCAGAAGAGATTTACAAATGTCAAACTTCCAATATTTCAAACTTCTGCTCAGAGCAAGGCTAACTACAAAGTTACATCAGGCTTCTGAGGGCTTTATCACAAATCATAGTACATCTACATTTTAGGCTTTTAAGTTTCATAGGACAAAACTCCCAGGTTAGAGTATGTCCAGAGGAGCTGCCGGGGTTGAAAATTACTTGGAGAAGATCTGTGATCCCAACGACACTTTCATTCATAACTTCAGATGCTTGCAAGACTGTTTGAAGAAGCTTTGAGGATTGATTTTGCAAAGAGTTGTTATACTCATGTGCGGTTATTTTAGGTAGTCCAAGGTCTGTTCCCATCCCAAGTCTTCTGGACAGCTCCAAAACAAGGAAAAGAGTATGTTTGGAGGTGGAACATCTCTTGTGCTTTACCAGACAGTATTCTTCATGTTCATACAAACGTGAATGGGCAGAGTCACACTGATCCTGGTTGTGGGGTGTGATGCCCATGGAGAAAAATAATAAGGGTGTTGTTGGAGCAGTGAAAACACCCACCAGTCCTCATTGTCCTGCTCTGACTAGTAAGGATCTCTTCCTTTATATTTTATTCCAGACTTACTAGCGAGCTGTTTGAAATTTCAGACAGCCCTTGGAGTTATTTTGGCCAGGGAGTATATTTAAAACTCATTGTGCCTAATGTTGTCTTTCTACAATTGAGAAGTAATCAGGAAAGACATGAAAATAAATAGACAAGTGAGAGGCAAAATGAAATATGAAGTGGCTAGAAAGGAGTCTGCTCTCTAATGTATTTTTTCAGCTTATTATTGTAAAAGCCCAGAGCAAAAGAGTAGCTTTGAAGACTCTTTTGTTAATAGCGGAAAGGTTGTCTTTATATTTTTCTTAACTTTTTATTTATTAACCATGCTGCACAGGGTACTTCCATCAGTGATGGCCAAGTTTCAGGTTTCAGGGACTTGTTTAGTCTAAAAACATCCCAGGCTGCAATGGGAAGCAGAAAAGTGAAGTAACAGCCCATTGTACGGTGTCAGAAGAAAGTAAAACCGAAGCCCATTTGTTCTCTGCTTTTCCCTGCAATTTCTGGTGGCTGAGCTCGTAAAGGTTTGGATGTCCCTGTCTGGATGGTTAAAATGCATTCCCAGCAGGCCACTTCCTCAGGTGGTCTAGCTGATGACAGCATGGGGCCAATGGAAAACAGCTGATGCGTTGACCCTATCTGACAATAAAATTATAAAGCTGCATTCCTACACTGGGCAATCCTCCAGACCATTGTGAAAAGTAGAAAATAAATGTTATTGAGGGCACTTGCCTTATGCTCAAGCCCTAAACCAGGACAGTCAATAACATTTTTGAGACTCTCGGTGTTGGGGCACTATGTATTTATTTATCATTGCCCTGATTATGGGGCTAAGTGTAAGAATATTCCGTTTCTACAAAACCTTGTCAAAGCTGTCAGGTGAGAAAATATTATCTGTGCACATGAAACCAGAGAGGTGCATTAGGAAGATTTGCTTCTCTGAGAGTTTTTAGTGTTTTAGCACCAGGAAAAAAAAATAAGAGCACTGATGCTGCGTTAGGAGAGACAGAACAGTTCAGAATTCTCCAAGGCTTCTTAGCTCAGACATCCTGCTGGAATTTAAAGGATGCCCTTCATGTACAATAGTTTACATTATCTAACTTTTATGAAGACAATTGTCAGCATGGACAATTTTGCTCTGGCTTTTTTTTTGGCATAACACCCGCATTGCCAGACACACACATCATGCAAGCACAAGCATGATTTTTACTTGTTTATTCCATGGCATCAAAAATATCAGAACACATTTAATTTTCTGGACACACCAGTTGAAAATCTCAGCTAAAAAGCTCCCAGCAGGAGCCTCCACAGGCCTTTCTGCTGGTTTGGGCCACCAGGGAGTGTCTTTCAGCGCCATGAAGAGCCCAGACATTTTGGAGAGCCTTCAAAGAGCCCATCTGGCAGGGTTTGCTCAGTTTTCACAAGTCTCATGTGGCAGTCATAGGGGACAGCAGGCTGGAGACTTGTAGAACGTGTTTGTACCCCACTAGGATGGAAAGGCTCAATCCAGAGGCAGAGTACACGAAGTGCTCAATGCGAAGCACCAAGGCTAATCCAGGAGGTAGGAAACTGGTGCAAGCCATTTCCAAACCTGCCTTGCCTGATCAAAACAATCTGGGCTACAACCGCTCTCCATGAAAGCCACAGAAATTCTGTTTACATATAATTCCCCTTTCCAACCCAAATCCCACCCAAAAGGGTAGCATTTTATGTCAAGCACATGTTGTCAAAAAGGGATTCACATTTTCGTGCACGTTGTGTTTCCCTGAGGTCCCAAAATGGTTAATACTGGTGACACTGCTGTCGGGAACCTGAATGCCCAGCCAGGAGGATGTGCTGTGGAAAGCATCCCTGTGCCGCCAAGGACATCGAGGGGAGGAGGAATATGAGGGAATCTTGACTTTTCTTTTCCCTTTTGCTCTCCATGTCTCATGTGGAGCAGGAGCTCAGACAGAGAGGCCTCAGAAGCAGAGGTCTGAATTTAATAAAGCTGTCTGGGGGGAGGGAGACAGGAAGAGAAGATCGAGGAGATAAGAGAGGCAGAGAAAGGAAGGCAGAGAAAGGAAGGCAGGGAAAGAAAGGACATTACAGCTGGCTGGTGATGGCTGTGCCCTTTCAGACTCAAGTGGGCGGAAGTGAAATATTTGTTTAAGAGGCAGGACACCAGTTCATTACGGAAAGAATAGGAAAGGAAAAAAAAAAAGAATATTTTATGGTTTGGACATATATTTCCATGCCACTGTAATGAAGATAGGCCAAAGGCAAGGGAAGACAAGGATAATGGCAAGATGCTGCAAGGTAATTAATAGGGCTGCTGGATTTCATCACAATTCAGGGGGATATTGGAATGACCATTTAAATTCAGTGCAGCTACACCTACAGTGTGCAAGATGTTGGACTCCTGTTTAGGAAAATAACCTCTTTCACGGAAACAGTTCCATAGATTAGCATAACCAGAGGGTCTCTTTTCTTCCCCACTTCTGCAACCTTTCTCCAGTTTCAGCTTGAAGACTAAAAGTTAATTGAGGGGAGCAGGGAGGAGGAGGAAGCTCATCTCATCCCCACTGACACAGTCCACTCCAGCAAGGCACCAAGTTGACTTCCTTAAAGAAAAATTAGCAAGTGCACTGCCAAAGCTCCCATCTAAGGATGTTTTTTTTTTTTTCTTTTTCATAAGATTCAGTTTGTTAGAAAAACCAAAAAAAGACACCAGAGGGAAAATAAATGCAGATACATTTTTAATGCATGCATTTAATTTTCAGAACATGGTGGGCACTTCAGTGCCGGGTGCTGGAACTGCAAGGGAGAATTTATCTAATCAGTCCTCCGTGTCCCTGCTTCATTGACATAATGTGGTCCTGCCGATTAAAGCACTCCAATCTCTGCCTTTTCCTTCTCTTTCATACTAAAATTATTGACGTGCTTTGTACAACGTGTAATTGCCATTATTGTATATGTGCCTGGAGCATGTGCAGAGCTGAAATTGAAATAAATAAGCAAACAAAAATCATACGATAGCGAGCCTCTGATGGTATGGTGGGGGTTGGTGCTGTGGTATCACAAGCTGAAAATAGGATTTCATACTGCTGCGACTGGTTTTGATAGAGTGAGATTTGATAAGACTGGAAGAAAGGCTGCTGTGATCCTCCAGCCTGACCTCTTCTTTTCATACAGCACAGACCCCCAGTAAGCACCCAAATCAAAGCACCTCTTTTAACATCCCGGGTCTGAGCCTCACCATCCAGGGATTTCACCAGAGCAGTCCTGATTTGCATCACCTGAGGATCTTGCCTGGTATCACCCGCTCACTTTAGCTCCATCTCTTTCTCTCCCTCTCGTAGACATGCAGTAGATTTGTTCTTTACATTTAATTTATGCAAGCAAGGCACAGAATACATTTCAGTAACGCCAATTAGATACGCACTAATTTCTTCTCTGTGAAATAGCAGTAAGTAATTAATCAGAATTTTGATCACAACTCAGTTGGCAATTCTAATTGCACTTGTCATTTCCACAGCAAATACAGAATCATTATCTTTTTTGCCGAGTCCTCTCTTCCTAATCATCCAGGGGTGCTGGAAGCAAAACATTTCCAAGAACTAGATATTGTCTCTATCAAGCAGCAGCCTTAATACCTTTGGACTGAGGGTTAGTGGGTTCAGTCCGTGGCTGTGTTTTATTTCAAGCTTCATCATAATTTTAAAGGGAATAGCTCGTGGCAGGCCGGCTGCTTGCCTGGGGGAGGGGGGATTCTGCCTCATGAAATTATGAAGAAGGATAAAAGCTAGCAGCTCACTCCATTAAAAACCTTCTGGGAGAGCACTAAAGATGCCTGACCTTTGTGCGAGCATCCAGCAGGTATCCGAGGGACATACGGACGTTGATCAGATCTGTGCCATCAAAGCCCTCCCATCTCGGAGGCACCACATCCACGTCTCACCTCCAGGCACTACCAGCCGTCCTGGGAGCGAATAGGATGGTCAGGGGGGATCAATACCCCGTGTTTCACCAAAACAGAGCTTCCACGACTGTTTAGGGATGATCTGATGGTTTGTACAAACTGACAGTGCTGGTCTGGAGCGAGAATGAGTTGAGATTATCTGCCTGGATGGTGCTACGGCCAGGGGTCTGCGGAGACAGGGCTCCCTTTTGCTATGCTTCAAAAAGCTGTCAGTGAGATCCTCCTCAGATGGCTCAGAGGAAGGAAGAAAGAGAGCAGGAAGAGAAAGGGAGATACACCTTCTAGGAGCTGAGCCCTACAGGGACCTACACCAGATCCAGCCTCCAATTCCAGCATGGCAACTCACCTCCTCCTGCTGGAAGAAAGGGTTTCCAAGGACCTGACAGCTACAGTCTAGTTTAGTAATCAGATTCTTCACATGATTCAAGCCCAGGTAGTCAATATTTTCCCAGGTAATCCCAAATCATACAGTAAGTTTGGAAACAACCACCAAAACTGAGATCTCAATTCTGTCAACTTAATAACAAGTGAAAAGACATTTAAGAGAAGTGTAAAGGCACTTTATGCAAGAAGTGTCTGCATAGAATATGTTGTGAACCAGAATAGTTCTGGCTCTAGCCTTACATACAGTTTGAGCAAGCAGCACAAAAAATTGAAGGCTGCCCAAGCATCTCCTGCACTTCCCAAATCTTTCTCCTCCCTGCTCTAAGCAGCAGAAATCACTGAAAGAACAGGAAGGCTTTGCTCAGCCCTTTCCTTTGCTTCATTTTCCAATGCTCTTGCTTTTATTCCACATTTGAGAGATCCATAAGAAGGATTTGTAACCTCTCAGATCTTCTACTCTCAGAAACCAAACTTCTTTCATAGAAGGGAGAATAACTCTCAACATTAGTGATGCCAGTGGGGACTGAAGAGGGTCAGAACACCTCAGAACTTAGCTATGAATATTGAAGCCAGGAACAATGTCTGAGATTTTGGTGGGCTGAATTTCTTTCATAAAGGACAGAAAAATAAACAGAATAAACGTCTGAACTGCCACAGAGACTTTTCTTTGTCTAGGGTTGGGGTAGGGATGGCATGTTAAACATGCTGTCCGTGATGAAAAGTCTCAAAAGCTTGAATCATACATTTTCCAGGCTCAACTCCACCTTCTGGGACACAGTGGGATGCAGACATTTTCCATTAGTCTTTAAAAGAGGTACACTGAGGCTATGTTCACACTTATGAAGGTTTATGCCTTAGCCCTAGTACTCAATCACGAATATTTTACATTCCTGGAAAAATGCTTGGCATGTTTTTTTTGTCTAGGTCAGCTAGCACTGACCAAAACTGTGTCTAGGAACTGTCTGAGGCTTAATATGATTTGTGACCATCCCAATATGGATGCAACAAATCTGGTCTAGAGCAAAAGGGATTTTAATAATTATATAAATGGCCACGCTCAGAGTTGGCCATGGGCAGGGACACCCTTTCCACTAGAGCAGGTTGCTCAAAACCCCATCCAGCCTGGCCTTGAACACTTCCAGGGATGAGGATATGTCCAATTTCAAGCCACTCAGAAGCATGGGAGGCACTGGTAGAGTTAAAAATGAGGTTGACACCGTGAGGTTTTCCATTACCAGCTCTCCATACTCCGACAGAGTTAGCAATGACTTTGCTGACTATCTAAATATAGATGTGAAACCCTAAAAAGGCAAAGAAGAACAAATACTGTTCAAAAAATGCAACACATAAACTGGGAAAGAGAAAGGATGCCTTTTAATTCACTATAGTCAGAGTTGCTTAATCACCTCAGAAGTGGAAAATGAAAAGGAAATAGCAGATCTTGGAACCTGAGCATTTTGAAGACCAAGTAAACCCACACAACACAGATTTATGGAGACAGCAGATCACGTCCCAGATTAGTTACAGCAGCCAAAAGGGAAAAATAAGATCTTTAAAACCAGAGGCAGTGGGATACAATCAAACTAGTGCAAAAAACATCGGCTTCAACACAGATATTTAAGTAATAGATAGTCCTGAAGAGACATTCTGGCTACATCTTCACTAGTAAATTAATAGTGCCCAGGAGTATTCCCAGACACTGAGGCCAACTGACATGATCGGGTTGCATTCATCTTTTAAACTATCTCAGCTTTAAAAACAGGACAGATTCATCCACCAGACCAGCTGGGAATGTTCCTTGGCACACGCAAACTCCCAAACTGCACCCAAGAACCCCAGCATTGTTTGGGAGAGTATTACTTGGCCCAGGAAAAAGCGTGCCAGGGGCTGTGGGAAACATTTTTGCAGAGCAGTGGATTGCATCTCTGTGTGATTTTATTAATCTTAACATGGACATCACCCCTGTCCACCTGAATTTCTGCCCCTGGAGAACGCTTCTGTGCTCACAAATTTACCCGCAGACTTAACAGAGGGCACAGGCCACGTCAGTAAAAGGGGTATCCCAAACCTAAGGAAATGAACAGGGAAAGCTGCAGCCCAGATACTTTCTGGGCCTGTTTGAGAGAAGAGTTCATATCCAGAAGAAAAGACCAGGGAGATATATGAAATATTTGGCCTTCTTTTGGCGTTGTTGGAGGTTGCTGAACATCATCACGCTTTGGAAGTTCAGAGTCACACAATGGTTTGGGTTGAAGGGGCCTTTAAATATTGTCTAGTTCCAGCCCCCTGCTATGCACAGAGACACCTTTCACTACAACACTGACATTTTCCTGTACTAGAAAAAATTTTAAAGTGAAAAAAAAACATTTCTGGTTATTATTCAAACTACTCTTAACGGGGCAGGAAACCAAGTTGTTGGTGTGTGCCTTCTGTTTATTGCAAGAGCAGGCTTGGAACTTGAGTGGAAGAGAAGGAAGGGACAACTTAATCACCTCCTGTCTGTTATTTCCCTGCTGGAAATGGGCAATAGATTGACAACAGCTGAGGAGAAACCTGCCTACCCACTGCAACCTTAATTAATACAGGGAGGATGAGCTTGGGAGGACTGGAGTCACCTCAGGAGCAAACCTGGGAATAATTTCCTGTCTCTACTCAGCTTGTGTCTCTTTAGGTCAACGCAGCTGGACTGAACTCTGGTCTTCAACAGTCAGTCCTAATCTATGAGTTCAGTGAGTTTCTGGCCACATTTAAGTGTGGGAAGTAGTCTGATGCTTGGTGGTGCCACCAAGTCAGCTCACCATACGTGGGCATCCCTCTGATCCAGACGCTCTGGCAAACAGTGGATGAAAAATGTGTCCCTAAAACCTCACAATCACAAATGAGATGTGTAAATCCTCTTACAGACACACTGAGCAAGAGAAAGAGTGGGAATAGGTGAGGAGCGGCTACATCACCAGGACTCTGCCACCAGTGGATTTTGGAGAGAACAGTCTGTTGTGTGCCCTTGCCTTGGATGAGAACTGTGAACCTCAGTAAAACCTGCGGCTGTGTATTTAACCATGTGACACGGTGTGCAAAGAAACATTTGCTCTGAGCACAGGTTCAGAGACACACTGGGCTGATCCACAGCAGACTCCATCAGTGCCAGGAGGAGCCAGAAGCACAGGCTGAGGCTGTGTGTAAATGTACTCACAGAGCTGGACAACAGGACCGTGAGGTCCGGCCCCTCAGGAGGACCCCAACCAGGTCCAATGTCATGGACACCACCTCAGCCAAGAACATCTGTGCAGAGCACACAGGGAAAAGGACAAGAACACATCATAGACTCGTAGAATTATTGAATCATAGAATCATAGAATCAGAATCATAGAACTGTTCAGGTTGGAAAAGACCTCCAGGATCATCAAGTCCAGCCTTCAACCAAACACCACCATGCCCAGTAAAGCACATCATGAACCACGTCCCAGCCAAGATGGAGGCAGAGCTGAGTAAAGAGGCAGACACTGCTGCTAAGTCAGAGACCTGCCCTCAGCAAGGACCAGGGACGTATTTTTGCCTCTTTGTTTCAATCTCTCTTCCTCTTTTGAGGTGATTATTTTTCTTTTGTGAACAGGAATCCATTGCACATTCACAACAGAGAAAGCTGAAATTATTGTGGCTTCTCGTTTCAGACTTTCTTTACATGTCCCGTCTGCTTTGCTCCATGGTGCTCATGCCAGTGTTTGGATTTTCAATGGCAAGTCACCTAGATCAGGCTCATTATTACCCTTGGTCAGGTAACTTGGGAGCAATACACACACCTGAAAAGAGAGTGGAGTGCTGAGCTGATGCCTCCTGGCCTGAAGACATGGGGACATGCAGGGGCACAGCAAGAACCAGGCTGTGTGACTCCAGAGCATGGTCCCATTACAAATAGAGCTTTGCCTGGAGGCCCATCCAGTTGAATTAGAAAAAAAAAAGAACCATTAATTAACTTGACTTAAGAGAAGGCTGATGCAGGGCAATGTGACCTTTTCTCTATGTCACATGCCACACGGATTTTAGCTTCCCTCTGATGCTTTGTCACTGCCAGTCCTTGTTTTTTAGATCACTGGATTGCAGGGGGGTGACGGTGACCAAAAGGATTGTGGCAGCAGGAAGAAAGAAAGAGACAGCTTCACTATTCCATGATCTGTACACCCAAGGCAGCAGAATCCTGTTATGCATCTACTATCTATTATTATCTTGTAATCTAAATATATATATATATTTGTATATATATGCGTATTCATATTTTATTTTAGGTATTACAAATACATAACACGCCATGTGCACATTCAGTTAAAATGCACATTTAAGGTGTGTGTTTTAAGGTTAAGGTTAAAATTTTTTTACAGCAAAACTAAGAATGGTATTGGTTTTACAAGAATGCGGAATATGATTATTTAATATTGCTCAATCTTTGCATAAATGTGTTGGCAACAAAAGGAGCTTTATGCTGTTTTCACCAATCAGCTCAATGCATTGCTGAAATAGCCCAATCTACCTAAAATTTGCTACTGAAATAGCCCAGGCATTGGAGGGAAAGTGATAGCAGTAAAATCATGGAGTCACAGACCAGTTTGAGTTGGAAGAGACCTTAAAGATCATCTTGTTCCAACTCTCTGCCATGGGAAGAGTCACCTTCCACTAGCCCAGGTTGCTCCAAGCCCCGTCCAACCTGGCCTTGGACACTTCCAGGGATCCAGGGGCAGCCACAGCTTCTCTGGGCAACCTGTGCCAGGGCCTCCTCACCCTCACAGGGAAGAATTTTCTCCTAACATCTAATGTAAACCTCCCCCCTTTCAGTCAGAAAGAGGTGAGTGTCTCTTCCAGATCTCACCGGAAAATCCAACCCCGATGCCTAGTGCCATCCTCAGAAGGCCATGGTTTTACTGTACTACATTTTCACTGGCAAAATTATGATGGAGTCTTACAAAACCAATGCAGAGAACACCTCCATCAACCACATGGGGAATAGTCTCCATGCAATTCTTTCTCCTAGGTCTGGCTTTTTATCTAGTTTATACCGTTGTATGTTTTGACATGAGTGTCTGAGCCTAAGCTTGGCTTCTTCAGCTGAGAGAAATCAACACCTTGCATGGGAAATTTATGCATTTTAGACACCAGTTTTAGGGAGAAAGAAATTATTTCAGCTAGGCAAGATGAATCTTTTGAGTTTAACTTGAATATCTCTTGGGAAAAGCAAGTTATTCTAACCCTGTCCATGACATTCAGGATACATCAACACCTTCTCCTTGGCACACAGCAAGGTCTCCCTCAAGACCTGACCCACAGCCCACAGCAACAATAAACCAGGAATTATAGGTCCTAGGAACAAAGGAAAACCAGTTTTCAGAGCACATGTGATTCTCTGAGACCCAGTTTGCTTGAAAGTTTTGCAGACTGTGAAGGACCTGCGGACTTCTTGTCTGTGGGTGAACTCAGGTGTTTCTACACTGCCATCAGCTACCTGTGTGGTTTCTGTGGGGTGAAAGGTGGATGGATCTGGGAGCTCGCTGAGTCCTGAGTTTTTCCACAGACCCTTCTTCGAGAGTTGTTTCAACACAGACATTGAGATCAGAGGTGCAGGATTTCATTCTCTGACTTAGAGATTTTTTTTTGACCGCACTGTTGAAAAATAAAATACAAGGGAAAAACACTTCTCAAATTCCATTGGATAACATTGGCAAGGAATGGCATGTCAGTGTTATGCCCACATATAGCTCATGTAGAGCAAAAAACCTCAGAATGGCTTACAAAATGCTTTTCCATGTCCCATTAAATCACTGTAGCTTAAAGTATTGAATGTTGGTTTTGAAACTTCTCTCGATGAAATCTAAGCTTTTATCTCAGTGAAAACACTACCGTCTTACTAAACAAACACAATGTGATCAGCAGTGGACCTCAGAAAATCCTCTCACATCTCATTATCCCACAGTTTAGATTAGGGCTTTTAGAGCTTGACTTCCGAATTCAACCACAGGATCAGCTCTGCTCCCCTCTGCCTCGGTGCTGACATATTATTTCTGTAACATGAAGAGCAGAGCAAAGGAATAGAACATGTTCTCGTGGCACCAAGTTAATTTTGATTTAACCTTCCAGTGCTTGCCATTGTAGCCATTAACACTCTGGTTGTTTAAATAGCAACACCAAGTAAACAAGAAATAAACCTTGACTCAAGCAAAAAGCCTCCTGAAGGTGCTGGCTGCATCATTTCCTGCAACACAAAGGGTTCCCTTGTCATTCCTGTTGGCAAGATGCCCTTTCCATGCAAAGATGGACTCTGTTGGTCCTACTTGCCATGGAACACCTGTGCAAAGTCATCTGAAATTGACTTATGAGGACTTTCACCCCGAGAGCACGGAAGGATGGAGAGGAAAGCCCTGTGTTGGTTTGGAATTTTTCTCTTTTTATTCCCTTCCCCCCGAACTCCAGCCTAAGCCTCTCAAAGAAAGACACAGGAAAAAAGACATTTTGCTTTTCGAAAGACCCTCAGCACATCCGAATCCCACTGCAGCAATATTATTTCCCTAAGCAGCTCCCAAACTGTGAATATAAAAGGATACAAATTCAACACCCTCAAAATAAGAAGAATAAGATAATAACCCTGGACAATGAGAAAATTGCACAAGTTCACTTTCCATGTCAGTATGCATTTCCCTTTAAGAATTTCCATTTCCCTTTAAGCAATTCTATTATTCACACATAGCATTTCTAATCATTCTTTCAAGTGTTTCTATGTAACTTATCAGGGTTTAATGAATGCCAGAATAAGCACTAGAGGGAAAATCCACGTAACTGGACACTAACCCAAAGATTTTAACAAGACCTCTACATTTTTCTCTTTTTAGTATAATCTTTATTCAAGCACTTGCTGCTTTGATCAGAAATATGGCTTTTTTATTGGTATTATTATTGACTTTTTCCCACCCACCCTCTTGCCTAAACTACCATCCCATAACTTGTGAGCCTTCCAGGGCTGTAGTGAAGAGTTATTAGTTACAAAGAGCTTCTTTGAAAACAACATTTACATAAAATCAGTCCGAGTTAACAAACAAACTTCTATACTGATTTCTACTGAATTGAGACCCACACTCACTTTGCCAAGAACAGTAAAAAAAACCAGAAAACATCCAAAACCTGAATATGTTAGAGAACACAAGTGACTTGTTCAGTCTGCAATACATGGAGGTACTCGCTGTCAATGAGAATTCCTAAGGATCACTTCCTGCTCAGAAGGTGTCAGTCACAAATTTTGGGATGCTTTGCCACTGGAGGTTTGAATGGCTGAAAGAGTGGGTGAGACAGGATGCACAAACAAATAGGTCAGGAATTTGTTTTACTTTCAGGTCAAACTATCCTGAATTAATAGCTGCTTTGGAAAACAGGGGGTATGAGAAAAGAAGTCAGCCTGTAAATGCTGATTATTCTTCCCAAAGCAGCCACTGCCTCTAACATTACACTAAAAACATGTTAAAATTTGAACCTGATTTTTTCAGCCCTATCTGGAGTTCTGTAGGATTCCTGATTGCAGGACACCGTTGTAGGTAGCCCTGCACTTGTCCTTGAGCTCTGACTGGTTTGCGCTTCTTTTCTCTGGAGTGCTCTTCAGGCATACACGGAGTCAGAGCTTTTTCCAGAGACCCTAAGCCTTTCCGAGAGCAAGGGATGGTTTTAGTTATGTGTGGTCACTGACTTCCATTGGGTTTCCTTCTTCCTTCAGACACAAATTTGAATGAGCTGAGGAAGTTTGTATCCTCGGGGTCTGGAGAGGGAAAGGAAAAAGCAAGTTTCTCTCTCTGCACAAGGATCCAAAGCAGCCACCTGAAGCTGATTGCACAGGCAGCTGGGCAGAATAGTTTCTCTAAAGCTGATTAAGATGTCTTAATCTGTGGTTTCAAACACTAAGGAGAACATCACGAAATTTTCCTGCAATGAGGAAATTACTCCCAGTGGTTCTATGTACAGGTCTAATAGTAAACAATAACTTTTAGATTCAGGGAAACCTTATAGTGACCTTCCAGTACCTATAAAGGGGAGTACAAGATGGCTGGAGAGGGACTTTTTACAAGGGTATGTCATGATAGGACAAGAGGGAACGGCCTTAAGATGAAGAAGGATGGGTTTAGAATAGGTATTAGGAAGGAATTCTTCCCTGTGAGGATGGGGAGGTCCTGGCACAAGTTGCCCAGAGAAGCTGTGGATGCCCCATCCCTGGAAGTGTCCAAGGCCAGGTTGGACAGGGCTTGGGGCAACCTGGGATAGTGGAAGGTGTCCCTGCCCATGGCAGGGTGTTGGAAATTGGATGATCTTTAAGGTCCCTTCTAACCCAAATCATTCAGTGATTCTATTATTCAAAGAACAGGAAAAGTCCTCAACAAGTGGCACATCCACCCCACAGCAAGGGCAGGTCAACCCGGCTTCATTCCTGACACATCCAAAGAGTTGCTTTGTCTCTTAGCTCCCTCTCCAGAGATGAAAAGTATGCAGTTGTGTCCATCTCCTAAGGCACAGAGACCAGAGTAAGCCCAGCCCTGCTCCAGTGTGAGCTGTGCTTTTAATTATGGTTACTCCTCGGAGCAAGACATGGAGAGAAAATTTAAGTAATTTATTATGAGGTGCATCATTAGGTCCAAGAAGATCCAAGGATTCTTGCAGCTGTCAGGGAAATTTTTGCCAAGCGTTTTCTTCACTTGATATTTATCCAACAGAGCTGCATCTTCTATTTCTTCCATATTTATTTTTGGTACAATTTTGAAGCCATTTGGTGCTGTTGGTCAGCTAATTCTAGAGTTTCATTCACTGAAATGATGGTCAGGCATTGGAACAGACTTCTCAGGGAGTGGTGGAATCGCCATCCTTGGAAGTGTTCAGTGTTAAGAACATTGTTTATTGGCGGACTTGGCAATGCTGCTTGGACTCAGGGACCTTAGAGGACTTTTCCAACCTAAAGGATTCTGTGATTCTATCAGTCCCACAGAAGAGAATAAAATACTGCTCTTGCAATATGGAGCTTATAGAGATGTAACTTCATTTTCAGTCCAGTAACTGTTGCATCCTGGTGAGCATGGGAAGCAAACAATGAGACAGGCGTACCCTGGTTTTGCAACGTGCTTATTAATTTCAGAAAAACCACCGCAGGAACAAAGTTTATTAGTGAGTAGGAGGATGTTTCAGGAACAGAGCCCGACTGAAAATAATCAGCTCCCTTTAATTAATTGCATACAGTTTTATTGCATAACTGATGGTTTTAAACCTTGGCCAATTAGCTTGTCAAACATAGAAGTTAAATTCTATATTGGTCTCTTAAGAAAGATCCATGCCAAAGTTTTAATTCAAGTTGCCTTATCCAAGCAACCAGAAAATAGGGCCTTTTGAAACTAGAATTATTGGGCAGTTATCCAGGTTTGGAAAAAAGAATAGGAAAGACAAAGGCAAGGAAAAAAGCAAGGACACAGAAGTCCAATGTATTGCTCAGGTCCACGACTTCCATTGTGGGGCAAATTGCAGTTGCAAGGTTACCTTCTCTTGATAACTCATTTTCTAAGAGATGTTGAGGTGCTGTTGTCAATTTAGCATGCCTATAACAGAGAAGGAGAAAAAGAAAAAACCCTCACCCCTTTTCATTGAAAAGTTCTCCAAAAGCATCTTATCATGCTGTGGTAGCCGCCTCACTGGTTGTGCATCTCTTTTCTCAGCAACTGCAGAACAGGGAACGATGTTATAATCATATCTATTCATAAATATATTTATATTCCTCATATTTATATTTTGTATATTGAAATGAGTATCATTTTTTACATATTAAGTTAATAAACATGTTCTTGGCATGATCTAAAACTGAGTATTCAACATAACTACCCCAGACGAAAATATTTATTTTCCAGTTTCTTACAGACAATGTCACTTAATAACTTTTTTTTCCCAAAGCACTGATCTGTTTCTCAAAAAATTCACTAGGAAATGAATATGTTCTTCTCAACCAATTATTTTTACTAAGCATTATATTATACTCATGCTACATATCCTGAGAACCCCATGGTGCACATGGTGTCAACCGCATGAGCTTTGAACTTTGGTAGAGTGATGACATCCATACCAAAGCTATGCTTTATAAATGAAGATTTTGCATGTTTTGTCTCAGTAATGATCTTGTGAAATGCAGTTTTTGCGTGTAGCAACCTCCTGGCCCAAGCTTTCAACACTTGCATCTTCATTCCCTAAAATGCTCTATTGAGTCATTGTCCTGAGTGCGCTGTGGTTGAAACTGGGATGGATGGTTGTGCACTTCCTGCTGATTTTTGGTGTGCATGTCATAGAATCATAGAATCCTGGGGTGCTTTGGGTTAGAAGAGGCATTAAAGATCATCCAGTTCCAACCTCTTTCCATGGGCAGGGTCACCTTCCACTAGACCAGGTTGCTCCAAGGCACATCCAACCTGGTCTTGGACACTCCCAGGGATCCAGGGGCAGCCACAGCTTCTCTGGGAAACTTGTACCAGGGCCTCCCCACCCTCATGGTTAAAGACTATCACCCAGAGACCACCTACACCAGAGCCCTGTCCAGCCTGGCCTTGAATGCTTCCAGGGGTGAAGCAGCCACCACCTCTCTGGACAACCCCTACCAGTGTTTCACCACCCTCAGTGTAAAAACTTCTTCCTTATACCCAATCTGAGTCAACCACCTTCTCGTTTAAAACCGTCAAGCCTTGTCCTATTGCAAGAGGACCTGCTAAAATGTCTGTGACCATCTTTCTTAAAAGCTCCTTTTAAATACTGAAAGGCCAAAATAAGGTCTCCCCACAGCCTTGTCCATTATACAAACATGTGGCACCACACGGCCCTGAGCCATCTCCAGAGCAATCACATTTTGGGCCAAATGAGTCAAAAACTGCTTGCTTGTTAGTGTGCTCATGCAATCTGTCAAAGCAGAAAAAGACTGTCAAAAGCACGAAGAGGAGAGCAAGGCAAGCTAAGGTCACACAGGCAAAATCTCAGTGCTTGCCTGCTTTAGTAATGCCACAGGAACACTAATTACTAGCATGTAATCTTTCCCAGTGTTTTGTAGAGAACTCAAACTAGTTTGGAATCACACCATACCAGATGCTACATAGACACTTCTGTAGTTTCTGACACTGAAATGTCTAGAATCATTACAAACTAATGAGTGGAGGAAAAAGAAGAATTAACCTCATTTCAAAGGGTAATCAAGTGACTTCCTTACTGTGAGGGTCATGAGGTCCTGGTGCAGGTTTCCCAGAGAAGCTGTGGAAGCACCATCCCTGGAAGTGCTCAAGGCCAGGTTGGACAGGGCTTGGAGCACCCTGGGATAGTGGAAGGTGTCCCTGCCCATGGCAGGGGGTGGAAAGAGCTGGTCTTAAAAGTTCCTTCTCACCCAAATAATTCTATGATTATGTTCATTATCTGGGACCTCTCCTCAAAACTCAGCTCTCAGACATCCTTAGCAGTCCTGCTCTTCAGTGTCACACTGACACAGCTCCTGGTTCAGAGCTGATTCACGTCCTGCCAGCCAGGACCACAGACAGACAAGCCAGAGTTTGCTTGGAAGAGCCCATGTCAACATGGCCGAGGTGTGATGGTCCCTGTCTTTCAGTTGTGCTTTCACATCCCTGACATCAAAGCACAGGGCAATAATTCCCCTGCTTTTCTCATGGCTCTTTTACAGCACTGATCCAGCATGGAAAAATTAAAGATGCTTTATCTGAAACATCCACGAAGGAAATCCTGTGTCTCTGATGAACCTGACTTCCTCAATTTCCTGTTTGCTGCACAGCTGTCTGCTTTGGATGGGTCTCAGGGACATTTTTTTGGACATATTTGTGTACCTCAGTTGGAAGCCAGGTTCCTCGAGCTGGAACACAAGGGTCTATAATCTTTTTAAAAAAAATTAAAAATCACAGTGAAAACAGAAAGAATGAAAAGAAAACAAACCAATAAAGAATCTATCCTGTCATAACATTTGAGGTTCTGGTATTTGCTGGCCTTGGAGTAGGTTCAAGATAAATGAAGGAAATGTGTATTTCATTAAACGCTAATATTTGGAAGATAAGAGAAAAAAATGATGAAATGCTCCCAAGAACAGTTGTGAGGACAGTGCCTGTGTGCATAAAAACACAAATGTTTGCATACACACAAACAGATCGCTGTGATTCGCTCTGAATCAGAGCAGGGCTACGTAGGAAGAATTAGATGGAAAGGAAAAAGATACCTATTTTCCCAGGTCATTGCTCTTCCTCTGCATGACAAGGGATTTTGCACTTCCCATTCTCCATCTCCTTTCAGAATTGCAATTAAATACTTCCACAATTTTCTTTTCTTTTTTTTTTTTTTTGGCAAATGGAACTTGATTATATAAATAATCACTGAGTCACATATAGTCACACAAAAAAAATCTCAACACTACACAAGCTAAACTGTGCTAGGTGCTTTAATAACAAGGCTGGTGAATCAAAACCCAACCAGCTTTTTCCCAGTGGATGCCATACTCGTTGCCGGTTAAACTTTGAGATCTCTTCTCCATTCCACCCCAGAGGACTCTGTGTAATCCCTTGGCTCCTGCCCAATCCAGTCTGTAAAGTCAGGACACAACACGTGTTTGCCTCCTGGGGACACAGCCCCTGGGCAGCAACAAGGGTCACGGAGTGCCCAGAATTCTTTTGTTAATTAGCAGATGCAATGCAAGGGAACTAGAATGTGGGATTTGAGGCTACAAATACTCAGGAAAGCATTTGATGCCTGTGCTTCAAACAGTGCAGCAGAGCAGGAACTGAAATTTTCACAAGCGATAGAAAAGGCTTAGATCTTTCCAAAAACACAAGAAGATAATGAATCTCAGCAGTTTATTTTCATAAATAGTTCTGGACACACTTTTTCACGAGGATTGTGGATAGAAAATAATTCAGTGGCCACAGAATTGTTTCCCTGATAACCTTCAACCTCTACTGCAAGCCCATAGGTTCTAGAGTTTAGAGATTTGTTTTCTAACACACACCAAAAGAAAGCTTCATTTTGTCCATTGCAGCTGAACAGCATTTCAGAGCAAACTTTCAGACAAAATCTTTCCCCAGGCATAAATCTATCAGGGAAAGAGAAAGGCATCTAGTGTAGCAAATAACATAAAAGTATAGAGTACGAAATAAAATAAAATATAAAAGAAGCAAGTGAAAAGCAGTTAATATGGTGGAACGTTGCAGTATGGGCTGTCGAACTGATTGCATGAAATCAGTGGCACTCTTGGATCAAGGGCATTGATCCGTGGCAACGTCATTGCAGGTGGGCAACACCTGCCAAAGAACTGCTTAAATGCCTTGGTCTGGGTTTCAGGTAAGGCCAAATGGCAGCAAGGAGACAACTTGGTTACTGATTGGGAAGGCTGTGGAGGTTTGGCTTTGGAAAAGACCTCTGAGATCAAGTGCAACTGTAAATGTAACGCCACAAAACCCCTCTAAACCACGTCCTTCAGTGCCACAACAAGGCATCTTTCATTGCCCCAGCAGAGGAGAATCGGGAGGCGAAGAAACCAGTTCCATGCCAAGTGGAACCAGTGCTTTACTACAGAGCTGTGGCTGGATTCCTGGGCATGAACCAGTGTGAAAAAGTTTTTCCTTTAGTTGAGATACAAAACTGGAATTTCTCTCCAGAGAACATTTCTTGGTAGCCAAGAAATGGATTCCAAAGGGATAACCAGCTTTGGAGGGACAGAGAGGTTCACTCATAGAGTTTGTCTTCACAGACTGAAACTTTTTTTAACCTGTAGGAATCTCTTACCTTGAGGACTTATCAATCTACTACTTTTATTTAAAATTAAAAATGTGTTTAAAAGGACTGGGAGGGAAATGGTGTACACATATACCTGCACTTACACTGCACGATTATATAAAGCTCATGCCTGAAGAAAGCCAGCCTAAAAAAGAGACAGAAACCTGATGTATAAACACCAATAAATCGACTGTGTTTGCCAGATTTGCTGATACATTCTGCAAAACTCAGGAATGTGATCCCCTGGGTGCCAATCCAGTAGATCTCTGTGGTGTTCATTCAGAAATCTGTCCCCCACGGCTGCCCAACACCCTCTAAAATGGGTGAGAAAGCTGCTTCTCTGTCCGCAGGCCTTGATCAGTCCCACAAAGAGAGGAAAAGAGGAAAAGAGAGAGATATCCCTTGGTGTTTGTGCCTGCTTCTCTTTCAAATGGAATTAATGGTGGTTTAATGGGGTATGAAAGGATGTTTTACTGGAAACAATGAGGAACAATTGTCTAGCTCACGTTTCATTTCACAGGTCATTATTGCATTAAGAAGTAAATCGACCAAGTCCGGTAAATAACAGTCTGTGTTTTGCCCAAAGCTTCAAACCAACAATCTTAGCAGTCACCAACTAATATCTTTGTCATTTTTAACCCTTGCAGGGATCTGCTGGGGGCTAAACAATTATAGTCTTCACCCACCCCTAGCAGGTAAGCATTATTCATTTTATTTCTCATCCCTTCTTCCTGCAAACCCCACGAGGCTGGTTGTTTTTGCATTGTTGTTTTGTTTATTAGCCAACCTAGCCAACTGTGTGTCTGGTGGCCTTGAAAAACAACACGTATTTTAGTGACTGCTGCAGGCGTCTTTAAACAGGCTGCTTCCTCTGCAAAATTAATTGTTGCAAAATGCGGTGCTTCCCCTGGAAAGCTCCGCAAACTCCCACTCAGCAGTTTGGTTGGATTATAGATATGTCTCTAAGATGTAAGGGAAATAATATAGTTATGTTTGCAGGATACAATTCACATTTCTTTTTTTCCTTTTTTTTTTTTTTAATTGCATAAACACAACCATCTTGCCTCCTTAAAGGTAACAGCCAGCGAGCCTGGAGAGGCTGTTCTGTGTAGATACTGTCCTCGGCTCCATCACTGCCTCGCTGGAGCAACTCACTTCTCCACTTTCCTACTGTTTTCTCTTGACACATTCTGGTTGGATTATTAATATCAGCAGCTTCTGCAGCAGCTGCATCAAAGGCAGCGTGGGCAGCAGCACAAGGGAAGGGATTCTGCCCCTCTGCCCCACTCAGGTGAGACCCCACCTGCAGAGCTGCTTCCAGCCCTGGGGTCCCAGCACAGGAAGGACGTGGAGCTGCTGGAGCAAGTCCGGAGGAGGCACCAACATGGTCAGAGGCATGGAGCACCTCTGCTCTGAGGAAAGGTTGAGAGAATTGGGATTGCTCAGCCTGGAAAAGAGAAGGCTTTGGCATGACCTAATCGTGGCCTTCTGGTATTTGTAGTGAGTCAACAAGAAAGATGGAGAGAGAATATTGACAAGAGCATAGAGTGACAAGACAAGGGGGAACAGATTCAAATTGAAAGAAAGTAGGTTTAGATTGGGTATTAGGAAGGAATTCTTCCCTATGAGGGTGGGGAGGCCCTGGCACAGGTTGCCCAGAGAAGCTGTGGCTGCCCCATTCCTGGAAGTGTCCAAGGCCAGGTTGGACAGGGCTTTGAGAAACCTGGGATAGTGGAAGATGTCCTGCCCATGGCAAGGGGTTGAAAAGAGATGATTTTTAAGGTCCCTTCCAATCTAAATTGTTCTGTGATTCTCTGTGATTCTTCCAGAAGATGCTGGAAAAGTTTCTGGGTGGTATATTTTAGGAATAAAACCCAACAACTGGCTCAGATTTGTGGGCATCTCCAAAGCAGGAATGATAAATAAGAATGAAACAGTTCCTTGGGAGAATATGAAGGTTGTCTGAGCAACTGGGCTTTGAGGAGAGGTCCCAAATAAGGAATAGATTCATAGAATGGTTTGGGTTGGAAGGGACTTCAAAGATCAGTGCTTTCCAACCTCCTGCCACGGGCAGGGACACCTTCCACTATCCCAGGTTGCTCCAAGCCCTGTCCAACCTGGCCTTGAACATTTCCAGGAATGGTGCTTCCACAACTTCTCTGGGCAACCTGTGCCAGTTTTGCTTCCCTGGTGCTGTAAACTCCTCTCAGACCCTGCACACCATTTTCTGTGGGACTCATCTCTACACTTACCTATTGTACAACCTTTCAAGCTCACTGGCATTCCACAAGAACAGGCAGTCCCTATGACAGGAACTGAGCACATGGGTTGGGAGACCATCTCTCTTTCCTCCCCAGTGGTCACTCTTTGTCTTCATCAGAAGCATTAAGAAAGTCCTAATTACCATATCTTTCTCCCACAACATCCTGGCCTTTGTCCCATAAATCAGTCAGACCCTAAAGATTCCTGAAGGCCATGGGTACCCTTCCAGAATTTTGAAAATAGGTGCAGAAGGGGCCATTTGAACTTATTTGATCCACCCATTCAGGAAAAGATCAGCTCCATGTGATTATCTAAGGATGTTACCGCTGATAAGGATTCTACGACTCACTCAGGCAAGCTACACCCATGTTTCTTTATCTTTATTCCAACATTTCCTTCCAACGCCTAAAATCACCCTGATGAAACTTCAACCCATTGTTTCTGATTGCACAGACTTCAGGAGCAATTTATTTCTCTCTGCTCTGCAGCAGTCTTTCATATTTTTGAAGGCCATTCCTCAGTCTCTTATCCGCCTCTTCTCCTCAAGACTGAGCTACCCAACCTTTCTAGCCATTCTACAAATCTCCTCTTTTCCACATGTCTAATAATGCTTTTCACCTTTAACTACCAGGCTCCTAAATAAATCCATGAGTGGTGTGTCCAACAGTTATTCAGGTTTCATGGACCACCAACACTTTATGAATCACAATTTAAGAACCACTACACTGAAACAGAAGCCTCACTGTATCAATGATGAAAAACCTTATGCTTGGGTTGCAGACAACATTTATATACATAAAGGGAGAGAGGTGGGTTTCAAATTCATAACTGGAATCCTAAATGAAAGTGACGTGGTGTTTTGGGGGCACTGAGCCCCCAGGGAAGCAAACAGGCTCTCCGAAATTTCACAAACACCAAAAACAGTGACATTTTTCTAAATAGCTCCTTAAATACAGGAGTTGAGTTTGGAAAATGAAAAACCTGCTCTTTTATCCTCAGGCTCAGGGATTAAGGCTAAAAGGAGAAGCCTTCTGATAGCAAGTGTAGGCACAAACTATTTGTTGGCACATCTTCAAAAAGGATTGCTATCCTAAGGGGCAAGGTTATCTCCCATTGTCAGGGACCTGACTTCATAATCAGTTTTTCCAAAATTCATTTGGATAATCATTCCTAATAGATATGTACACATATTTTACATTTTATGCAGCTGAACATCAGTGCATAACTGTTTGAAGGAACCTGAGGAATTTAGAAAAGAAGCAGAAAGGGTGGCACAAAAAGCTAAACTCCATTTACAGCAATAAACGTGCAAAATGGTTGGGTTTGCCCAAGGTTTTTTTGGCTTCATCAGGAGAAAAGAATTTGATACCCTTGTTTGATGGGAACAAGGAAATAAGGTTTGATAGGCTTATACAATTGTACATATACAGATATATAATGTGTGTGTGTGTGTGTATACATTGCTCTATGCTGATCACATGGAAAAGGAACAATGTCATTCATCTCACACATCCTAGCTTCAGAATTAAGGGAAAAGCATCCCTGCAAAAGGAAAATAGCTGTTTATTAGAGACTGAAACGCAGGAGAGTGTAAGGGAAAGCAATTTATAGTATTTCAAAATGGAGATGTGGCATGGCCACCTCAGCCCCAATGCTGGCCTTATTTGCTACACCCTCTACACTTCTCAGTTCCTCCACGATTTTCCAAAAGAAATCATGCAGAGATGTGGTTTTCCTCGGCAGAGTTGTCCCCTAAGAAAGTCTCATGGTGGCATCCAGATCATAAAATCACAGACTGATTTGTGTTGGAAGACTCCAAAAAGTTCATCCAGTTCCACCCCCTGCTATGGACAGGGACACCTTCCACTATCTCAGGGTGCTTCAAGCCCTGTCCAACCTGGCCTTGGACACTTCCAGGGATCCAGAGGCAGCCACAGCTTCTCTGGGCAGCCTGTGCCAGGGCCTCACCACCCTCACAGGGAAGAATTCCTTCCATAACTCCAATCTAAACCTGCCCTCTGTCAGTTTAAAGCCATTCCTTGCTCTCTCTTCTTTCCCAGCCGGTGGATTCTCCACCCACAGAATTGTCCCACGCTGCTGAACAGCAGTTGGCATAGCCAATTCTTTAATTCAGTGTGTTCAACCATCTCACCCCTGACGAGCCACCACATAGACATCAAAGATATAAAAATTACTTAATTTCCCTTCGGATTACTCTAAACTTTGTTCTCCTACGAGCATTACAAAAATCCTCCCAACTTTATTCTCTGCTTTGGTCTCAACTTAATTAAGGTCTGCTGAAATCTTTACCAGATATGTGTTTTCAGGAAAATTAAGAATTTCAAGTATTTTCTGATCATATTACGTTTGGGTTTTATAAAACAATAGCTTGGTAAGAACTCTTTTAATGTCCTCCATTGCTACTTCCAACCCATTTTGCATGGGCCATTTATTGCAGAAAAAAGCAAATTTCTGTTTGTGAACAGCAACAACAAAAAAAGTTTCAGAGGAAAACAATGCTGATACTGCATTGTATCATTCCTTGCAGATCTACCAAACCTGCATTCTCTTCTCAGATATCTTTAATTACTGAATATGATTATGCATAGCTAGTGTGGTTAATCATAGTCCTTGGAATATTAACTATTAATGGTGCAACATTTTCTTTAGCCTTAACTGATACTGCCAGCCTGTGTCTCAAAATCCTACACTTCTCCAACTATTATTTGAGATTTTTATTCAATGATTAAAATTACCAGAAGTAAGAAAATTGTACAAAAATCTTCAACTCATACCCCGAGTTATTTTGGACTGTTTTTACCTAGATCTGACATTTTATAGTATTTCTGATGAAACCAGCAAACTTCTGCATATTCATTTATGACTTTTAACTTCAATGTTACATTTCAAAGAGTTTTTGACAATAGTTTTTTATAAAATCGAGTGTTAAATGTCTGCATAACTTGCTTCAGACAAGCATTTACATATTAAACACTTTCCTCTTTGTGATTTAGAAAATGTACTGATTACCTCTAGAGAGCAAGCAAGACTACTGAGCAATTTCACAGCTTTAGATTTGTCTAGATTGAAAATGACACGGGAAAACATAATCTCAATGATTTGCTGCTCAGATAAGAAGTTCAGCTGTCCACAACACCCTGATCCTCTGACCAACGGATTCACACTAAAGCTGAGTCAATTAAAAAAAAAATTCTCTGGTTTTTTTTTAAGAATAATTTAAAAAACCAAAACAAACACTACTGTAATTTGTTTGTTTGTTTGTTTGTTTATAATTGTAGTAGTCCCATCCCTCGAAGTGTCCAAGGCCAGGTTGGACAGGGCTTGGGGCAACCTGGTCTAGTGGAAGGTGTCCCTGCCCATGGCAGGGGGATGGAATGAGGTGATCTTCAAAGTCCCTTCCAATCCAAACCATTCAGTGACTCTCTGGTTTATTGGAACAACCTCCCCAGGGACATGGTAGAGTCTCTATCACATCCTCATTTGGAGGTTTTCAAAATGCAGTTGGACAGAGTGCTAGATAATGCTCCTTTCCCACAAAAGGGTGGACCGGATGAGCTTTTGAGTCCACTTCCAACCTGGTCTGCTTTATGATTCTATGATTTTTCCATCCAAATTGCTTTAAAAAACAGCTAGAATGTATCTGTCAGCAGGAAGAAAACATACGTCTGCAGGCTCTAGACTAAAACTTGAAAGACTTGGTTTCATCTCTCCGATTCTGTGCATTACCCACCTAACGGGTCAATCTCTCTTCACTCACTGGAGAGGACATTAGTGAGCTCTAGGGGAAGATGTCCCTGCCCATGACAAGAGATGGAATGAGACGACCTTTAAGGTCCTTTCCAACCCAAATCATTCTAAAATTCTATGGTTCTATAAGTTCTGTGGTTCTGTGACGGCACTGGAGACAACAGAAGTGGGGACAGCTGGATCTTCCGCCAGTTTCAGGGCCTCAGCTACATTTCCACCAAGGGAAGACAACGAACTTCAGTGTCTCTAGGAATCATCACAGGTTACAGATATGAGGAACTGTGATAACAGAGTCCTATGAATGCTGCAAAAAGCCAGCAACTGGCTGAGCCTTTAACTACACGAGGATGGTTGTATCAGCTGCCTTTCATGGAGTTGGGGTTTTAACCTGGACAGAGGAATCAGTCCAATACACAAACTGTTCACTTATCCTTAGTTCCTCAACAAGACACTCCTGTTTATAGCGAATTCTGCCATACAGCTTATGATTCTGGTATTTCCTGTACCATGGAACCATTTAGTGCTCCAGGCCTGGCCCCAAGCTCTTTTGCAAGAGGCTTCCTCTAGACATGAATTCTAGGAGAAAAACATTTTGTCATCCAAAAATGGCAGCTCAAAGAGATTTAAATAATTACAAATTCATGTTAAACTCATTAAATTGTTTTGGATAATTTGAAAAATAGTACTTTGAAAGTTCCTCATAAATTATTTAGGGAGGAGGGTGTTGGAAAACATTTAATTTTAAACTTTTGCAGCATTATATTTAAAAGACAAAAAAAAAAGATTAAAAAGGACTCTCATATTAAAAAGTAATTATGCTTCGTTGGACTCAAACCCACTTTTGTTGTTACTCCTTTTTTCTTGCAGTAGAAATAATAATAGCAACAAAAGTCTCGGATCTGTTCCTTCTTATTTTGTTCTTTTTTTCTGAATTCTGTGGTTTATCCAGAAAACTAAAACTTCATTTTGAAGTGAACAATTCTACTTCTTCAGAAAGTCACAATAAAAAGCTTGGTCTACGAGCAAAGAGTGAACTCAGTGGGTAAAAGTTTGTGAAAACAAAGGGGAAAAAAATGTGGGTATGGAAATAATAAATTTCATAAATTCTATACCAATTGCACCTTCAATAAAAGACAACGTGAGAATTCAGGAGCATTAATATCATTCTGAATGATCCCCTGTGCCCCAGTTATGGCTCTCACAGCCTCTTCCATGTGATATTCCTTATTCTGATAAAACATCTCCATGGCTTTTGAGTCCCTGAAGTGTATTGAGTGTTTTGGTTTGCTCTCCATGGAGTAGAGTATCTAGAAATGGATGAGGGACAGTAATTTGAATTCAATTGGCCAAACTGGAAGCTTGAAGTGAGCATAAATATATATCACAGAATCATAAAATCAAGGAGTGGTTTGGGTTGGAAGGGACCTTTAAAGATCATCCAGTTCCAATGCCCCTTCCAAGCCCTTCTATGATTTTATAATTGTATGACACCACCACCATCTTCACTGGCCTTGAAGCGTTGTCATGCCAAGGGGGAACCTGGCCCTGCAGAATCATTAAGGCTGGAAA
>VZTA01027985.1:3551-19979 GCA_013398855.1 Mohoua ochrocephala | reverse complement strand
CTCCTGCTGGTCACAATATTTTTGATACAGTATTTCTGACATTTTTGATTTAAGTCTGCTAGCTGGACTTGCGCAATGTTTCCAGGATATGCTATATGTAAGTTCTAGCCATTAATTAATTTCCAATAAAAATGGACTTTGTCCAATATCACTGGATTTTGAAAACATAATCTTACTTCTCTGTATGGGAAAAACTGAATTGAGCAACCGCTGACTTTTCTGTAATCATGAAGTATGGCAGCTATTGAAATTTTACCTATAGACCAGTCACTGAGATTCCTTGCAGAGGGTGTAGAGAGCAGGAGAACAGGTCTGGGGTAATGAGTGGTGGGGTGATGAGACCTGCTGGAGCCTGCATGTGTATACAGCTGGAAGAGTCCTACATCATATGCAGAGGATCAGAGACTGTGGCTGCTGAAAAGCAGTGAGGCAGGGGCTGTCACAGCCTGTCCCCAGTGCCATCACAGGGGTGCTGAGAGTTGAGCCCTGACAGCCATCCAGCCAGGAAGGCAGATGCTCCCCCTGCTCACATGATCTATGTGGCCCTTGGTCTCAACAGACTGGAAATGTGCCTGGCATTTTTACCCAATATTAATGATTTGAGCTCTTTCTTAAAGATCCAGCCCGTATTTCCCTAGATGCTCCTTCTTGCACTTTTGTAAGAGAGGAGGGGCATTTTCTTTCTCTAGTCTTTGGGCATCTTTCTCATTTGCCATGATTACAGATTATTGTAAGTGGCCTCATGATGACATCAGCCATCTCACTCAGTACTTCTGGGTGCATTCCCTCAGGGCCCATGGGCTTAATGTGTACCCAGTTTACTCAGGTATTTTCTGAGCCAAGCCTCCTTCACCCAAGGTACATTTTCTGTGCTACAGACTTGCCGCTGATCTGGGATTTCCCATGTGCAGTCTTGTTCGTAAAGACCGAGACAGCAACGGTGTCCAGTACTTCAGCCTTTTCCTGCACCTTGGGTCACTGGGCTTCATGCCTCATTCATCAACAAGACCAACATTTTCTGCAGCCTTCTCTTTACCACTTCTGGATTTAGAGGAGTCTGTCTAGTTGTCTTTAGCATCCTATGTCAGACTCCTTCAAGGTAGATTTTGGTTTCCAAGCCATACATTCATCTGCACATCAAGTTAGTGTCTTTTTATCTCTCTTAGGTTACTTGCCACTGCTCCTCCTTCTTTCCTGTTTATAGTTCAAAGACAGAAACATTTGCCTTCATTGAGGAAGATGAGCCATTTTAAGTGACAAAAGCCTCCTGTACTGTGACATTTTTCAAAAAGTGAATAATAATAAATCTTATCTATTTTTTTTTTAATTCTTCTTCACTGAAAAACATTAAGCTTGAAGTGAAAGCAACATTGAGCCTGGACATTAGGCCAGAAATGAAGCAACCATGCAAAAGATCAATAAAACACTTTTATGAATCAAAAGAAATGAAAATGTGGATCTTTACAATTGTGTCACATCTTTGCTGATACAAATTTTTCTTAAATTTATATCGCAGAAATTTTATACTAGTTTTACTAAAGGCTGACTTCCTGATGGTAATACAAATCACTTCTAAATATACGCAGAGAATATTTTTAATATTTGAACTAGTCTAAAAGGAACTGTGGGCAGGTTTTTATACCTATAAATGCCATTTGGACATCGGTAGAAAAGGGCACAACAGTGTCTTTTCCAAAAATAGTATCTGAACTAACAATACTGATATGAGCAAAAAAACCCAACCCAAAACCTATGTTTTTTAAGCCTTTCTGGAAGAAAGCTTAGCTCATTTTTATTCCACTTTGGTGAAGAATGCTCAAGGATTTATTTGCCATTTCAACATCTTATTTTCTGTACAGCCAATCTAACTATACATCACTATATCTTGTGGCTTAACAATACGAACATTGTAGTAGTCCAGCAAAAGCAAGTAATGTATTAAAAATATAGATATTGTCCTCTAAGCTGTATATAATGTCAATGACCAAAATTTTATTACTTTAATGACTAAATATTAAGAAATATGACTCTGAGCTTTTACAGGTTTGACTCCATCATAGGGTTCTTTCTCATGGGATTATCAGGGGTTTGGAGTGCTTCAATAGGACTGCTGAGCTGCATAATGCCAATCAAAGCACTGCTTTGATTATTAACATGGATAAGACTGGAGTTTCTTACCTACCTCGTGCCTAGCAATACACCCATGCATCCTGTCAACAAAAGAATGGCTGAAGCCTCCCTCACTCAATACTCCTTGTTAAACATCTCTGTAAGGGAGATGTGAGAAGGTACTGTGTGAAAGGTCAATGACACACTGGTGATGCTTAACACTGTCTTTCTAAATACATAATTGGGTCTTCTACAGTGTCTGAATAGACAAATCTATAGGTGGATTATGCCTAACAAGTTCAAAGCAAGAAGGATGAGGTTAATCTTGTCATTTTGGGGAGGAAGCTTTTCAAATATACATTATCTGAAACAAGTGTGGTCAGGAATATTTCCTCTTTCCAGCTGGCAAGAGAATTAGGTAAACCTTCATGTTCATCTGTTCAAGCTGTAGTCTCCTATGGTATTTTTAGCTCTTCCATTCTCATAATGAAATACTCAAAATATTTGATGTCATGAAATATGAAAAAGAGATTGCAGAATATGGTACAGAGAAGCCACAGACAGAGCAAAATGTCTGTTTAAATATAGGTACCTGTACCGGGGCTTTGTGGCAAGGTTTTAGAAGTGGAAGACTGCAGGGGTGGCTTCTCTGAGAAGCTGCCAGAAGTTTTCCCTTGTCCTATAGAGTCAGTGCCTGTCAGCTCCAAGACAGACCCAGTGTTGGCCAATGCTGAGCCCATCCGCAACAATGGTAGCTGCTCTGTGTAAACATATTTAAGAAGGAAAAAAACCTCAACATGCTGGGGAACAGTACCCAGAGAAGAGAGGAGTGAGAACGTGTGACAGCAACAGCACTTCAGCCATCAAGGTCAGTGAGGAAGGGGCAGGAGTTGCTCCAGGCAGCAGAGCAGATGCTCCTCTGCAGCCTCTAGTGCACACCACAGTGAGGCAGGCCGTTTCCCTGCAGCCCATTGGGACTCAGTGTTGGAGCAGATATCCACTCGCATCTCTTGGAGGACCCCATGCTGAAGCAGGTGGATGTACAGAGGAGGAAGTGACTCTATGGGAAGCCCATGCTGGAGCAGGCTTCTGGCAGGACCCTTGAGCTACAGAGAGAGGAGCTCACATTGCAGAGGTTCCTGAAATCCCGTACCCCATGGACGAGACTCAGGCTGAAACACTTCATGTAAAACTGCAGTTCATGGGATGGACTGACATTACAGGAGTTTGTGGAGGACTATGTCCTGTGGGAAGGACCCTATGCTGAAGTAGAGGAAAAGTGTAATGAGTCCTCCCTCTCGGGAGGAAGGAGTAGCAGAGCCAATCTATGATGAATTGACCCCGTTCCCTGTTCTCCTACGCCACAATGAGCAGGGGATAGAGAAGTGGAGCCCAGGAGGAAGAAAGGGCTGAAGGCCATGTTTTTATAAAATTTGATTTTATTTCTCTATTACCCTATTCTGATTTGTTTGGTAAGAATTTAATTTCTCTAAGTTGATTGTTTTACCCATGGCAGTAACTGGTGACCAGTCACTCCTTGTGCTTATTTCAACATGTAAGCCCTTTCATTATATTTTCTCATCCCTGTCCAGCTGAGCAGGGCAATGATAGTGGATCCACCCAGGGGCAACCTAACATAATACGAAATGTGTGAGTCACTTGGGATGGGCTTCCTTACACCATAGCTGAAAAACAGAATATGAGAAGAAGAACTGCAAAATACATAAATTGCAAAATCTTCAATTTTATTGCAAATAGACAGAAGTCTTCTAAGGGTCAGTCATTGTGTGGAATAACTTAGAAGGAGGAAGGGCGTAAGCTTTCATTACACTCTTTAAAAATGCTTTGCCATATTGCCAGAAATTAGACTGATCTGTAAAGAAAAGGTAGCACAGAAGTCGTCATAAATTTTAAAAGAGAGCTAGAAATTCTAAGTAAAAGCCTTTGTATGTTTTTACATTTGCAATCAATTTATCTCCATTTGTAGAGTTGAGTAGTGAGGTGTAGCTGAAAATATGTGATGGAATGTCCTTGCACATTTATTTTTGTAGAGAACTTAAGCATGCGTGCTGATGAGCGCACTCTTAGCCAGCAAATGCAGCTGCATTTACTGAAAATTTTGTCTAGAATCAAATTTAACACTTCCTAGTCGCCCTATCAGGAAACATGCAAAATGAATAATGAAAGCAAACATCAGATAAAAGTTTATTCTGAATAGAAAATACAGGTGATAGCTGCATTTAAAGTTTACTTATCTGAGCTTAATTCCCAAAGTTGGGAAATTTATCTCCCTACTTTTTAAAGGTCAATATGCCTTTTTCTCATTAATAGCAGATAGCTCTGAATGCATTACTTTTGAAGAAGTAGTGCTCCAGAGTGAAATAAATATTAATTTACCTCAAAATATGAATCTTGGGGGAAATTTTAAGACTCAGTTTTGTGCGCTGGAGGTTATGTTTTCTGGCATCATTTCCCTTCCAAAATGTAGAAAAGTGGTATTGCAGAGATTTCATTGAAAGTTATTCTGGGTAGCAGTGTTAAAAAGGAAATTCCTCCTCATTCCCTCTGAAAACATCTAATATTGTTTATCTTTGGTAACATCTAACAAAATAAACTACCAAATCAACAAATATTCAAGCCAATCACAATAGGTTGTGAAAGAGTGGACATTTCTTCCTTTCTCATATAATCCATGCAAGAAAGCATATTGTTGAAAACTGCCACTACATATTAATAACATTGAAATGCAGAGGATTTTTGCTGGTGAATAACATCAAGTATGTAAATGTTAATAATAATTTGGATTATATTCTTGCTATTTAAAATGATAGTATAGAACAGGTGGGATGAAATATTCTGTGCAAGCCAATATTATGTAGTTGTACTAAACCTATACCAAATATATTTAGGGATTTTTGGATGTATTATGATCTGTTTTAGTAGAATTTTCATGTACACAAAACACACAGATAACAGGAGTTTTTATCTTACAGGCTTTTTATGCTGGCTGGCTTCCAAACCCCCACACGGCTCGTCTCTCACTCCCTCTCCTCAGCAGGACAGGGGTAGGAAATATGATAAAAAGCTTTGACAAGTCAAAGTAATGACAGGTAGGTCTTTTACCAGTTACTGTGACAGGGATAACAAACTGAACTTGGGAGAATTAATTTAATTTATCATAAATTAAAATTGAGTCTGGTGACAAGGATCAAAACCAAAACCTGTAATACCTCCCTCTCACCCCCCAGTTCTTCAAAGGCTCAGCTTCACTCTTCTTCATTCCCAGCTTCTCAGTCTTCCCTCCTCCCACCAGCACAGGGGGATGGGAAATGGAGATTGTGGTCAGTTTATGACACTTTCTCTCTGCTGATCCTTCCTTCTCACACTTTTCCCCTGCTTCAGCAGGGGCCTTCCACAGACAGCAGCCCCTTAGGAAATATCCACCCGCTCCAACATGAGGAACTCCAGAGGCTGCAGTGTAAGTACCTGCTCCAATGTCTGAAGCTTTTCCTCACCTACTTCATCTGACTTTGGTGCCTTCAGGGTTCTTTCTCACACACCTTTTTTTCTTCATTCCTCACACTGATGGGCTGGGATTTGCTGATATTTTCATACAGACACACCAGCTTGGCTGAGGGTCCCATCTGAGACTTGCAGTGGCTCTTTTGGAGCCAGGTGGAATTGTCTGTGTCCGGCACTGAGCAGCACCAGTCACTCCTCACGGACCCCATCCCTGCAGCCCTCCCACCCCACGGCCAACACCTTGTCAGTTAAACCCAATACAACAACTCTGTTTTGTCTTATCACCTTCTTCATATTTTATGGTAAAGTATCAAAGTGAGTGTTGAATTACGAAAGATGTACATTCTACATTTCTCTACTCAATGGAAAGCAAGTTTGTCTCCTCTCGAATCTCATGGAAGACAACACAAAATTTTGACTTAATGTGGAAAACAGCTAGGTTTGAATAGCATATGAGTTTGCTCTTATTCAGTTCTCAGTTCAGCATCAGTCATGGGTGATTTTTAAATTTTGAATAGGCAAGCAATGGCTACTTCATCTTCCTCTTTAGTTTGTGTTTCAAATGTGCTTCTTTGCAACATAAGTTAGAACCAGTAGGGGGAAAATACTGTTGGAGCTGCTGAGGGAGGAGAGAAATGCTAGAGACATATCAACTGAGGTCCGCTGCTCAGGGTCCTTCTCTACAACAGAAGAAATATTATATAAATGGTCTCAAGGCCAAAGTTTTATGTCTAAAAGTGGAAAACACCAAATTTAAGCACAGCTCAATGCACTTTCATGCACTGTTTTAAAAATGAGCAGACTTCAACTACAATAAAGTTTTGGTACTGCTTCACGCTGAGAATGATGAGGAAAAAGAGTTCTCCTCTTTTTCACTTTGGTCTTTGAATAAAAAAAATATCAGACTCAGTCAGAGAAACTCAAATTGAACTGCAGAAATCTACTGCTGTAGGAGAAGCAGGTAAAATTGACAAAGGATAGCCAAGAAAATTTTACCTTTCTCAGTATTAGAAGAACAAAAACCAAATACATTAAGATAGTATTTAAACATCAATACAAAGAAAAAAATTAATTTACATGCCTTATGTTATTCTTTTTTAAGTACTTACTAGGATTATGATACTTTGATAATCACAAACATTGCAGTGTTTAGAAATTTTTAACCAGGATTAGATTTTTTTTGTAGGTGTTTGCAATTTTAAATTATAATCTAAAAGTGGTCTGTTTTAATTATACAGAATTTCCCAGATTTTGCCTTTTGTTTTTTTGTTTATTTTTTTGGTTCATAACTCTTTCTATATCACTGTTGGTTTCATTTTATACTTTTACCACTTTTATGTTTAAATAAATAAGAGTAGGAAATATAATGAAGTAATAGTTCTGAGAAATCAGGAACAAATATGGAACTGAGTTATGCATTAAAGTTAATCTTAAGTGCTAATTGTATTTAAAATGTATAATACATAGACAGTATGACCAGTTTGAAGAATTCATCATCATGGATCTGAGTATTTCCAATGCAATTCAGATTGGATATTTAAGTTGTAAAGTCTCATTGTGTTTCTCTTGCTTTCAAAAATCATTTTGCATTTAACTTCTGTTTCTCAAACAGTTATTTCACCTCTGACATTTCAAGAAAGGACACGAAAGCAAAATTTTATGATAGCCTCAATTGTTCTTGAAGGTCAACGTTTTCTTTGAGCGGTGAAAGTGAGGTGGAAAGTGATCATTATGGTCAAAATGATCTGTGCTTAAAGAATTCTTTGATTTTGTTCAACATTTGCCATTTTCCAGCCACTCAGATCAGAAGAGTACATAAGGATCTGCCATTCTAGACAATTCCTCTGCATTAGCAACAGGTAATGTTACAGCTGCCACATATGAGATCATCAATTTAGTCTGTGTAGCTAAGATAATAATTGCTCGCTACCCATGCCTTTAAAAGTTGTTTGGTATGCCCAGTTTCACAAACCCTATTCTTTAATCAGACACAAATATATATTTATTCTGGAAGCATTTCTGTGAGGCTCTGTCTTTTCTGATCTTCTGATTCACAGCACTCCGTTCTGGTCACTCTCTCATAAATAGTCTTTCTGTTAGCTTGTCCTCTTTATCTTTCCAGTTTTGCTAAGTCTGAAGGTTTGGTCTGCTGCGACCGTTCATGCGATGCAGAATCTAAGGCACCTTTTTTATCTTCCTGCACATACATAAATCTATACCTGTTCAACTGCCTTCAGAATTACGATGCTGCAGACTTGCCCTCGATTATGCTAAAAATTGTTTAGTCACTAGACTTTACAGAAGCTGAATCTCATTAATTAAGTTTGGCATTATAAAATCATACAATACTGAATAATCACAGCTAAATTGTGACTAACACATTGCTATAAATTTTATGTATTAAAATAATTCAGATACATAGGAATATGGATAATAAGGTAATGACAGAATAATTCATACTAAATTGTCATAATGTCATTTCCACAGGTGAAACTGAGTTAAAGAAAAAAATTGACACCCTTATAGCTTACAGTAGCATCATTTTTCCACTAAAATCTGAGAACTCTGAACACTGTTTATGCCATTTAAAAGAGATATTTGTTAATTACTTTTCTATTTAATTTCTATTTCACAAGTTTGTGTTAACAATATGGAATCAATGACTATACAAGCCAGTGTATATATTTAATTCTATAAATGCTATGTTGATTGTTATCATTGCCATGATAACAATCAGAGAGAAATCTGTAGGGCTTCCAGGTGCAGAATATCACATGAAAGTTGGAAAAGAAATGGAACAATGTGCAATGACTTCATTCAAAGTGAATATTTTCATATTCAGATGAATATTCCTGACTGTAAAACACTGTCGTGGGATACAAATATGAGGAATTAAAATAGCGGCGTTCATTTTCTTAGAGCATACAGACCCATGGATCAATACCTATTTATAGCCATCCGTACAGTTTTCCAATTTGACCTGAAAATATAACTTAAAATAAAAATTGCATTGTGTAGTGTATTTAGATATGCTATCCTATACAGAACTTGTTGCCATATATTGTTGGAAATTCATAAGCTGGGAGAGAGAAAAAAAAAAAAATCTTACAATTCAGCATGTGTATTTGTACTTTGAAAACTACAAAATTTCTTGCAGACCAGTATAAAGACAGCAAAGGTGGGTTTTTTTCCCTTTGCTTACTTAGAAATTAAAGTTTATGTTTTTTCTTCTATTTCTACTGCAGATCTCAAAAAGTAATCATATCAGTTTTTACTTTATGCATTTTTGCTGAGATTGATTCCAAGTTTCTTTTTCATCAAATTGTTTGAAGTAAATACGAAATAACTGAATCTGAGAACAGACAAAAAGCCTTTGAAGTGTTGGGTGACGATGAAGACAAGACTGATTTACAGATGATCTTTTTTCTAGACACAGTATTGAATACAGTAGGGAATTTTAAAATTTTTTCTTTATAGATCCGATCATGTACATTGCAAATGAGAGGTCAATAAACAAATAGACTAGTGGTCTAACCACTAGTCAGAAAGTAATTTGGTTGTTTAAATTGTAAACTGTGTTGTCCAGAATGCTTACGAATCCTGTACATTTATTAAATAAGTTAAATTGCTGTCTGCTTTCATTTGGGAAAGTGAACTCAATAAGGGAAATAAAGATTGAATATGTCCCCATTCAAGAAGAATAATTAGCTAATTCCAATAAATATAAAGCAAAGAAAAATTCACATGGAATCTAAAATCTGATGAGTTGAACACAACAGCCCACTGAATTAACCTTCTAATGGGACTATGCATCAGTATACAGAAGGTCATACTATTTTAAAATTTTTTAGGATTGGTCATATTTATCAGAGAGATTAGACCAGGTAAACTAAAATTTTTTCATACTACCACTTCTGAGGTTAATATCCTGTGAAAGATATTGCAATTGAAGACCACCCTAGACGCACTGAAACATAAATTACCTTGCGCAAAATGAAACACAGCAGAATAGATAAGTTTAAAACCATAAATTACAGCAAACAAGGAGCTGCAATACAAATAATTTATGTATAGAAACTGCTCAAATGTAACAGTGGGTATTGGAACTCTATATTAATTTATACATAACTTTCAGTCCAACTTTTGGAGGAATTTTAAATAGTTGTTTTACATAAGGTTCTCTAAAATAGTCTTCTGATTGCTCAGTGTAAATAATATTTGGGACGTTTGACAGTGTTGTGAATAACGTCTACGTGGACAAGTAAACCTATTGCAATTTGTAGTAAAATTTAGCTAACTACAAGGGCAATAAAACTCTAGAGCAGTTATGCATATAAATTAGATATGTTCTGCATCTCCAATTTATTAAATTGCAATATTTTAATTACTTGTACAATAAATTGCATAATTATGTAATGAGAACTGGGAGTAATTATGTTAATTGTTGCTTGCCATTGTATATCAAAAAGGAGATAGTGTTTTCTTGACAAAGCCATATTACAGAAGTGTTATTTTACATGGAAGTGCTAGAGAAGATCCATAATTAAAGCAGTGTCAAGATTTATATTTAAAAGGCTTTATTCAGCTATGACTGAATTCAAGAATTCTTTCAATTGTTTTAGGTGGTTTTTTGAGTGATCCCAAATAAGAATGGAACTTATTAAAATTAATTAGATAATTACGTCTTCTCCTCCCTTTTGTGTTCTTTCTCCTAAAAAAATGCAGGTCCGTCAGATCACCAACAAAAAACTTAGTAAATGGGTAACGATCTTACTGTCTGGTATCAGAAACAAAGGAACATTAAGGAAATTTGGGAAGTTCTAGCTAGAACTTATTTGCTTATCACTGTGTCATACCTTAACATCCAATCAGAAAAGTCTTCTGTTAATTATTAAGTCAGGCGTTTGTGGGGTTTGGTTTAGTTTCACATGATTTCATGTTTCATGGATTCAGGGGACTAGCTGCAAAATTCTAAGTGCCATCTATCCAATAATGAGACTTTTAAAATTTGTGATTTGGATTATCATTGCCTTTGCTTTCAGGAACATGTGAGATTACCTTATGAAATTTTTTCATGCAGAGTCCCTTGTGGGCCTTACACAGCCTCTTTGGGTGGAGAGGCAATAGAATTAGGACAATCTTTTAGTGTAGGTCTTTTATTTCAAGTACTTCCTGGTGAAACCTTATGAACACATCTCAGATAGAGAAATATCTAATCATGGAACTGAATAGAACCCTGATATGGAACAGAATAAGAATATTTTGCTTGTGGTAGCTAGGTGAAGTTCATGCACACAAACCTACCTGGCTCTTCAGGTACCAAGTTCAGGAGATGAGTTTTGCACAGAAATCTTTTTTCTGATTAGAAGAGGATAATGAGGAAAGCACAGAACACAGTAAGGGAAGACTTGACTGATTTTCTTCTGACAAAAGCCCCCCCAAATCCTGTTTTACTGAAGTGCTTGCAATTGCCTAGCTACTGGAGAAATTATCCTGTACAATTCACAATTGTTGATGCAAAGCACCAGTGCAAGTACAGTGCTAGCTGCAAACTTCTCTTAGTCTCTCAGAGTTGTTGGTGCTTCAGCTGAAGCATGGAAAACACTAATGGTTTTTGTAAATTTGAGATTAGAGATGCTGATTTAAGCCAACACCTTTCAACAGGCAAGATTACCAGCATGATGCCCAGGTTGTAAGGTTTTGTAGCCTTACAAGAAGAAAGGGCATTCTAACGTTGACTCAGAGAATCATTTGGGTTGGAAAAGATGATTGGAACCCAACCATCCTGCAACAGATCTGGTAAAATAGAATATAATTGATAGAGATTGCTAGATGTCAGCTAAAAGAGAAGATGCTGAGTCTATTGTTAAGTCTTATTGGAAATGAAGAGGAGATACCATTAATTACAGTATATCAGAAGAGGAAAAACAGTCCCTTCCCTTGATGCTCACCTTATGGGTATGAGCTCTCATGGGGGAGGTTGTCATCATTGGAATATTCTAAATATTCCAGATTTCTTCTGCAATTAACAGAGAACAACTTTTCTGTTTCCACAGCAATATTCAATTCTCTGTTCCTTTTACAGTTTGATCCGTTGGCTCTATCAACAGGCTTCTCGCTCATGAAGCCTTTGGAGGAAAAGTTCTTACTAGTTTTGACTCTTCTTGCTGACTGTATCACAAACTCTTGGACAGCCTGAATATGTTTTAATATTTACCTGCCACAGATTGATTCTTCCTATTGTAGTTATGTGGACTTATTGAAGTATGGCCTCTGTTCTCTGATCTTCATTACCCTGCTGTTTAGCCATATTGAATATGCCTCTTCTCAATGTTTTTTCTTTTCTGTGGTGGATTCCACTGACCTGTGTCATTTGTAGGCTGCTTTTAAGTTGTCTTCATAATATTGTTAGAGGTTTCATTCCTATAGTTGTCTTTTTTTTTTTTTTGTAAGTAAGCTTCCTAATTTTCTTATCCCTTGAGACTTGAATTTTAAAATCACATAGGTTGCAGGAAGTCTGTGAAGATTTACCTTTCTAGTGGTCCATTGCTAGCAATGGTAAAAAGCTTAATATCTCACACTCAGAAAAAAGTCTGTTCCTGAGTGCAAAGTGTTTTGTTTCTATGTTTAATACATTAGCTTAAGCAGTAGCTACTTCAAATCCACTGACAAATGTCAGTAAATGAAGTAATTATACATAAAAGTATACGTGTGAGCTCATAGAAACTAGTATCCCAGTGGGCTTAGTAACATATATTCCAAAAGCTTTGTATTCAAAATCCTCATAAAGCACATATGTAAAGGTAAAGAGATTTTAAGGACTGCGGAAAGAGAGATAAGGGAATTACAAATAATGCATGTTCACAGAAGCAAAAATCCTTTATACGGAGTCTGAGAGAAAATCAGATTTCTCTCTTCTCTAACTTCAGCTGGAAAAGTTTTATATCAGAATAATGGTGCTTCTGGGAGGACTTTTTTTTTCTTCTTTTCTAACAGGAGTTTGCAGAAGCAAAGGTTAAGTATCCTTGGCTAATACATATTCTTGATACACATTATATCACATTATATCAAAACACATGCCATGTTCCTTAATCTGTTTGGTCTTCCTTAAAAAAAACAAATCATTTCAGCAGCCAGAATTAAGTGTAGTACTTAATGAAATCCAGCTCATTTTAGCAAGATTGTTTGGTGTTTGGCTTTTTTTTAAAGGATGGATATGAAATATTAGTCTAATTTTAATTGGGAAGGAGAATGCTACAGGTTACACGATTGAAGGTCTTTAAAACCATTAAAATCTGTAAAAGTATAAATTATTTTAAAAATAATTGCAAACCCCACTGCAACACAAATTGTAAAGTGTTCCTAAACAGTCTGCTAAGAGATAGAACAAATGATAATTTTAGGTCTGAGTTTGTACGTCTAACATAAAATTCATAGAAAAATCAAACCATAAAAAGGGAGGAAAAACCCAAAGTGAGACATTCTTTTACTGATAAGCTGCTCTTTGTTAAAAATTTGTGGTAACAATCATTTAGCTTGAACAGATACTCTGGCATGCTCTTTTTATCCAGTACAATTTAAGGAATCTCTGTTGGGTAGAGAGATCAAAGGTGACAATTCTTTATAATAAAATCAAAACCAAGTATGAGAACATGATAACTTTAAATTATTTTCTAAGTAAGTTGTATAATGCAGAATCCTATCACTCTAACATACAATTCTCAGTCTTTTAGTCCTGCTTTTTGTTTAGATACATGTCTGTGTGAAATTTTATTAATTTCTGTGGGAATGTAGTATAAGATGTTGCTTATAATATTCAAGCTTATGTTATTATGTATTTTCTGACTATTCAAAAGTAAATAGATATGTGGATGCTTTAGCAGACATAATTTCTGCATGTAATCTGAAGTTGAGCATTCTAACTGATTTTGAAATTAGTCAGGTAGCTATTAGTTGTTATTTTAAATGTTTCTCCGTGCTGCAGAATTTGATAGTATTAGGCAAAGCTCTCTTATTGTCTTCTCCTATTCTACTTTATATTGTAAAGGTGTGATTGTAAAGGCCCAGAGTTGATCAGGTGGTTAAGGTGTACTGTATATTTCTGAGCATCCAGCTGGGGTGGGGTTCTTCCGATGAGGTACTACATTCGGTTAATAGCATATCTATTGGATGGCACCTCAGAGAGCACAATTTACTTCAGAGAATATCATCTGCAGACCAGATGACTGGTAGAATGGGTTTCCTAATACTCCTGTGGTGCAAAGAACTTTTGCTTTTGTCTTTCCTTGGGGAAAGGATAAATAAATATCATAGAAATGTGGTGGGATGACTCTCCTGACTGGAGTGCTGCAGTGGATGGCGACAAGCTCTTCAGAATGGACAGCTGAGGAAGGAGAGGCAGTGGAGTGGCTCTCTACATCGGGGAGGTGTTAGGATCCAGTTATTATTAAGGTTCTTTTAGAAATTCAGCAGGAGATTGGGAGACAGCAGTTAGGTAAGTCTTCATCTGGGAGATGAGAAGGTCTTGCTTGGTGAAGAACAACCTTAGGAGATAGGGGGATAACATGCTGAGTATCGAGAAGAATATTCCTAAAATATCTTTTGCATTATAAATAAAGCCTGGATCCTGTTGAATGTCAAAATGAATGTCTCCTCAAAGTGCTAGTTGTGCAGTATTTCCCTTTTAAATCATATGTGCATCCAATTCCTGGTCCTTTTCAACATCCCATGTGTTGGAAGGTGAACACTGAAGAATGTACTTCCAAAGTAATCCTCTGAGCTGCGAGTGTGGAGAGAGGGTGGGAAAGAGAGCCTGGTAGCCAGTATGTTTAGCTTTTACTTTCTGATGAAATATGTTTTACAGTTGCTTTTCTTTTCATCTCCACTGTTCTCTTAACCGCCAATTTATAATGTATGTAAATATTTTATGTATTTGCTATTGTTCTTCTGTGACTATGCTTCTTGGTGGCCCTAAAATATCCTGCAGAAATTGGTTACATCTCATTATTTCTCAAAATTGCTTTCTTATTTTATAATGTATGGAATCACACAGGACATTGGTTTATTAGTATTTAGACATAAGCTCCAATTTTCTTTGAAATTTGGTGTATTCGTGGTGTATATTAAATATGTGTTTTTAACAGTTTCTGTTTTCACTACTATAGCAAAGTTTAATTATTTTACTATAATTTATCACTTTATTAGTATTTCATCATACCTCATGAATTGTTCTTTGCTTTGATGGTGTTGAGCAAGTCTAGAATTTTAGAATTAGAAGGAGTGTTTTGCTCAATGATGCTTCTGCATGAGTATTAAGTGTCCAACAATTTACCATTTCACTCACATTTTCTGATTATTCTACTACTAAAATTCTATGTCATGAAGACTGTCCCACAGATTCCTGTAAAAAAAAGAGACAAAAATCCTAAATACTCTGCATGTCAGGTGATAAGAAACTAGATTGTGTGTATTTCACATTTTGGCCAGTTAAAGGATTTTCAATGAAATTAGGAGAATCATCAATATCAATTTTATTTCAAGGGAAATGCTGTGACTGCATTCTTTTTTTCTTTTTTATACAGAATGCACCCAAAAATCATCCCAATAATTTTCTGCCTGACTTTCATGAAGTTTCTTGTTATTTGCCTCAATCATCTCTCTGTCATTCTGAGTAGTTTTAGAAGCCAAACTTTTCTCAGGATACTGCTTTTGACCAATATATATAGTGATGATGTGTCCTTTCAGTATTTTTCCAGTTTTCATCTTTTACATTTGACAGTTGTAGAATTATCCATATACCAAAAATTTACCTCCATATAACAACTTGCTTTTGAAAAGTGTGATTACATTGAAATATTTGTGTAACTGCTGTTACCTGAACAACACATGGCTCAGCTGAAAGTCCTTATATTTATTGTTCTGCTGTACTGTAGAACTCTTTGCTGCTGTGACTAGACCATTTTGGCCTTCTCTACCCAATTTTAATCTAGGTCATGTCTTTCAGAGGTGCTATAATAATAGGTTTAATTATCTTTCAAAAATATGTCATGGGTTGATGCTGGCTGAATGCCAGGCAACCACCAAAGCCTCCCTATCCTTCTCCTGTGCAGCTGGACAGGGGAGAGAAAATATAACAAAAGGGTTCTTTGGTTGAGATAACGACTGGGAGAGATCACTCATCAAATACCATCATGGGCAAAACAGGCTGAAATCAGACACATGAATTGAATTTATTACTAACAAAATCAGAGCAGGATAATGAGAAGTAAAATAAGACCTTTAAAAAACCTTACACCTCATCCTCTCTGCTTTCCAGCTCTACCTCCTCCCCCAGCTGAGCAGGGAGACAGGGAATGGGGGCTATCCTCATTTGTTTCTACGACTGCTCAGAGAGAGGAGTCTTTCCCCTGTTCCAGTGTGGGGTCCCTTCCATGTGAGACAGTTCTCTGCTAAGTTCTCTTGCATGAATTCATCTCATGAGCAACAGCTCACTGCAAACTGCTGCAATATAAGTCCATCCCATGGTAACAGTTCTTCTCAAACTCCTGTTGTGTGGGTCACTCTTCCAGGGGGTGCTGTCCTTCAAGGACCAGCTGTTCAAGCATGGGCTCCTCTCTCCACAAACCTTTAATGAGCTCACAGCCTCCTCTCAGGCATCCACCTGCTCTGGTGTGGGGCTCCTCCATGGGCTGCAGGGGGTTCTCTGCATCCCTGTGGACATCCATGGGCTGCAGGGGCACAGCTGCCTCACCATGGTCTGCACCAGGGACTGCAGGGGAATCTCAACTCTGGTGCCTG
>VZTA01027983.1:0-15374 GCA_013398855.1 Mohoua ochrocephala | reverse complement strand
TCTTTATTATTTATTTCTTTATTATTTCTATTATTACTAATAAAAACCATACATATATCTATGTAATATACTATTAAGAAATCTTAGAATCACTGCAGGATGGAGAGAAAAAACAGTGGAAGAAACAATCCCTGGTGATTAGAAATAGTAATGTGTAAGTAGTGACCTAAATGTAAAAGTCTTATGCTGTTTCCTTGGGGTGCAATCTTTGACTCACCAGAGGTGCCTTATGGCAATTTAAGAGGCCGTAGGGCAGCTCCTCATGGAGCTGATGGCAAGCTTTGACTGCATTGGGCTAAAAATTCCTTTTCCATATTATTGCAAAAGTCTAGTTTCATTGAAGCTGGGTCTCTTTAAGCACTGTTGGTTGTCAGCTTTTGATAATGGTTCAACATTACCAATGAATGATGATGGCAAGAGCCTTTTGGCACCATAACTAATGCATTGTGTGTGTGGGATACCCTACACCTTGCACAAATAGGGAGACTTTGTCTCCCTGGAAAGTAGTTGGAATAGTGAAGTGTGAAGAGATAGAATTTAGATTAAAATTGCATAAAAGTGAAAAACTGTATGACGCAGACTAAATAGCTGTAATAAACACAATGGAACAAATTTTACCCTTTCCTTTAGTTGCCTGGGTATCTGAGGTACAAAACTTGGGGCCAGACTTTGCTCTCCCACTCCCGAGAAAAGAGAGGTGCAAGTGGAGTGACTGTAATGTTGATGTTGGGCTAATTTACATGGCTGGAATTGCCAGCTCCACTTATAATGAGTTTAGCAAAAACAGAAAGGGTTGAACAAGGGAAAAGAAAGGGTGAAGATGAGAAAAAATGGTGTCACTCACTAGCAGCAATGCCAGTATCAGTTTTAGCATCAATAAGTCCACAGATCTCAATGTGAAAAGACCAAAGGGCTAAAGAGCAAAGAATGGAAATGGAGTCTATTCAAGATTCTTATTTAAGGCAGAGAACAGAGGGTTTGCTTTTTAATATCTGTATGTAACAGAAAGAAAAACTGTGTTACTAAGGAGAATTTCAATTCTGGAGACATATTAAAGGTCTCACACAGACAGTAGTTAGTCATTAGAGTGCTTGAATGCATGTACATACAGGTGGGCTCTTTTTTTCTTTTTTTTCCTCACTGGAGGTGTCACGTTTAACACAAGCCAGTTCTATTTTGGACCTCATTATATGGATAAAGATGAATTAATTGCTGGATTAGTATCTGTCTGTTGCTTAGAGACTGGTGATTATAACCTGCTTATATTTAATAAAAGAAGATAAAAGATAGTCCAAATCACTTTTATTTTGTTTCATTTATCTTAAGATGGTCCTGACCACCACTTCCTAGGAAACCACCAGCTTCCAAGCTAGTGATTAGCTTGTCTCTATGAATTATATATGGCATTTCAGACAAGTTCAGTTTCCAAGCTAAGGAGAATTTAATGGAAAGTAGAAGAAAAAAAAATAAAAAAGAAAGCAATAGTATCTGAGTATCTCTGAGCAACCTGGTCTAGTGGAAGGTGTCCCTACCCATGGCAGGAGTGTTGAAATTAGATAATCTTTATGGTCAATTCCATCCCAGACCATTCTATGGTTCTATAATTGTATGATCTTTGAAAAGCAGAGCTTTATGAAAAGAATTTCTGAAACTATTTTACTGTTTATTTGAGAAGTACTGATTCAATATTTGTAAAGAAGACCATTTTTGTGTAGCTCTTAACCTGTCCTAGTGGATAAATTAAGGCAATACATGGAAAATAAAAATACCTATCAAAAGCAATAAAAGAAAAAGGTATTAGTTGATATAAATTAGAAACCACTAAGAGTAAAATTTGATACAAAAAGCCAAGCACGAAAAGAAAATTAATGGCTCAAATAACAAAGACTATGCAGGCAAACAAATTCTGAGAATAATTCTACAAGTGTTATAAATAATTTTTAAGAAAACACTAATGTTTTCTTCTGTATTTGGAAAAAAAACCAAAACAAAATACCTGCTATTGAACCACAGGTGCAGAATAGGTAATTTTGAATTACTGGTTACTAAAGAAGTCACTATCTGTCTTCATTAAAACACGATGCCTCCAAAATCATGTGCAAGTTTTTCAGGGAATTTTTTGAGCATATCTCTTAATATAGAATTAGACATTTATTAAGGGATATAATAATAGAACAATACAAAACCCTGAAGAAAAACAATATTTGCCCAGTATTCAAAACAACAACAACAAAAAGAGTAGGGTGACTTGGTGATTATAAGTCTGTTAAAGTAAGGGAAAGTATCACTTAATTTTCATATTAGATTAAGAGACAGAGCAATTAAAATACAGGAATGGAATTAATGAGAGTAAAACTAGCCTTCTAGAATATAGGTTTTGTGAAAAAGATTCTGAGAGGATGCTGGTTGACACAGTTAACTGCTCACAGCCTTCCCTGACAGAGCCCGACCCGCAGAGCCTCTCACCGACATCCTGACATGGACACACAGTACAGCAGTCCACTGATTTTTGTGTTTCATTTGGTTTTACTTTTTTATTCTAGTGCAGAAAAACTTTAAATTAATTCCTGTCTGGAAGTTGGAGGCAGAGAAACAAAAAATAGAAATCCAGATCTAAGCTGCTAATGCCGAAGGATGATGAGCATCCAGAAGGAACTGCCTGGTGTTGATTTTCTACCTGCTGATGCCTTCAAAGCACGCTTGGATAACTGCCTGGAAGTTAACTAAATTTTCCATTAGCCCAATACCAACTGTTAGACTCTGTCCATGGGTGAGTGAAACTTAGTGTCCTGTGTGGAGGACTTGAAATGGAAATGAGATTTCATTAAAATATCACGTGCTCTTTTCTAATGCTTGGATTTGCAAGTAATGAAATTAAACTTTCCTTGTTTTATTCTTTTAACTTGAGGAAAAAAAGGGAGGAGAAATAAAATATTGTCCAGAGAATGATAAGGGTACCAAAAGAGCGGAAAAAATTACAAGTACTGTTTGAGTGGGCAGGCCAGGCTGTCTGCCTGTATGTGTGGCTTTCCCTTGTGCTCCCTCCCTCCTTCTGAGCCTTGTTTTGATAGATGAAAGTTCAAGCAGTGAAACACACTGTCAGACTAAAACCATTTGTCACTGAAAGCCAGCACTGTGCACAGATACTGGGTCTGAGTCATGTCTTTGCTTTTGACAGGGATGTCAGTGCTATTTGTCACAGACTTGTTTATCTGCCAGATCTGCTACCCCGGGTCAGTGCACGGGAGAAGCAGCTCACCCCCACTAATGCTGTCAAATTACCCTCAGCAGAAAGATGCCCAAGCTGGGGCTTTCATAATTTTTAACGTCAATGATACAGGATCAGAAGGAGCAGTTTGGCAAGTCCTACAGGAACATTCAGAATGCTAAGGCATTTAAAATGGTTTTAATCTTTATTTCAAAGACGAGACATCAGAAATGACCATTTTGATCTTTCCTGTATTTTTATGTTTTGGCACATCTGATGATCAACTCATATTTGGCTGCTAAACCATGCCTTTTGGGGCTGGAAACTAATCCTTTCTTTAATCTTCATGTTAACAGAGATCTGAATTGCAAATGTTGCCATAAATGGTTGGACCTGGTCCCATTATAGGGTTTACAAACATTAATGCGGGGATTTTTTTTTTTAATCTAAAGATTGAAGGATTTAAGAGAGGATTTATGTAGTTCTCTTGTTCTCCAGAATCTTTTGTTGCATTTCAAACATGAATTACACAGACAAGGGCAGAAGACATCAGAAACATACTGCAAAGTAGTATTACAAATGCTGCATTTGAACTGGAAAGACAGATTACAATGCTAATACTGGAAGAGTGGGGTGAAGCGTAGATAAATATTTCAGATCCAGATTTGTTCCTGATAAGCACTATTATCACTAAGGATTAGTTTAATTTGTGAGTATACGGTAGCAACTACTCATACATTCCGAAGTTTCCCAAATAGCCTGGAGTTCTGATGCCAGTAGAATCTGAAGAGTAGAAATTATGAGTATTGAATAGTACGAGTGAAGTGGATAAAACCAAAATGGCATTTCCTCCCTTCTTGCACAAGCGTACGTTAATTTTCGCACCAGACTTGAACTAGAAATATTTTAAAGCCCTAAAAGCTCAGTATTTTGATGTCCAGAGTGGTTGTGGACTCCCCATCCTTTAAAGTGTTCAAGGTCGGGTTGGATGGGGCTCTGAGCAACCTGGTCTAGTAGAAGGTGTTCCTGGACATGGCAGGGGATTTGGAACTGGAATATCTTTGATGTCTCTTTCAACATAAACCATTACATGACTCTATAGTTTTCTTTCTAATATCCTTTTTTTCCACATTCCCATAGACTTTTTGGCTCACTTTGCTCTTCTTTGTCTCTTGAATTACCAACAGAGACAAGTGGGACAGGCAGGAGGTATATTACTTGAGCTGGCTGAAAAATGAGGTATATAGATCAGATATTCCTTTCCTGTGAGCCCCAAATCCGCTTTCTGTGCATTGAAAAGACAGAACAGAACACTGAAGTATTCCTGTTTGAGTCCTCTATGTTATGGTCTTAATGTTCCCAGCAAGACTGAAGGAACAGAGTGCAATCTGTGGGAAATAAAGCCCAGGTGAGAATTCTGTAACTCTGAAAGGTCTGAGAGTAACTTTGTTCACACTCAGTGAAGTCAGTCAGACTGCATGGGTGGAACTCGAGGTACAATTTTGCATAGATCTTAGATTTGTCTCAGTTTAACAACTGAGAATTTTGAAGTTTCACTACTCATTCTTGCCAGCCAGGCTGTGAAGAGGTGCAGGTGTTTCCTCAATTTTTTCACAGTCAGTTGAATTTCTTTCATGTCTGTGTTGTTAAAAGAGCACTTGATGTTTCTATACTTGCAATTTATTTTAATCTTTGTTCTTATTTTTTGCTTAACATCTCTCCCACTCACCCCTCTCTCTTAGCAATTCAGAAAAAAGGAGTAAGTTTTATGAACTTCCAAGGAACAAGTGACAACATATCCCTTTTCCTATCCAGTATATTAACTGACTTAAGTTTAAGCACTTGTTTTCATGCGATTCAGAATGCAGCCTAGTCCCTTTCTGTAAACATCAAACAAAGAACCAAACAAACCTGCCAGTGAGATTCATTATACAGGAGTAAAAAAAGATATTAAAAAAATCAAAATTTTGCACTTATTCATATAACAACTTCTGATGGGGAAATTTATGTTCCACTTTTATTGAACAGATCTTGATTGAGGTAAAGGAGGAACAAGAGATTTGGACTCTGTACATGCCATAGTGATTTGGGCTATTCAGCAATGAAGGGAAAGTTCTCTGGTGCACATTTTCATCTTCAGCCTCGGGAAATTCTCAAATGCAACCAAGACAAGGCATTCCCAGTAAAATTTTCCTTGGCATGAATCAGCATTTTCTGATGAATGAGAAAAAAAATGCAAATCAAAACAAAGAACAGCAGCAAGAAAACAATTGCTGAAAAGCTTTTCTCAGCAAACATTACTGCACAGGCCTCTAGTAGGCTAAAAATCCTGCTGACTTTTCTTGCAGGGGAAGGAAGGGAACACAGAAGTGCCAAATGGCGATACAAAGAAATTCAGTGCTGATTATCTCTTTAGTGCAGGGCAGAGCTTGCATGAGAGAATAGTAATGGATCTTCAGGCTTTTTTCTTAATTTTCAGGGAGCAACCCAGCCAACCTCAAGAGATAATGCTAGCACTTAGTAGTGTCAGACACTTCCGATAGCACATTCCTGGCATGAGCTGTCTCAGGAATTCCAGACATTGCTACTGATTACTAAGGACCTATAGTGGATATCACCATATATCACAGGGGAACTATGATGATTCATAAGTCTTTTACATCATTGTTCTTAAAATCCGTGTTGGTTAAACTGTGGTTTCTGTTCATAAGAGGGCAGCTGGGCGTGGCCATTAGTAGAGGAAAGAAGGATGAGGGCCTGAGGAGGTGTGAAGCTTTTCAAGGCTCTGGATGGACACATGCAGCTCACTCCCTCATTTCTGGAATTGTTCAAGGCCAGGTTGGATGGGGCCTTGGCCAATTTGTTCTAATGAGCGGCATCCTTGCCCATGGCAGAGGGATTGGAAACTAACTGATCTATAAGGTCCCTTCCAACCCAGACCATTCTGTGGTTCTGTGATTTCATATCAAGCGCCTTGTTTTCATAAGCTCTTTGTAAGAGTAAAGCCAAGTAAAACAGAAACATTTTAAGATCATTAACCTTTGCCCACAGATGGGGACAGGAAGAAAAGGGGTATTATTTTCTTGAAGAAGTGCTGTGCTGAGCATTGTAGCCTTCTGATGCTCTGCCTTGTAAAGCATTGTTGGGTTTATACGAGGAGTAGTTAATGCTGTGTACTTATCTGAACCAGAAAGGTGTGGAAATGAAAAGCAACACAATTTATTCTTTGCTGTATTTGTGTGGTATTGCATCTCTGCCAACAGAGAGGATTAGGGACACCATTCACAACAAACACAAGTAGGCTGCTTTTTCCAGCCAGATGAAATCATAAACACTGTGCAGAATCATATGGAATTTCTCAGGTTTCTACTGATCCAAAGATCTCTGCATTACGCTCATTTACTCCACACGGATTTGTTCACATTCAGAAAGAAGTTCTTTTTAATAGCATCATTCTATGGCTCAGGGATGGGCTAAGATTATTCATGTCCTCTCTGAGCATCCTCAGTGCTCAGGAGATGCTCCAAATTTGCAACATCAGCTGCTTCAGCTGGTCTTCCAGTTCTCATGTTGTAGTTCTAGACTGTCCAGAGCTCTTTGCTGTCATCTTCAGCCAGCAACGGTACATCCCATGCAATCTTCTGTCCGCATTGTTAATAAAATTAATAAAATCTGTAAGGATGAGTGGAAGGAAAGTCAGAGAGGTCATAAAAGACAGACAACACATTAACTGCAGTTGTGTGACACTGTAACGTAACAAAGCCGATAGAGTATAAAACCCGAATACTCATTTTATAAGCAAATTCTTCCTTGTAATTAAACCAATAGAGCAGAGACTCCGCTATGGTGATCTGTGACCATGGATACACACATACTGGGGACGTCAGTCAGCTGTACACAGCTGCAGAAAGCATTTCTGAATGAGGGCTCTGATGCTCCTTAACAACAAGCTTCTGCTTGCCAAAGCCACTGTAGCTAGCAAATCCCTGCTAGCGGGAAAATCCTTTATATGAACTCAGGTCCACTGCAGTAGAAGGCTGTCACTCACATACTGATTTGGAGGGTAAAAAATACCAAAAAGGAGGAAATCTAAACTGTTCTGAAAGTACTGACACTGCTGTCCTGTTTACACCCATTCATCATAGACATAACCAAGTACTCAGGGATGAAGTCTGCCCTCACTGAGACCAGAGAGAAGGGCTCAAATGAATCGTAGAATAACAGAGAGATTTGGTTTTGAAGGGACTGTAAAGATTCCCTCGTTCCAATCCCCTGCCATGGTCAGGGACACCTTCCACTATCCCAGGTTGCTCCAAGCCCCATCCAACCTGGCCTTGGACGCTTCCAGGGATCGGACATCCACAGCTGTTCCAGCGTCTCACCACACTCACAGAGGAATTAACAAAGAATTTCTTCCTAATAGCCAAATGAACTATCACAAAGTTTTATCCAGTGTGAATGTCAGCCTAAACTTCGCTAATATTTGTTTCCACACTAATGGGAATGGGGGAACTTTCTGGCAAGAAGACCTAAGATTATGATTATGTCTCTATATCAGGTCAAGGAAATTAATTTGGAAATGCCAAGACCTGTTTATTATACCTGTTATCTAAATCCCTTGGTATCAATTGAGTTCACCTGGGATGAATGTCAGTCATAAAAACAAAGCTATTAGGGATGTCTTTGTCATACTGCCAAAGTAAGGCTGTTCAGACTCAAAAACAGGCTCATAATAAAAAGTAATTTCTTTGTTAATATTCAATCTTTTGATGAAGGGACTTGTTTGGAAACCCGTTCTAACTATGAATTTAAGGAATGAATTTTTAGCTTTCATGTATTGCCTTAACAATGAAAAGACACGAATTTCTACAGAATGTTAAGTTATGTAAGGAGATTAGGTTTCCATCTAGAAACCATCTCATATTTAGTTATGTTTGCCAGGTCCCAAAGTAGCAGTGTGGCCTGTATAAGCCATGTTGGCCTGTTCTTGTGTTTAAATTGGGCTACAGACTACACTGCCTGAAGTCCCAAGGAAACAGAAGGTGGGTTTACCTGGCAGAAACAAAACAGGATATAGGTTTGGCAAAGTTAAGTATTTCAGTGGAGGTTTAAAAAAACGATTCCTAAAGAGTCTGAATCAATACCTCTCCTGTATCATTCATTAACTCTTAATGAATTGCAAAATACTAACTGACATCATGTTTATAACCATAAAGCATAGCTGAGAAGACAGCTGTTTAAAAAATATACAGTATAAGATACACCAGATAAGATGCTGGCATAAAGAAGAGCTCTATGCATTCAAAAGAAGGAAATAGTGGGATGGGTTTTTTGTTTGCTTTTTTAAAATCTTTTTAACCAAATACATAATTGAATTGTGGTAGCTATTTTCAGAAGACACCATAGTGATCCAGAAAGGGCTTAGAAAAATTCATAGAGGACTAGTTAATTAAAGAAATATTGAACATATTTGGCCCAGGAATTTCCTACATTTCAGGCTGCTAATGAGCAGGGTGGCAGTCAGGGGCAGGAGTTATTCCCTATTTCCCCATGTCTTCTACTCTTTCCTTATTCAGCCACTGTCTCTAGAGAGGAAGTGTCTTGGTCACATTTCTGGATCAAAAGAAATACACTTTATATACAGATCTGAGAATTTATGGTTACTGCAATTGACATTGAGGTAGTATAATCAAGCACAATAGTTGTTACAGGCCAGTTTGGATGACACAACATTTTTAGCTAGTAACAGGGTTAAGACTGATAAACAAAAGCTTTCTAGGATCTGTACATTCTTCTGTGGTATTATGCTCACCTCTGCAGTGCTCATTTGCCACTGAAGGTTATCACTTTCAGTCCCTCTCTAGAAGGATGTTCTCTTTCATTCTTCCAGTGACTCACCCAGTACTTCATTGTTTTCCAGTACAACAGTGGAATTGTTTTCCTATGTTCTTGCTTTCTCTGAAACCTCTTTCACCTGACTCACACCTATTTATTTATGTGTTTGTTTATACCTTTGGTCACCAGTGTCTGGCCACCAGGATTTGTGTGTAAAGCCCAACTAATTGCTTCCTTTTGTTCCTGTCCTCGCCTAAACCCAACATTTTTATTCTGGAGCTATGAGATAGTTCTTCAGCCTGTGAAGAGTACCTGTTTTACTGCTTATCCATGAACAATAGGCAATACACCACACAAAGCTAAACTAAAGCTTAGACAAATTTAGATGACAATTGTCACAACTGAAAGAAGCTAAAATCAGCACAGGCTAAGCCAAGTCCAGACAAGCCATGCAATCTTGGTTTTCTCTATTTTCTTCCCTGTAAGACTACAAAACTTTCTTTGGATCAATATAGATATCTTGCTTGTACAGTTGGACTGCTTATGCTGTTCAACAATGCATGCCTTTGGAATTGTTTTCATTGTTTTCCAATGAAGCACATTTAAATGGCAGCACAGATTCTCCTATTATTCATATGACATAAATCAGAAGCAGTTCTACTATGTCAAGCAAAATTTGCTCTGAGCAAGTGCTGAAGAATGTGGCCACATCATTTAAAATTAATATGTTCAGCATAAGCTCTGTTTGTATTCCCTGCTTTCTGTTCACTAAACATTCCTTTGTTATTTGGGATATGAGCCATATCTCTCAAGGGTAATGCTTTATTCTCTAAAACAGTAAACATATTGACCACTGCTAAGAATCTTGTAAGACAATTTGCACTACATTAGCAGGCCATGAATCTCCCCGAGAATCCATATTACAAAGCAGAAGTTTAAGCAAGAACATGGCATTATATCGATTTCTTGGGAAGTAATGCCCACAAATGTGTGGTTTCACACAAAGATACGTCTGTACATGCAAACATATACATAGAGCTGCATGAACAACATGTATTGCACAAAAGAGATCAGTGGTTTCTTGACTGAGTTGTCTTTCTCTTAAGTTTAGTACTAATTCCACTTGTATGAAATATTGATTCTTAATCAATTCAAAAAGAATATGGGCCTCAGATTGCCATTACCAGCCGTAAGTATCTTTTTTTCCTCTTCTCAGTTGATTGTCATCTTTGATTTTTCCACATTTTCCTGCAGCTTGTAATATTTTCATGATGTTTTCTTTCCCTCAGAGGATGCTGCATTGCCAGTTGCTAACTGTTCTCTTACCAAATTAAAAGGAGTTTCATGGGATTCGTTTGTTCTTGCAGCAAGTTCAGCACACATCCACTCAGAACAAGCTGATACTGGGATTTATCAGCAACACACTGGGGTAAAAGGAATCAAGACAGATGATTTGAAAGGATTGTCTCTTTTCCTTATGCAATATTAACAGCATTTTGGACCTGTACTAAGGCAGAGGTCTTCCTACGTTTGGTGTCCATTATTAGCTTTGAGCTGTGTGATTAACACCAAGGAAAAATTTATTTGAGGTGGGAGAACTTATATTTTATTTTTTGTAAATATAAAAAAACCCTTCATTATTTTTGAAGAGACTGTCCACTGTGGACATTTTGGAGTGCACTGTGCACAAGTTTTTGTTTTAGAGAAGCTGAGTAATTTTTATGAATTTTCTTTCTCTCCTCTTCCATGTTTTCCTGGAAACAAAGAAACAAAGTCTCCAAAAAACCCAAACCAAATCCACCTACTTTTAAACTTTTTTTTAAAAGTGGAAGACAAAGTGTTTGGAATGTGCGAAGCTGGAGGATTTTAGCAAATTATTCACTCTGTAGAACAGATTGTTGAAAATATCTCCTTGATTATGACCTTCGGTTGATCTGAGATATGCCTCAAATGAAATTAAAAGCCTAAGGTTATTTAAATGTTGTTCAAATTTTCTTTCTTTATAGGTTATTCCTCAGGTAGTAGCTGTGCATGAAAACTGGGAAAAATTATGATGAGACTAGCTCATATTTTACTTACTCAAATGAACTCTCAAATCAGGTACCTTCATCTAGAAATAATTACACTATTTCCTTTAAAAAAAAAAAAGGAGAAAAAAAAAGAAAAAATCTATAAGTGTTATTAAATTTGAAGTATATTTTCCATCATTCTTACAAATTTTATAAAATATATTTTTTTCTGCCAAAATCCTCAGGTTTTGCTGGGTGTCTGAAAAACCCACTAGTTCCTTCCCTGCTATTTTGTTCTGCATCTGACTTCTTGAAGGGTAAATGATACTTGAAATAGAATAATACAGCTTTCACACTGAATTTCTGGTACCACTAATCTTTGTGTTACATTGCTCAAGGGCAAGAAGTGAGAGCAGGTTCCAATGATCTTCTTCACCAAAATACAATGCCATGCTCTGGTCCTTGCTTTAATTTTTCTTTTTTTTTTTTTCTTATTCTATGGTTTCTTCTAGTAGTCACTAAATAAAAGGTGTTAATTTGTATTGCAAATTATTGGCTGTTGATTTTACTGCTCTTAGAAGCGATGAAATCTGGATATGGTACACAGGTAAAGCTAAGCTTTCTTTCCCCAAGCCTTTGGTTTTTGAATCTGGAAGCCAGGTTTGTGAAACATTGAGGGTCCCTTGAAAATATTACCAACATGTTATCTAATCACAGACAAAAGTGCAAATGTTTATTTCTTAACTGGAATTCTGAACTCTAAACTTCAGTACTTTGTTGGTTTTTAGAATCAGGTTATCTCTAAGGTCACTGCAAAAGACAGATATATTTTAATTTTTTAGGCAGAGTAGCTGAAGATTTTTTTCCATGAAAGTCAATAAATAAAGATGTAAATGTAATGTTCTTCAGCAGCTGCAAACCAAATTTCCATGACTTTCCATTGAAGTTTTAGCAAATGGCGTCTGGCATGGCATGGCTTCCTTGCTTTAAAACTTCACAGGAATGAATGGATTTGTGTCTTCCATACAGTTACAGAACATCTTTACTGGTTTGGCCAAAACCATTGGCTCTAAGAGCTGCTTGAGCACTCCTTAAAGTTAACTTTGTGCTTTCATATTAGCTTGATCCACCAGCTTGAATTGAGGCTTCTCAGATTCCTGGGCAGGCCACACTGACATCTTTACAGGAGACACAGCCGCAAAAAAAAATCAAAAACCCCAAACAACCCTACCTGGAGGTAAATATTGAGGTGGTGTCCTCGAGATCATCCTCACAAAGAGAAGGACATGTTTCAACACAATCTAAACCTGTAGGATTTTTCTCCAGCCTGGTTTCACTCCAAACAATGAGACAGGAACAGGCGACATGTCAGCTTTGTGGATGATCACAAGTCGAGTCTTAAACCCATACATAGATGTCTTGAATGTCAGCAGCTGGGCTTATGCAAGAGAAAAATGCTCCTGCAGGGCTGCACAAAATCAGTATCAGCTGCTCCTGTACCATTTGCAGAATGGCAAAAGTAGGGAACTGCAGTTCCAATTTTAAATCAAATTAAGTAGCACCTTTTTACAATCACAATAAAATTCTCTCCAAGTATTTCAGGTATTTGAATAACATTCTCAATTATACCAACACAAAGCTATAATGAGAATGAGTTAGGCTTGTATCTTTTGCAATCATCTTCAGAATGGATTCCATTTAATGCCATTTTCTGTTCTCATTACAATCTTTGTCAAGGAAAAGCATCAGAATTTTAATGGCCAGTAAAATCTGTTTAAAAACTATAAACTCTTAATGGACTTACAAACCGACTTTAACCTTTTAAATATTTTGGACTCATCTCATTCCCTTCTCCCTGCAGAGTTCAGGAGACACAAACAGGGGACAATAGAGAAGGCTAAAGCAGAACGACACCCATTTTAGAAGGAAAACTAGGGTAACTGAAATGAAAAACACATAGGGATGAGAATCCAGAAGTCACATTCCTTGAGAGCTGTGTTGACCTCGGATAAACTTAAATAAATATTTTCTAAAAACAGTGAAATCCCTAAAACAACAGAAGGATGTAGTCAAAATTGACCTGGCATTCTGAGTAACTAATTTTTTTTTCAGCTCTTCAATGCACATGTGGATTTCTTATTCAAAGAAAGCAACAGCCTTTTCCTGGCTTGTGCTGAATTTACATCCATCAGAAACCAAGGCATCAACAAAAGGTAGCCAAGGATCTGGGAACAGGTCCACTGATATAAGATGAACCAGAACATACCATGCTATTTTGGACTGCTCTTTTCCTTCAAAATGACATCTCAATGAATCCTGATATGTCTATTTAAAATTGAAATATCCACAGGAAAGAAATCGCCAAATATAAATTTTCAACTAATTTGTGGATTGATCACTGCAAAAATAAATATTTGTATAAAGATGTATGGCTTTCAGACATCATGAGTCAGGGCAGCTCACACTGGTATGTCTATAAAGCTCAGTGCAGCACTGTGTGGAGACAAGCTTGTGGCAGCATATTAGTTGCAGTTGTGTAGTTCTGCATCCAAGTTAACCCATTTTCTTATTGGATAAATTCTCTAGAGACAGGACTTATTTAAGCAAGCATGTGTGTCTTAACCTGATTTAGTCATAGGGATAAATAGGTGCTTTTCAACGAAATTATTTGAAGATGCGCATCTAAAACTGCTTAGATAAAATGTGTGAGTTTCAAAGCCTGCATTTAACTCCATTCACGGTGCTTTAGAACCAGCTTAGGTGGTTTGAGCTTCCATCCCTGCTCTGCTCAATGCACAGCAAGAGGCTGCCGGGGAACACTGCTCACGTGCCATTTGGTGTCCCCCGTGACCTTCATCTCTTTCTCTACAGACCCGGACCCCAGTCTGTACTGGTGCATGGGGTTATTCCTCCCTTGGTTTAGGACTTGGTTCTTCCCTTTGTGGATCTTCACAAGGGTCTGTCAGCCCATTTCTCCAGCCTGGCAAGGTCCTCCTGAATGGCAGCACAACCATCTGGCGAACAAACCACTCCTCCCAGTTTTGTGTTCTATGCAATTGAGCCTTGCTTTGTGTTAAGGAACCTTGTAGTTTTAACACCACCAATTAAAATTAGTGATTCCGGAAAATATCAGATGTCCAGCCAAAACCCAGTGATTGTTACATCCTTGAAAAAATATGCGCAAGGTGGGGTGGTTTGGCTACAGTTGAAAAGCCTGGGCTTTTCAGCAGATTTGCTAATTTCAGGCTGGCTTCCAGAAGAGAAATGCTTTATTGTTCTGACATTTCACAAAATAAGTCAGAGATATTTTTGAGCAAAACATGTTGATCATAGCAGTCAGTTGTTTTTGGAAAAGACCTGTCACCTGGAAAAAAACAGCAACGGCATTATTTTTGTTTTTTTTTTACTCTTTCATCTGTAAATGTCAGAGGGATAAAAAAATAACCACTGCACTAAAAGTCTCCTCTAATTCTGGACAAATTGTTCCTTTATTCTTCTTGAAATTGGGGTTGCAACATTTCCAGTGCAAAAGCTAAAGTATATTTGAGCCTGTATCCTGTGAGTATTCAATCAAGTTATTGGTAATTAAATACATTCATTTACTCATTCAGGTATGGCTTATTGATCTAGAACAGTCTTATAGCTATCAGATCACCCTTATCCATCAATGCATTTTAAGAATATATATCTTTAAAGAAGAAAATCCAATTAACTCAAAGAAGCATTTCAAAAGGAACATGCTGTGTTGGGTTTGCATGGCCAGGGTTTGGTAGCAGGGGTGGGCTGCAGGGGTGGCTTCTGTGAGAAGATGTCAGAAGCTTCTCCCCATGTCTGATAGAGCTGGGGCCAGCTGGCTCCAAGATTGATCTGCTGTTGGCCAAGGCTGAGGCCATCAGTGATGCTGGTGGTGTCTCTGGGGCAAGATGTTTAATAAGGGGAAGAAAACCCTGCTGTGCAACACCAGCTGGGAGAAAGGAGTGAACATGTGAGAGAAACAGCTCTGCAGACACCAGGGTGAGTGCAGAAGGAGAGGCAGGAGGTGCTCCAGGCACCAGAGCTGAGGTTCTCCTGCAGCCCCTGGTGCAGCCCCTGGTGCAGCCCCTGGTGCAGCCCAGGGTGAGGCAGCTGTGCCCCTGCANCTGTGCCCCTGCAGCCCATGGGGGTCCATGAGGAGCAGAGATCCACCTACAGCCCCTGCAGGACCCCATGCTGGAGCAGCCCAAAGGAGGCTGTGACCCCGTGGGAAGCTCATGTTGGGGCAGGGGAAGAGAGGGCAGAAGAAGAAGCAGTAAACACAATATGTGTGATGAACTGAGTGAAGC
>VZTA01027980.1:58921-77342 GCA_013398855.1 Mohoua ochrocephala | reverse complement strand
TGTCCCAGTATCCTGGTGTCCTGCCTTCCTGAGGCCTTTGCCATGGCTTGTGATGAGCTCAGGGCATGTCCGAGAGCCCAGCTGGATCCGGGACAGTGCCTCTCCCAGGGGACACTTGAGGCCTGAAATCTTTGTTACATCACAGAATCACAGAATTTTGGAATCCCAGAATGGTTTGGGTGGGAAGGGACCTCAAAGCCCATCCCATTCCACCCCTGCCACACGCAGGGACACCTTCCACCAGCCCAGGTTGCTCCAAGCCCCGTCCAACCTGGCCTTGGACACTGCCAGGGATGAAGAGTCCAAAACCTCTCTGGGCACCAACATCTCCGTCCTTGGCCACCGCTCCACCAGCCCCTGGTGCCTGCCCAGACCTGAAGCACATTTTCCCAGTCCTCGAGTTTCTGCCTTTGTCATTTGTCCCAGCATTCAGCTGGTTTGGCTTCTCATCCCTTTTCCAGACGAAACCTGTGCCCGCAGCAGCTTTCCCAGCACCCTTCCCCCCGTTCCTTCAGCAATTCCTAATGCGTGACACCCCGAGGTCACTGCTGCAGCTGTCACCCCCTCACAGTGAGGGGACACGGGGACACCAAAAACTGCTCTCAGGGCCCCAGCAATAATTATTCCAATTCCAGAGCCAGCCCTGAGCTGCACCTGCTGCTGCTGCCACGCGGATTCCCGGCACGGGCGCGTCCTGCTGTTAATAAGGGAAGATCCCAAATCTCTCTGGGGGCAGCGGTCTCTGCTACGGGCAAGGTACTAAATCACAGCTGAAGTTTCTAGGCCAAATTATTTTCACTTTCAGTTTTTTTTGAGGAATGAGCTTCCTAAAAAGTGTGAGGCGAATTTCCAGGCCCGCCTACCTTGGCTCAGCGGGACATGGGTGGAGAAGGAGCCAGGCTGGCAGTAGGGGAAGGCATAAACCATCCTAAAGTGATGCTGGGATGAATTTGGGAAAAATAGGGCCGAAAAGTGACCCCAGACTTGTGTGTCCCAGCCCTCCCCAAGGCAGAGTTAAGCCTTTCCTTATCACTACCAGTGCAAGGCCCCAGGAATGGGAAAACTTCCTGCAGCAACAGCTCTGGAGGCACCAGTCAGTTCTCAGCTCTTTCATAGGATCCCAGACTGGTTTGGGTTGGAAGAGACCTTAAAATCCATCCAGTGCCACCCCCTGCCATGGGCAGGGACACCTTCCACTAGCCCAGGTTGCTCCAAGTCCCATCCAACCTGGCCTTGGACACTTCCAGGGAAGGTGACTCCAACACTGCCCTGGGACAAGCCCATTCCAGCTCTTGACAACCCTTTCAGTGAAGAAATTTTCCCAAATTTCCAATCAAAACCTCTCGAGGCCGTTCCCTCTCCTCCTGTCCCTGTTCCCTGGGAGCAGAGCCTGACCTCCCCCTGGCTGCCCCCTCCTGTCAGGGAGTTGTGCAGAGCCACAAGGTCCCCCCTGAGCCTCCTTTTCTCCAGGCTGAGCCCCTTTCCCAGCTCCCTCAGCCCCTCCTGGGGCTCCAGCCCCATTCCCAGCCCTGTTGATGATGAAGGGAGGGGACTATGATGACATCCAGGCCTGTGAGTCTCTTCCATTCAGACCCCTTGTTCATTCCTTCCTTCTTTGCCTTTAGCCAGAAAATCAAGGATCTTGGGCACATCTCAGACTCCTCCTCAATCCTCCCAGCCCTGGCCACCATCCCGCTCTGCCTGTGGTGGGTGGGAGTGTCCCACCAGGTCCCCCTTTCCTGTCACATGAACGTGTTGGCTTCAGATGCCCTCAAACTCAGCGAGGTGGCAGAAATGCCTTTTCCCTGTGGGATGGCGGTTTGGGGTATGGTTGTGCCTCCTGGCTGTGGCCATGAACGTCTCCGTGGGTGCTGCCCAAGGCCAGGACTCCCCCTGGGCCAGGGACAGTGCAGGAACCAGGGTTGACAACTTCTGCTCAGGGCGAGGGCTCTGCACACTCACAGTTCAATTGGCCTGGGACTCCCCCACAGAGGCCCCCAGAGAGGACAACGAAAGGACAGAAGTGTCACAGTCAAGAAGGGCACAGAGGAGGAGAGAGAGGGGTGGAAATGCAGGTTCTGCAGCCGAGGGAGGCTCTGCTGGCTGGCTGGGATTTCCCTCTGAGGACTGTTGAAGGGTTGGATGGCTCCCTGGCTCCTGGCCCCCAAAGCAAGGGGTGGGATGTGCGGGGCAGGGGATGGAGAGGCCAAGGCAGCGCTGCAGGAGAACACAAAGAGCTGGTTTGGAAACGAGTCCTGTGCGGGCACATTTCTGTCTCCATCGCTCCTCCCTCTTCCAGGAGACCTGGGAGTGCGTGCATCCGATCAATCCTTGGGATTTGTCCAGAAAAAAGAGCAACAAAACACAGATCCCTTGCCAGAGGAGCTGGGGTTTATCCCGGGGAAGCCACGAGTGGTGCCAGAGGGAAGCCTGGGGAATGCCTGTGGATGTGCACATTCATGGACACTCTGCAGCACTGGGGGCCACCTGCCCCACTCCCTGCTCTTCCCAGCATCCAGCGATGCTCTTCCCAGTGGGATCGGTGCAAACAGAGACCCGCCTTGGCTATGGAACGAGTGCTTCCTCCGGGGGAGACAGCGTTTGCTGCGGGAGAGGAATCACCCGTGCCATCATTTCTCCAAAGGAAACCCTCCATGAGCACTGCCACCATCACCTCCCCATCTCCCTGCTCCACCTCGTTCCAGGGAGGATGTTCTAATTGAGGCACGGACGGGAGGAGCAGATGAAGAGCATGGATGAATCCTTAGACAAGGGGTTATAAATAATAAACTCTTCCCAAGAGCCACCCTGAAAGGTGTTGGGGTGCTGTTCTCAGCTGAGACCAGTGGTTCTCCATCCCTGCTGCTGCTGAGGGTCCCTCACACAGGGGTGTTTGCCATAGGAACGGGGTTTTGGGGGTGGTGACACGCTTCCAGGATGGGGCTTTCTCCCTGGGGAAACTTTTCCTTTCACCTGTGAGGAGGGGTTTTTGGTGTGCACGGGGTGTTTAAATGGAATTGCACATCACCCGCTTTTAATCTTGTTTTTCAGTCCCATTTCTTTCCTTGTCAGAGTCGTGGCTTTGTTCTGACCATTGCAAAAGCCCTTCAGGTTCTGATTTCATTTTTCAGGTCAGGCCCCACCGTGTGAAGCTAGCAGTGACCAGCGAGGGACAGGAGAAGGGATGCTCCCATTCCCTGACCCCAAATCCCTTGTCCTTTGGGATATCCTGGTGCCCTGGGCCACCCCAGGGGTTACCCTGGGCAGCGGGGAGCACCTTCAGTGAATTCCCTCTCAGTTAAAGCTGCTTCAAAACCAGCAGAACAATGCCTATAACCCACATATCCCCATTTTAAATGTATTTCCATCCCATTTCCAAGCCTTTTTTTGGCTTCCTGCATGGCCTTGAGCCAAGACTCCGGGCCTGCTGTGCCCACAATTGCTACAGAGTCAGTAAATCCCAGCCCTCCTGTAATGAAAACGTCACTAATGATAAATATTTAAAGGGATGTGATGCTTATTTTTATATTTACTACCCTGACCTTTATGTATTTGGATTTTATTTTATGTTTTATGGGGCTTCCCTGGGCCTTTTCCCAGCCACGCACACAAAAACCCCACAAGGGCTCCCGGAGTGTTGTTGCATTACAAACACTCGTGGTCCCTGCAATTACTGATCTTTAATGCCTGCTGTAATTACTGCCTGCACTTTGCATTAATGCCCGGGGTGACGGAGTGAAGAAGCATTCAGACGCCAAGAGATCCACATCCAGGGGGAATCTTTGCCTCCCACCCTGGAATTAATTGTTGTGCCTCGTGTGGGGAGGATGAGACTTTCCCCAGCTCTTGGCACCCACGGCTGACGGAAAAGCCTCCATGGGAACGCTCAGCCGTGCACAGCCTGCTGTGCCATGAGGGGAGGGTCTTCAGATTGATTCTTGCAATTCCACAAGGGAAAAACCAAGGAGAACAGCAGGCACAAGGAGGAGAACGTGAGCATTTCCCCCCAGGTCTCCTCCTCGTGCTGCCTCTCCCAGGAGAGTGCTGGGGGGCACTGGGAGCTCATCCCGCCGCAGAGGGACCTGGCCTTGTCCTGCTCCTCCTGGGTGTCAGCCCCACTCCAGGAGCTGGGGCAGGATTTTGGGATGTTCAACATATCCATGTGGGCATGGCTGCCAAGGAACCGGGCACCTCCCGCAGCAGCAAATTCCCCAGGTGTTTGCATCTGGCAGCCTTGGCCGAGCCCCACATCCCATTTTCCCTTCAAGAAAGTGGGGGGAGGAGGGAAATGAAAGAAGGAATTAATTGGCCTGATTGGACTTTGCTGAAAAAGTTTCAAAGGAGAGGAAAAGAAAGTGCTGAGACAGCTCCTTTTTGCGTCTTTGAACTTTGGGCTTTGAAAAGAGGTGGGGAAAATCTTGAGGAATTAACGAGGACTACAGGGAAATTATTGAGGAGGAACTTGCAGTGCTCCCAGCTTGGAAAGAAATAAAAAAAACCTCTTTTATATATAAAAATATATCAATAGATATATCCAGATATAGAGATGTTTGCATGCACGTGGATGTGAGAGCGTGACCCCTTCACCCGGTCGTTCGTCTCCATTTCTCTGATTTGATTTTAATGATTTTTATGAATTATTTGATTTGTTTCCACGGCGCCTGGGAAGGGTGAGAGCTTCCCTTCTCCCGCATCAGGAGCTGTGGAAAAGGCAGCAGCAGCTCAGCAAAGGCCTGGGGGTTTGCCACCCCTCTGGTGACATTTGTGGAATCTCAGCCTGGACTGGAATTCTTCTCTTTCCAGGAAATATCAACTGCTATTTTTTTTTTTTTGTCAAAAAAAAGCCTCAAGATAAATATTCTTTGGATGAAAACCTATAAAAAGCTCAGACTGACAAACTATTTTTTCAGGCACTTCTTTTTCTCCCAACAAGAATATATCTGTCAAGAGAAACAGATGTTCTCGATGAAAAACCCTCTTTAATTACAACTCTGTCAAAAAACCTGCAGACAGATTTCTCTTTTTTTCCCCCAAGTCCATTAAAATGTGTGTGAATGGCCAAGGTTTGAAAGCCACGGCTCCTCTTGTAATATAATATTTAAATAAAACATTTCCCCCATTAAGCTAAGAACCAGCAAAGCCACAAGGCAAAATTCACGGACAAATCCAAGCTTAAGGTTTGCTTTTATGAAATGAGGTGTTGAGCTTCAAGCTGAGCTTTGCAGTGCTGGGGTGGTTTTGGGGCCGGGTTTCTTACGTGGCCAGGTGAGCTGAATCCCCCCCTCTGCAGGGTTTGGGATTTCCTCCAATCAGGCCAAATATTTATGTTAAAAACTCCGAGTTGAAGGTCTGGCCATTAGCCAGGCGTTTCTCCGAGCCTCACGCCATCTCACCGCTGCGCCTCGCCGTGTGCCCAGTAAATATTTTCTTTAGTAAACACGTGAGAGCCCGGCTGGAAGCTTTCCCTCTCCACCCTCGCAGAGGACGGCAATGTGACACAAATGTTAAAAGAGGTTTCTCCGGCGCAGCGTTCCCCGGGGCTGACACGCCGCGACTTTTCCGGGGGAATAAAGTTCCGCGGGAGGGAGAGACTGGCAGGAATGCGAGGTTGATATTTCTTTATTTATTGGTTACAGTAATTGGCTAGAACACGGCTGAGTAGTTGGAGGAAAATAATCAATAGTTCTTGCCCGCTAATGAATGATTTTTCAGCAGTCGCCGGTGTAAATAGGTTTCATTAAAACAGCAAATCCTCCCAAACAAGAAAATTAACGAGGGCTTATGAAACCTATGAAATTACACAGGTCTGAATGGCTGACAGCCATGACAAATATCTGCTATTGTTGGGGTTGGGAAGCAGGTTTTCGCTTCAATTTTCACTCTTGTAGCTTAAATAATATCAATAATTAGCAAATCCATTATGCCTTTCCCCAGAAATCTTCCGGAGCGAAACGCCTTGGCCCCAACTCAAGACAACGTCCTGTTCCTGAGCAACCTCCTCGTGCCTGGCCTCAGTTCCTGCCAAATCCCTGCCCCGTAACTGCACCAATAAACTGGGAATTTCAGGAACTGAGCCCTCAGACTCCCCCATTTCAAAAGAAGGGGACTGGGCACGAGGCAGTCGTTGCTTTTCTTGACTTCTGGGAATGAAGGGGTGTGAAACCAATCTTCCACTGAGGGGTTCCAGCCCGGCAAATTGGGGTGTAGGGCAGAGGGGAAAACCTGGAAATCTGCACCAGTGCTGCTGGAGGATCCTGGGGTCAAAAGACTGTGGGGTATAAGAGCTTGGACCGGGTGGTGCTGCTAATTTTGGTATTTCTCTCAAACAGTTCACTCTGCTTCTTCCATCCAAAGAGGAAAGCTCCAAAAAGTGATTTGTTTTGGCCAGCCTGGAGCAGGGCTGCCTTTGCCCCAGAGGAAAGGGAAACTCTTCAGCTGCAGCTCCAAAGGCCAAAACCCCAAAGCCACTTTGTGGAAAGTTTCCTGACACGTTTCCTCAACTTCCCAGTTACTGCTGGGAGAGTCGGGGGCTCTTGGGAGCAACCAGGGAGGTTTTTGCAAGTGGCAAAACTCATGGTAATTCTCAGTGCCAGAGAAAGATCTCCTCTGCTTCCTGCTCTCAAAGGAGATCCCTCCTTCCTCCTTCCTCCTTCCCCTTCTCCTTCTCCTTCCCCTTCCTCTCCTCTCCTCTCTCTTCTCTCTTCTCTTCTCCTTTCCCCTTTCCCTTTTCCCCTTTTCCCTTTCCCTTTTCCCCTTTTCCCTTTCCCTTTTCCCCTTTTCCCTTTCCCTTTTCCCCTTTTCCCTTTCCCTTTTCCCCTTTTCCCTTTCCCTTTTCCCCTTTTCCCTTTCCCTTTTCCCCTTTTCCCTTTCCCTTTTCCCCTTTTCCCTTTCCCTTTTCCCCTTTTCCCTTTCCCTTTTCCCCTTTTCCCTTTCCCTTTTCCCCTTTTCCCTTTCCCTTTTCCCCTTTTCCCTTTCCCTTTTCCCCTTTTCCCTTTCCCTTTTCCCCTTTTCCCTTTCCCTTTTCCCCTTTTCCCTTTCCCTTTTCCCCTTTTCCCTTTCCCTTTTCCCCTTTTCCCTTTCCCTTTTCCCCTTTTCCCTTTCCCTTTTCCCCTTTTCCCTTTCCCTTTTCCCCTTTTCCCTTTCCCTTTTCCCCTTTTCCCTTTCCCTTTTCCCCTTTTCCCTTTCCCTTTTCCTCTTCTTTTTTCCCTTCCCCTTCTCCTTCTTTTCTCCTTCCCCTGCATCCCCCTGGCTCTGTTCCTCCCCTTTCCCTTCCCTGCCTCTCCATTCCCACCCCACCCTGATGGGGAAGGCTCTCGGAGGCAGGAGCAGCTTTGGGCACCGTGTCTGTGCCAGCAGCACCGGCCAGAATCTGTGATTTGATGGCAAATTGTGCTGGTAATCTCCCTCCGAGGGAGTTGCTCCCATTTTTCATGGTGGCGAGTCCTTTAGGGATGTGGATGAAAAGAGAAAGTGTTTCATTTGCTCTTTGGGAGCCGGAGCTATAGATCAAGGCCCAGCTCATTCCCCAAAGAGCAGAAATGGGTTTTTTCAGGCGAGAATTGAGGCTCTCCCCAGTGAAAACTAAAACAGTTATCTGCACTTTCATCCACAGGTCAGCAGCAGAGATTTTTCTCCCAAAGCTGGATAAATCCAGGCTGTTAGTGCCTCTCCTTCCCACTCTCCTTAGTTATTGCTTTTTATTTCATCAGAGGTGAGGCCCAAGCAAACACTCCTCCCAACTTTGTCCTCGTCTGCTCGTAGGCGCTGCCCAAACTCGTGGCTGGTGCTCTGCACCTGAGCAGCTTTGGTGCCTGGGATGCTCCTCTGTGTGCCATGACCTGGGTACAAGTGCCCAGGCAGCTGGCACGGGAAAGGGTGAACAATCTCTGGGAATTCAGAGCACACCCCATAGCCCGGGTGGAAATGGAGGTGGTGGTGGTCTCCCACCCATCAGAGCTCTTAGGGCTGTCTTCTCCTTCAGCCTCCTGCTGCTCGTCACTCATCTGCTGCTTCCCTTGGGCTGATTTTGGGGAATATTGACCTCTCCATCTTCATCTTATCTTGGAATGCACGTGGAGTCGTAAATGTGCTGCTTGGGCACAGGGTTTAGTGGAGGACCTGGCAGTGCCGGGTTAGCGGTTGGAATCAATGATCCCAGAGGACTTTTCCAACCCCAGTGAGTCCATGAGAGCTCCCCAGTGCCCACCCAAATGGCCACAGATTTGTGGGCAGCCAGCAGAGCTCTTGGGCTGTGTTTGGGTGCCAAGGAGATTTGGGGGAACCCCGGTGGTTCAGGCTCAGCTCTGTGAGGAGGTTGCTTTGCCACGAGCCAGCCCAGCGCTGGCGCTTCCCGACATCGCACAGGAAGTTTCATTCCAGCCCTGAGGGATTGGGAAGGAGCAGGCCAAAGCTGGACAGGTGTCCCAGCCTGTTTTCACCACACCAACCCCAGCACCTGCAAACCTGGCCAAAGATCCCAGCTGGAACTGAGGCACAAGGAATGTGCTCGCTCTTGGCTCTGCTGCAGGAAGCCACTTCCCAGCCACTTCCCAGCCCCTTCCCCATCGCCTCTCCAGGGCACCATGAAACATTTCAGACCCAAAATTACCATCCAAGTGACCTCAGCCAGAGCCCCATGGACTTAACTCTGTGTCTTGACCTTGTCTTGGTTTCACCGTCATGGACAGTCTTGGCTACCAACCCTGTCCCTGTCCCTGTCTCTGTCTCTGACCCTGTCCCTGTCCCTGTCCCTGTCCCTGTCCCCACTCCACTCACCTGGCACAGGTGCCATGGCACTGGGCTGTTTCTGTGCTCTGGGTCCAGTATCTCCACAGATAAGAGGTTTCCAAAGCTGTGCTGCACTCCCTTGTCCGTGATCCTCGTGGCCGTAAATCCTGGCCCTCTGTCACCAAGAGAGATTGAGCTTGTCTGGCTCAATCTGGAATAATTTATTCCTTCTGAGCCCAGGGAGTCCCAGCAGAGATGATCATCTGCTCGGGAGCCATGCTCAGGATGACATCCTTCCCTCTTGGAAACACCCAGCAGTGCCCACAAGCCACCAGCACTGCTTATACCTACGTTCCCATGTTCCTCCTTCCCTGTGATGCCCCGATCCCAATCCTGACCCTTTATCCCCACACCACATCTGTTTGCTCTGCTGCAGGTGAAGAAATGGAGGGCTGGATTGGATTTTGGAGGCTCAGCAGCTCCTCTCACACCCACGGCCTTGCCCTTTCCAGCAGGCAAAGCCCCCAAATTCCCCTGGCCCTGCCTGGCTTTCCCTGCTGGCACCTGGAGAGTTGTTCTGCCCAAACCCTGGGATGAAGGAGCTTTTCCTGGGAGAAATCCCCTCTGCAGTGTCCCCCGCTCCCCCAGCCCCTCGGAGCCGAGCGTGAAGTGTGTTTTATTGTTTGTCACCCGAAGCACTTGAAAAAATTACACAAATCCATCAAAGTAATGAATCTTCTCAGCAGAGGCAAACAGACAGAGACAGGCAGGCGCTGAGCCGAGCCCAGGCAACTTTCAAAATTAATACCGGAGAAATGGTGCCCTTTTGCTCTCCTTTCGGAGGTGGCTGCCTGGTCTGGGCGAGGGGACACGCAGGTGAGGGCTTTCCACGGGGGACACGTCCTCCTCCAAGTCCTGCCACCCTCCTGGTGTCCCACGATGGCAGCATCTGGCAGCTCGGGAATGATGGAGCGACACCACGGGTGATGCTGCCTTACACTGATGAGCGCAGACAGGGCACTTAGGGAACAGCTGGATTTCTGGGAGTGCCAAAGCCTCATCCCCTTCCTCCAGCCAGCCTTAAGTGGCTCCCTGCGGCCCTCTGGGCTCTCCCTCCGGTTTGTCTGTGCCTGAGCAAGCTCCTGAAGTCCTGAAGGGAGAGGCTGCTGTTGCTGCCAGGCCTGTGCACGGCTTGTCACATCCTGGGCTCCATAAATAATAGATTGTGGTGTTCCTGGCTCCTGTGAGCTTTCATTTTGATTCCAGGGACAATCTATCTGCCTGTCTGTCTGTTTCTGTGCGAGCATTCTGTGTGTGTATAAACACAGACACAAATATCCACAGACACAGGTTCAAAGGTTGGACTCCATGACCTTGGAGGTCTTTCCAAGGGTTCGGTGCTTTCAGTGCTTTCGGACCTTTCCAAGGTCTTTTCTTAAGGGTTTGGTGCTGTTTCATTTCTCACATCTCATTCCTTGTGTGGTGTTTCAGGTGCCCATTGCCGTGACAGGGGCTCTGAGGGGACAGCTCTGACACTGTGGTGCGGGTTTTGCACCAAGCGCATCCCGGCTCCTCTGCTCCTGTTCCATCCCTACATCTGCACCCACAGCCCACTTAAATCCCCTCACCTTGCACTTGCTCTCTCCTCCAAGGCCCCAGCCTTTCAGCCCAGCTGTTGCAATGAGAAGATACTCAAAACTGGTTTGTTTTGGTTTTTTTTCCCCCAAAGAAGCCTGCCATGGGGGAAAAAAAATCAGGAATGTGACGTTTCACCGAGGATCACGATCCTGCTCCTTCAGCCAAGCACGAGGAGGGAAAGCAGCAGAAAGCAAATTGCTCTGGAGCACCAGAATCCCTCTGTTGTTCCAACCTCTCCCATTCTGAGGGGTTTTTAATATTTATTAGTCCACAAAGCAGCGGCTGCAGCAGTGCCTGCAGGGCCTGCCCTTGCCCTGAGGAGAGGAGTGGGGACGGAGAGCGGGAAGGAAGATGGATGGATCCAGAATTGTCTCCAATTTATGGGGCTCCCTGATTCCTGCCACCGTACGTCTCCGAGAAATGACACCACTACTTCAGGAGCAGAGATTAATCTGAGCCGGCAGGAGAAGGACAAAACAAATCATCCACTGCAGGAATCTCATTCGGGGCCTGGTGGGAAGAGCCCCGGGATGAATGGCTTTTGCAAAGACCACACCAGCACACGGATTTTCCCCCTTTTCTCTGTTTTCCTGCCAGCTGAGGTCTGTGAGGTGTGGGGTGGAGGCAATCCTGGGGTGCTTTTGGCAGCGTGGGAGTCGTCGCTCCACACAAAATGCCTGGGAGCTGCAGGGGTGGGAAGGTTTGGGGCCGGATGAAACTCAGAGCTGGGATAGGAGAGCACGGAGAGCTGGAGGCTGAAAAGCCACAGTGATCTGTGTGCACAGGGAGAGGTGGGACCACCCCGAGGGCATCAACCCCCTCTTTATTGACCACGAGTTCAGCTGAAGGCCAGGGACAAGGATTAGGTTGGGAAGAAGGAGCTGGCCTCCTCTGGAATTACAAAATACTCTGGAGGAGGTGGGTGCACATCCTGCACCACCACGGCTGGGGGTCCGGGGGGTCACAGACGGACATCCAGCCATCGGAATTGGGCATTCTAGGACCAGCTGCTGCCCCTTCATCACCCCGGTGCCACCCGAGACAGCTCCTACCCCCTCAGATTTGGGTGCTGAGACTCTCCTGAAAGGGCCCAGCTGGGCCTCATCCCCATCCCACCAGGGAAAAGCCCATCCTTTAGGAAAAAGAAGCACAAATCCTTGACCTGGGAAGTGAGCAGGGCAATGACAGCCTGCAAACCCAGCTGGGGACCTGCAGCGAGCCCCGCAGCCTTTCCCTTTCCTCACTCCATCAAATCCAACCCAGCACCGCCGCAACCGGCCCTCATCCTTCCCCAGGAGCCCAGCAGGGTCGGGAGCAACCCCAGCACAATTCCAGCTGCATCTCAGATTGATACAGAATCGATTGGATTGATTTTTTTTTTTTTTTTTAAGGTGCAGCCTCGGAATAGCTGAGACTGGAAGGTGCAGCTCGGCTCGCACTTCCCCAAAACAATTTGTCAGGCCCCACTGTAGGAGCCTAATGACGGCTGTAATTTATGGCTGACACACCGTATTTATCACCTCGGCATCCTCTCCTCTTCCTTCTCTCTCCCTCTGCCTCGTTAGGAATGGCATCAATAATGTTTATTGGAGCTTTTAATTTTTTATCGTTGCTATTCTTACCTGTGCTGCTGGAGACGAAGGAAGGCATTAGAGCAGGCAGAGCCTTTGAGATGCGTTCCAGGGGAAGCGATGGATTCGGGGTTTGGGAAATCCTGCTGGAATTTCACATGGGGTGAGCGGGGGAAAAGTCGAGTGTTCTTCCCAAAAACTCACCCTCCCATTGCCACCGACTCTGTGGGTGCTCAGACCTCAGCTCCCTCACACTGTGGAATTCCCTCCGAAATCCCCTAAAATCGTGCTTCTGGCCCTGCCCTCGTGCCAGGCAGCTCCCGTGATTCCCACCAGGCTCGTTTTGCTGCTCAGTTTGCAGACACATGGAAACACCTCGGGGTCAATGGGATTTCTTTGGTTTTCCTGCCCCGTTTCCCTCGCTGGCAGAGCTCTCATTCCCTGGGAGGTGTTTGCGTTTCGCAGCCTCCTTTCACACCCGGCCAGTGATGGTTGTGGTGGATCCCTGAGTGCAGCTCCTTCGCTGCAGGGGGGTTTTTGGCTGCCTCCACTCGAATATTCGGGTGTTTGGAGTGAGGAATGGATGGTTTACCCCGGGCACTTCATCCACACCTGATGTGGATTGATCCCCCGGGTGCCCCAGCTCCGCCCCCACCCTATTTACAGAGTACAAGGCACCAAGCTGTGTCCCTAAAAATACCTGAAATCCATCCCACCTTGAATTTTCCCCTTCCCTCCCCCATTTTCTTCCTATTTACCCTTGAGGGAAGAGGTTGCACTGGGTTTTGAAGCTGCTTAAACTGCCAGGACCAGGTTGGACGGGCTTGGAGCAACCTGGGATAGGGGAAGGTGTCCCTGACACGGCAGGGGGTGGAACAAGACAATATTTAAGGTCTCTTCTAACCCAAATCGTTCTGGGATTTTATGATCAACAGTTCCCAAAGGGGAATTTTCTCCCCCCCCCCAACACCTTTTTCCAGACATGAATAATTCCCAAGCCAATGGTTGTTTTAGCATCGTTACAGGAGCCTCTCAGACGAGCCGGTCGTTTACAGATTAGACAGACATTGCTCGCATTGTTCATAACCGATTATGGGATTGACAGTTTGGCTCCCACCCAAAATCCGGAGTCCCAATTTAGCCTAATTGGAACAGAACAGCAGAGCAGGCTGGGGGAGGGGAGAGTGACTGCTGACAATTTAGTTAACGTTGATTTTATTGATCCCTGAAAAGCCTCTGATGTTGCAGGTTCCTCTTTTATAGGGCAATAAAGTTTATAGCTGGAATTGTCCCGGGGGAGCAACAGCTCCGTGTCTCCAGCTGCTCTCAGGTGATCACTGCCAGCCCCAGCCCCAGTCTCAATTTACTGAGGAATAATCAGAATCCAAGCAAAAAAAAACCTCCCAAAATTCAGTTCAGGTCTTGGAATCAAAATGCCAGAAATATGACGATAACCAAATTAAAAGACAATCCCTCCCAAATGTAGGATTGTTGTGTTTAAAAAGCCTTTTGATGATTCTTATTCCAATTCTATTCTATTCTATTCTATTCTATTCTATTCTATTCTATTCTATTCTATTCTATTCTATTCTATTCTATTCTATTCTATTCCATTCTATTTTTCTTCCATTCTGTTCCATTTCATTCCCATCCTTCTGTTTGCTTCTTCTCTTTCTTCCTTCTTCTTTTGTCCCACAAAATGTTGCAATTTCTGATGTCCACCCTTATTACATTCCCTGCCTTTCCTACACTTACCCTCACCAGACCTCTCTGATGCAGCCTGGGATCCCTCACTGACGTGGGCTGGAACCTGTGCCTCTAAAAGCACCCCAAAAAACCAAGAAATTTTTCCAGAGCAGTAAAATAAAAACACGGAAGGTGCAAGACAGATCCTGGATCCAGCACTGGTGGTGGAGCACTGAAGTTTTGGTGGGACACGTGGGCCCTGCTGCTAAAACTCCAGTTAAAGGCACCTCCTGTGGCACAGGAGGGGCAGCTGGGGCAGAGTAGCCCTTGGACATCCAGCAAAGGCACCGGCACAGCAAATATTTGAGCGAGTCCCAGGCAGGCAGGGGTCTGAGGGGTTTTCCCCTCCCAACCCTTTGCTCCAAGCCCCTGACCACTGCCTTGTCCCTGATGTGCTGGCAGAGCTCCGGTTCCAGGCCTGTGGCTTTGAGCTCATTTGTCAAACGCTGGGATCTCTATGAAAGGCTGTTAGCAGAACATTTACTTCCCATTCCTCATCCTCTGCTGTCATCACCTCCCAAGATTAATTAAGGAAAAAAGAAGACATCTTGTCTCTCTTTTGTTTCCCCATTCCTTGCATTTTTTAACAGCCCCTTTCTCTCCATTCATGTCCTGGATGCTGCTGGGGAGCAAACCAAGCAACACCCAATCCTTCCCTCTTTCTTCTGGTGGTTAATATATCCATATAATTTTTTTGGCCTCTCTGTAGGTGGAAGTGGTTGGTTGAGCTTTGTCCAGGGCATCAATTCTCTTCCATGGCCTCAGCTGCTAAAGCTAAGCTGGGGAAGATCCCAAATCCATCGATTTAAGATTGCTTGAAGTGCTCGTTGCAGACTTACAGCCCCGGTGCCGAGGTTGGTCCTGTCCCTGAGTCCCTTCCAGGGGCACACGATGCCACCAGCCCTGCTGCCTGTGGGATAACGGGGGGCTTGTGCTCATGTGTGTGCTCCTCACCCCACTTCCCTCTGTTAGGAACCACAGCCTGTGGTTATCCTGATGCCATGGGCTTTTCCATGGCCATTCCCAACAGTCCTGTTTGGTCTGCTCCTGAGCCCATCCTGGTGCCAGCTGTGGGAGTGAATCATGGTTAAAACCAGAGCCACCCTTGCCCTGCCACCTTCCCAGCCCTGCTCCCTCCTTCCCTGCTGGATCCCCACGTCGCCCTTAGCCCAGCCCCAGTGAGCTCCATCCTGGGAGATCCCTTCCCACCCCTAATTCAGTGTGGGGCTCCACAGAGGTTCAGAGTGAGGTTTCCCTCTCCCCAGTCTGACCAGTTCCCCCAGCGCTGGCTGTTCCCGAGCTGCGGGTACCGGGACACTCCCAGGGGATGGTGGCACCGTTGGTCCCTGTGTGTGGCAGGTGGGGAGGAGCTGGCTCCTCACGCGTGTGTCACTGCTGATCCATAAAACCCGAATGGAAACCTGCGGGAAGGCGGGAGAGCCGCCGGGCAGCCGGCGCTCCCCTCCCTCGGGGATCCGGGGATTTGCCATCTGCTCTCCCAAAGCTCAGCCCTGATGTGAGTCAGCCGAGGAGGAGGAAAACCCAGCCAGCTCTGGCTCTGTCCTTGTCACGGTGGCTCCCAAACGCCACCCTCGCTGATGCGTGTGACAATGGGAGACGCCCCTGCCCTGTGTCACCGAACCCATGCCACGGGAGCTGCCACCGCTGTCACAGTGGTGGCTCTGGCTCCCTGTACCTGCAGGAGAGGATGAAAACCCTTTTTCCTTCCTCTTTGATCTCCCAGCAACTCATCCCGAATTTGCTCATCCCGACTAAAATCTGTCCCTGCTTTTCCTGGACTTCCCCGCTCTGCACTCCCATGGTTTTTGAAGCCATCCATCACCACCATCTCCACAACCCCAAGCCACACACGGAATAAAGACGTGGAGCAAGCGGCTCCTCAGCTGGTGTAAATCAACACGGATCTCCCCCCATCGGCGGAGTTCAACTTCCACCCAGCCGGGGAGGGAACCCAAAATGCTGCTCGTCGGAGCAAAAGAAATTTCGGCAGTAATTAGATCTGGAGCACGATTACCCAAAGGGAAACGCAAAACAAATGTGGGTGACAGATATTTCCAGGATAACTGGAGTTATTAATGCTTTTCTCCAGCAGTGACAGGCACAGGGGATTAGTAGTGCCTGAAAAAGTCTGGTTTAGTGTGGGAAAAACTGAGGGCTGGAAATGAAGCAAGGAGGAGGCCATCTGCTGCTCGGTGAGCTCGCGGGGCCCTGCGAGGAAAGCTGCAGCCAAAACAACAAAAGGCAACGATGGGAGGCATATGTGAGGAGAAACACCGGCCTGTTGCTCCTCAGTTTCCAGTTAAAAAGGAAAAAAAAAAAGAAGGAACCTGTTGTTTGTTGCATGAGCTCCCCCGGAATTAGCGACCCCGGCACTGCTGAGCGCAGCAGAGCTGGGGATGGTTCCAATTAAAGCTGTTCCTTCCTGCTGGCTTGGGTTGGGTTATTTGGGTGGGAGCGGGAAGGACCAGCCCTCCCTCCGTCATGGATGAGGGATTTAGGGTTGCTCAACGAATCCCCCCATCATTAGCGAAAATACTCTTAAGATGAATTTATAAAAATACAACGAAGTCCAGCGACAAAGTTGCTCCATTGCTTACTCCATGGATACAAGGGAAAATTGAAGAAAAATGGAGCCAAACTGATTTACACCGAGTCTGAAGACGCAAAAGGGTAAAGAGACCCTCCCACTCAGCCACGGGGTTCAGAGTACAACCTCTTGCTTTCTAAACTCCTCATGGAGCTAAGACATGGCTAAGCCCAGCCTTAGTTCCAGACTTGGACAACGGTTTAGGTCTGCAGGAATTAACTACGTGGGTTCCTGTGGTGTTGAGTCACCTGCTATGAGCAGCTCCCCATGGATCTGGGAGTAAGGAATCTCTTTGCCTGGGGTGAGGATGGATTTCTCAGTCCAGACAGGGAATCCCAGACCTTGAGAGGTATCCCAGCTCCAGGGGAGAGTCACTGGTGTGCAGTCAGCTGCAAGGCAGAGAGAACTGGAATTAGATCCAAAGATCTGTCATTAATAGAGAGGCCAAGGAGCAGCCAGGAATGTCCCAGCTCAAGGGGAGATCCCTGCCACGCTGCCCAGCAGGGCCCATGAGGGCTCACCTGGAAGGCCAAAATTGTGGGATGAAGTGGTTGGCTGGCAGCCAGACTGGACTCAGTGGGAAGGGTGTGCGGGGGGCTCCTTGAACCCACAAGGTTCTTTGCTCCTTGAGAAATGAGTCTTGGAGAAGCCACGGCTGTTCCTGTGTTAATCACAGGATTGGGGATCCAAGCTCGTAAGCACCAATACTCTCTGGGTCTTTCTGCCCCTTTGGGGGTTTCCCAAAGGAATTCTTGGCCCCCTTTGGAGCCTGTACCAAGGTCCTGCTGGTTGGGTTGAGGGGGGTTGAGTGCATCTCACACCCTCCACACTCCAGAAGTGCCCATCCCCTTGTCCAGACCTTCCTCTCCACAGAAGATCTGCTCCTTCCAGCAAGGGAAGGGGAGGAAAAGTCGTGAGCTGGCCCCCGTGTCCTCCTGCACAGCTCGGGCAAGCAGCCATGAGCTGTGTGGGCTGGGAATGGCTCGGGAATGCCATGGACTAACCCACCCTAAGGTTTGCTTTTGGGTGTGTGCACTTACAAACTGCTCCGAGAGCATCCCTCAGCACGTCTGGATACCCCAAACCAGATGTGCTCCCTCAAACCCATCCAACCCTTCCTTAAATAAAAATTTGCCAGAAAGTGGGGCTAAAACAACATTCAAATGAGGGGAAGGATGTCTTTTTTCTTTTAAATATAAGGAGTGCTGACACCTAGGAAGCACCGAGATGAATTTCTAACAGGGTTGTTTGTCAATATGCATAAAACAATTTGTTTTCTGCTCTGTGCTCCCCACGGATGCTGGAAAGAGCCTGGAAAACCCCACCCAGTCCCAGCCAGATGCTGCAGGGAAAGCTCAAGACTTTTACAGCAGGGTGAAAACCTGACGGTTATTAAAGCTGAAATTTTAGCTAAAATTCAGGTGTTTAACAGACAACCCAAAATACACGGCACCATCAGGGCTGCTGACCACAAGCTGCTGCAAAGCCACTGATAATTTCATTTTCCTGAGGATCTGGAACAATGGGAAGCTCCCCAGATGGGGTACAGACCTGTGGCTCTGCTGAGACTGGTCTAACTCAGGTTTAAAGCCGAATGAAAGCCCGTCTGCACAGATCCAGCCTTCCCCTGGGAAGTGGGAATCCACCCCCCCGGGCCTGCAGGGAGGGGAGGACACCCACGGCTTGGCTGATGAGGTGACGAGAAGGCACGAGGAGCTCCTGGGGAGGTGGGAATTGTCGCGGCTCCGGGCAGCACTGGCACTTCCCACGTGGCCAAAGGCAGGGAAATCTATAAATGACAGGGAGGGAACATCCCACTGGGCTCTGCAGGGGCCACCTGGAGCTGGATGTCCCTCGAGACCTGGAATTTTGGGTATTCCCCACTTCCTCCTTGGACTTTTCCCTGTACCAGTGACCACCAGTAGCAGAGAGCCCCACCCGCCACAGGGCCACATCCCACAGGACGTCTGTGTTCCAGGCTTTTGAGGCATTTGAGGATATTTGGCTATTTTTCCAACAAACCACAGCCTGTCACAAACTGTCACTGTTGATGCTCTGGTTCTCCACAGGACACCTGGCCTGGAAACGTGGGAGGGGATGACAGCACCGGCGGGGTCCCACCCGGCAGCTG
>VZTA01027980.1:0-58912 GCA_013398855.1 Mohoua ochrocephala | reverse complement strand
CTGGCAGCTGGGCTGGCTGTCACAGGACCTCCTGGATGAGACAATGGATTTTAAGAGTGACGCTCACCTGCCCTCTGTACTTCAAACGGGCCTTGGAAGTCCCTCCAGGCATCCAGGAGATGACAAAGCCTTGGAAGTCCCTCCAGGTATCCAGGAGATGCCAAAACCTTGGAAGTCCCTCCAGGTATCCAGGAGATGCCAAAGCCTGGGCTGAAGGGAAAGCAGAGCCCTCTCCTACCCAGCAGGAGCCAAATGCCTCGTGAGCAATATCCAGAAATTCCCAAACTCCAAAATCACAACGCTGAGAAGGACAGCAGAAAAACCCTTCCCTTCCCCCAAGTCTGGGAATTGCTTCTGTTCATGGCTGGAAAAATCCTCCCGTCGTTGTTTCCTAGCAGAGTATTCCATTAAAGCCAGGAATTCCTCCCTGTTCCCACTTTGGAAAACTGTGCTTTTCCTTTTTTGACCCAAACACTGAAAATCTTTGGCCAGAAGGCAACCAAACACAGAGGATGGGGAGTGCAAACCTCTGGAACGCTGCCCTGGCGTGGCTCTGCCTAAACCCAAACCAATCCCCCCAAACCTCTCCCCGTTTCCTCGATATCCCGACAAAGACAACTCCGCTGGAAAGACGCATCCCGGGTAGGAGCTCCTGGAACTCTTCCCATGGGAAAGGCAGATATTTATTTAAAGATGGGACTGAATCAAAACAGACATGGGGAAATGTCAAAATATTCCATAAGTAGGAAGAGGAAGGAATACAGTTGTCTCTCCAGCCTGCGAATGAATAACTTACATCCTGGGAGAAGCAGGAGTGGGAATGGAGCGAGTGGAATCGGCTCGGCTCCGTCAGTGTTGACAGAAGGGAATAGCTCCTCCTGCCTCAGCCAGGATGGATTCAGGCAGAGTAAACTGAGAACTGCAGGGGCAGGGAGCAAAGGAAAACAGAGGAGATTGCTTGGAAAACATGAGGAGGGAGAGTGAACGCTGAGGGGATGCATGTCCCTGAACGCGGCCACGAGGAGACGGAGCACGACCCGAGTGAGAGCTGAAGCCAGCGCTGCTGGTGCCACTCTCCCTCTGGAATACAAGGGAGCCACGGAATTTGGTGAATTTAGTCCTTAAAGCCTCAATTTTGAATGGCTGAAATTAGAGGAATGACTGTGGAAGAGGGCTGGAAAAAGATGATCTTTAAGGTCCCTTCCAACCCAAACCTTTCCATGGTTCTGTGCTGCGGGAATGACTCGTGGCAGACCAGGGGGGATAGGAGGAATTCAAGTCTTTTAATTCCTGCTCGACACCATCCAAGAACTGCTTCCCAACAGAGGATGCATTCTGGGGAGGGTGGCAGCGTTCAGGATTTGTTTGCAAATCACAGCTGAAACCTAGGACTGAATTTTGCTGCATAAAGATTTTGGATAGTCCTGCCAATTCCCGCGATAATGCCTTGATTTATTGGCTCTTTCCTAAAGACAAATGTGAGATAACTTCAATAGGCAAAGTTGGCCTCGACTGCCACTTTTAAAAATACTTGAAAAGAGACTTAAATTAGGGGGAGAAAATGCAGAAAGTTCTCTAAAAAGGGACAGAATAAATTTAGAAATCAGCCTCAGAACTGGCTGGATTCTGTAAATGTCTAAAACTAAAAATAGAGGGGAACAGATGAATTTTTTTTTTTTTTTTTTGCCCTCCTTGATTAATTTCTCTCTGTTTTTCTCTCCTCACATTGGGGTCCCCTCTAAGTTTACACCGAGCCCACGAGCCTGTGCCTGGTAAACATTTTTGGTGTTATTTTTGTCTAAGTGACAGCCCCAGGTGGCATCCAAGCACAAACCACAACAAACTCGAGTAAGCCGGAGCGGCGTGAACACCACAGAACCTCGGAGCAGATGGGCAGCGACGTCACTGCAATTCCACCCTGTGGCACTGCCACCTGCACCAGGTCCCCGAACCACAAAGCCTCTGGGGGTGTCTTGGCTGGCATCTGGCAGGGGTGAAGCCCTGGTGCAAGTGTCTGTTCCTGCTGGAAGTAGGGGTTGGGAGCTGGGAAATGTGCTCCTCTCTTCCCACTTCTCTCTTTGCACCTGGTGGAGCTCGGACAGGGGAATGTCGCTGCAACATCACAACCCAAACCACAATCCCTGGAAGACAGGGGTGGAAATGCTGTGACCCTTTGACTTCAGTGATGAGGATGACAATGACGAGAGCAGCAGGATCTTGGCACAGCCTGGCTGCTTCCCGGCGCCTCAGCTGCCGGAAAGGTTTCTGCTGGAGACTCACCAGATGCTTGGCATTTGGGGATAATTCAGCGTCGATCAAAGCAGGATGGAGGAAAAAAAAAGGAAAAAAGGAGAACCCATGATGAATTCATCCTTCACTGTGGCATTAGCGCAGCCCAGCCCTGTCCCCCTCCTCCATGTCAATGGTGAAAAATGCCTCCTCTTCTCCAGCAATTACCTGGCTGGGCTCACCCTTGGAAAGCCAATCCTTCGGGAAACGGCGGCGGCGGCCCCGCTCTGCCAGCCCGGTGATGGATGAGCCCCGGCTCAGCCCTGCTGCCACCATCTGCCACCAGGGTCCCCTCCCTGGCCCCCAACAAGCGACATCCTCGTTCCTTCACACGGATCGGGGGCGAGCGGGAAAAGTGGCAGTGATGAAAGGTCCCTGCAAAAGCGTGAATTAGCTAGGGAAGGGAGGAGATGAATGGAGAGGAGTGGGGTGGAGATAAATGGAGAGGAGTGGGGTGGAGATGAATGGAGAGGAGTGGGGTGGAGATGAATGACGAGGAGTGGGGTGGGAGGACAGGAGAAGATGGAGAGATGGAAGGGGAGGAAGGGAGGGATCACCCCACTCATGCCCAGGCCCCTGAGGTGTAAGCCCACTGCTCATCAGGCTCCTGATGGTTTGGTTACTTGCTCATGGCGAGCCCTTTTTTGCCAGGAGGAGTCCATTCCTGGGATGTCCCTAGGAGATGGAATGTGCCCCAGCTGACACACCACTCACAGCCCACCCTGATCCTAAAGGCAGGGCAGAGCAGGGAGCTGGATTCAATCAGACAAATGGCAGCTCTCAAAACCAAAACTAAACTGGGTGGTGCTGGGCAGTTGAAGAAAACTTCTCCTCTGGGGCCAGGGCGACCAAAGATAAAGGTGACCTGGAAGCCAAAGCACCTCTGGATGTCACAGGATGCAACAGAGTGTCTGAAGATGGGAAGTTTCACCTGGAAGTTTCACCTGGAGGAGTTTGGGAAGCCTTTGGAAATATTCCCTCCCTCCTTAAGGGAGATGCACAACTCAGTGAAAGCCCTGCTTTTCCCCATGGCATTTTCCAGGCTGGGTGGATCAGTTCCACCTCTGGAACAAGCTGAGAGGGACCCGGTGGTCAAACCCTGCTGTGTTTCTCAGGTTTATCATCAAAACCTTCAGCTGGGGCCACTCTGCTTTCCAGCACAACCACTTTGCAGAGTACTTGGTTGCTGTCGCCGAAATCTCTCCATTAAATTTATCTTGGCAATAAACCCCTTTCACTTCCCGGGTTTGATCCCAGGTTTGCCCCAAGCTGCTCAGGTCGAAGGAAGCTGAAAGTTTGAGCTGAAACCCCTCTTCGGGCAGGATTTACAAGGGGAAAACAAGAGGGAAAAGAGGCTGGCACTTCTAGAGATGCTCTGAAAATGCTCACCAAGCAGAAACGGCCCCACAAGAATTATTCCCCCCACTCCAGCTATTCCCAAACTCCAGGACATTGTCCTTGCCCATCTGTCAGCTCAGCTCCAACACAGGACAAATCTCATTAACGGGCGCCAGAGATTTAGGGAAGGGCTGGAATGTGGCAAAGCCCTTTAAAACAGGAGATAAACCATCCTCTGCCCCGAGGAACAGAGGTGGTAAGGAAGATATAAACACCAACAAGCCTCCTGGGAATGCTGGAGAAAGGCCAGGACGACGGCACGTCAGCACAGCTGTGTTGGGATGGTCCCACAGCAGTGAAAATAATTTATTAGGACTGGTGGGGGAAATAAAACAAAAAGCTTTCCCCAACCTCAGGGTACCACCAGCATCAATGCAATAATAATAACTAACAATCAATCAATCAATCATCATCATCATCAGGATCCCAGCTAGCGGAGTTTATCCTTTTTGGGAGTGGGAATAGCTGGGTTTACTCGGCGTCCCATCAATTTCCAAGTGGATTTGGCAATAAAGCTGAAGGAGGGAGTTTCCAAACCTGTAAAGTCAGGACAGGTAATGGCTTAATGTCTTTTGAGGAAAAATATCAGTGGGAAAAAAAAGTCACAATCACGATGTATTTATTTCTGAGTAAGTATTAATTTGGAATGATGTATCAGGATTTTTCTCACTCCGAAACCACATTTTGGAAAAGGAAAAAAAAAACCACCCAAAAAATTCCTCTGAATGTTTTACAGGTTTCAAGAATTTTGCTCCAGTGGGCTAAAGTTGAGAGACGGAGAGAAAATGGTGCCAACAAGGAGAAAGTGACATTTCCCTGCTACTCTGGGTTTCAACACCTCCGAATTTTTGCAGCCACCTCAACACTTGTAAGCCGAAATAATAATTTTAAAATAGAGCAAACATTCTCCCCCTCCTTCCTCCTCTTCCCCCGGTGCTTTTCTCACACATTTTTCTCCAATGGAAAGAGCCGGATAATCTAATTTGACGTTTTGGGACATATTCCCTGCAGGAAGTGTGGAAATGCCACCTGCTACCTGCGTGTTAGATTTGATCATAAATCAGCAGCACCCAGCGCTCGACAGGATCTCCTGATATTTTAATGGCCACGAAAGGTCTGGCCACTGCTGGAATTAAAGCCTAAATCGCAGGTTTATGTTTTTCTGGAAATGCCAAACGCTGCCTTGCTTCTTGTATCGCTCTTAATTGCCCCTCCTTAATTAGGAGGAGTGAAATCATTAATTACATTCAGTGGAAAGAGACACAAACCCTTCTGCTTCAGGCTTGGCCCTCTTGGAAGTTCAGAAGGAGCCCTGGGAGGATGGTGGGCACTGGAACAGGAATATTTGGACAATGCTCTCAGGCACAGGGTGAGGTTGTTGGGATGTTTGTGCAGCGTCGGGAGTTGGATTCGATGATCCTTGTGGGTCCAGCTTGGGATATTCTGTAATTCCACAGTGGGTAAAACACCAGGTCAAAGTCCTGACCACACCTTGGGTGGCTCCTCTGGTCTCCTGAAATCCAAGGTCAGACGGTTGGGAATCTCAGGCCAGGTTATGGATCCATCTCCATTGGACACCTCCCCTCATTGTGGGCTGCAGCTCCTGTGCTTCCAGGGGATTCTAAAACACCTGGCCCTGCAAGGAAACCAGAGATTTTGTGCTGTTTTGCTGGAGAAGCCAAGTGACCAGAACGTCTCTGCTCAGTCGTGCATGGCTGGGAGAAAATCAGGTTCAGCTTCCAGGGATCAGACTGGGAAGGGAAAAAAAAAAAGACAGAATGGATTGGGTAATGTTGGTTTAGTCTCAAACTTGAGGACCACAAACACACCCAAGCAGCCCTGTTTGACAGCAGGGATGCTGGAAATATGTCCAAGAGGGACACTGGGGCTGCGGGAAGATCCCAGACAGGAGATCCACTACAACATCTTGGGTTCCCACCACTTTTCTGTCACCCCACTTCTCTGAGGACCAGGAGGGGATGGGAAGTCCTGAGTGCAGCTCTCAGTGTCCAGGGTTGACACTGGGAGAGGAGCATCCCGGCTGTCTTTGGGCCAAAGCTGGATCAGGAACAGCGTCGGAATCCTCCGCAAGACTTCAGAGTTTCCGCGTGATTATGCGAGCAAATATTTGGGCTGGAAGTGCTGTTAGTCATTATTTGCAGTTCATTTTCTCTTATTTGTTCTCTGTCTTTTAAATAATAAAAGAGAGAAAGCCAAGATGACAGCTCACAGCATTCCCATCCAGGAGCAGAAACAACAGCTGGGGTTTTTCTGCTGAACACCTTGGGTTGTGTGCAGCTTCCCGGGAAATGCTGTGCCAGGGAGGAATTTGGAACTACAGGCACTGATGGGTCCTGGTCATCCACCAGGAAAATCCACACTCCTGCCCTGGGCTGTGCTCGTGCAGAGTTTTTCTGGGTTTACACCTTGGGGCAGCACAACAGGAACCATTCCCTGTTTCCAGGCCTCCCCGGATTTGGAGGCTTCCCTGCTTCGTTGCTCTTTGGCACCTCATTTGGAAAGCCTGATCATGGCAACAGCTGTTCCTCAAATCCAGGGCTTAGCACCATTAATCACATCAGTAGGCAGCGGGGTTTCCTCCGGCAGGAAATCCAGGAGCAGCTCCAGAAAGCTTCCCAGCCAGGGAAGGGTTTACAGTCACCTATGGAAGTGCAAGACTGGGCACAGAGGCACGAGAGGAGCTGTTCAGCAGCAGAATGGTAAAACTGGCATAAAAAAATTATTTGGGGTGCAAAAACTCCCACAAATTACATTCCAGCCCCTGGTGTCTCCGTGCCTCCAGCACTTTGTGCCTCCTCCATGTACACAGTGAGGTAGGAAGGTCTGGGCAGCAGCACTTCCATGTAAACAGCCTGACACAGACAGTGGGGGGTTACTCCCTTTGGCAAAGGTATGGCTTAGGGAATGGAGGGAGCCGGGAGCCGGGAGCCAGAGACTGGATCTGGCACCATCAGGGTCATTCCTGCCCGTCCCACGTGGGCAGTTTTGGGTGCCACAACGTGAGAAGGATCTAAAGCTGTTGGAGAGTGTCCAAAGGAGGGACACGAAGATGGGGGAGGGTGTGGAAGGGCCAGATGAGAAGCAGCTGAAGACACTTGGTCTGCTTTGTTTGGAGAACAGGAGACTGAGGGCAGAGCTCATCCCCATCCACAGTTTCCTCTCAAGTGCCAGATCTGATCTCTGCACTCTGTGACCAGGGACAGGACCCAAGGAAGGGCTGGAGCTGGGCCAGGGGATGTTCAGGCTGGAGATCAGGAAAAGGTTCTTTCCCCAGAGGGTGCTGGGCACTGCCCAGGCTCCCCAGGGAATGGGCACAGCCCCAAGGCTGCCAGAGCTCCAGGAGGGTTTGGACACTGCTCCCAGGGATGCCCAGGGTGGGGTTGTTGGGGTGTCTGTGCAGGGCCAGGAGCTGGACTGGATGATCCCTGTGGGTCCCTTCCAGCTCAGGAGATTCCATCATTGTCACTCCCAGGACATGAATGGGCAAGAGCCGGCTCCTTCCAAAAAACATCTCGTTTATCCCAAGAAAATCTAAACAAAAGGTGTCAGTCCAATATAAAATTGAAATGCCTCCAGAAAGCTCAACAGAAGCCCCCAAATCAGAACATCTCCCCAAAAGGCAGAAGCACCTCAGGGTGCACGTGGCACGAGTCCCCTTGGGTTTGAGCCCACAGGAGCGATCAGCAACCCACGGACCAACAGCAAAACGTGAAACCTGTCTCAAGTGAGATATTTTTGGCTTGACATTGGGTATTGGGAAGGAATTGTTCCCTGGGAGGGTGGGGAGGCCCTGGCACAGGGTGCCCAGAGCAGCTGTGGCTGCCCCATCCCTGGAAGTGTCCAAGGCCAGGTTGGAAGGGGCTTGGAGCCACCTGGGACAGTGGAAGGTGTCCCTGCCCAGGGCAGGGGGTGGCACCAGATGGGCTTTGGGGTCCCACCCAACCCAGGCCATTCATGGATTCTATGGTCACTTGTAGAGAAGGAAAAAGGACTTTGTTTCCATGGACAAGGCTCTTGCTGCAGCGTTGGTGCTCAGACCCAATAGGCCTGGCTGTGAAACCATTTCCAACATCCTTCTTGAGAAGGAAAAGGGGAAAAATCCCAAACTGATCTAAAAGCTTGGCCCACCAGAAATCCACGTGACACAGCAGCACCCCAAGCAGGCTCTGCTCAGCAGAGCCTCCTCGGAGTCATACCTTGATGCAACTGTTAATAACACCCTGGGATCAAATCCATCCTCAGAGCAGGACAGAAGGATCCTGTCAAGGCTTGAGTAACTCCTTGTTTTCACTGAAATCCAGGTAACATTTGTGTTGTGTTTCCAACTCCTCTTTTTGGTTTATTTCCCATTTCCCATTCCCAATAATAATCCTGGTGCCTGTAAATAACACACTCGGGGTGACCTTTCCATTCCATGAGGATTGGCACAGAATGAGCCCCTTGGTCAGGTTAGAGCTGCCACAAAGCACCGTGGCTGCCACCTCCGAGGCTTCCATCTCATTAAACTGTGATTCGTGGGGAAACTGAGGCAGAGGGAAGGAAAACTTGGCATTGCCAGCAGGACGGGGCTGGGAGCAGTGCTGGGGGTGATGCGCTGGTGAAGGGATGGAAGGACAGGAGGAAATGCCCTCAGGTCACTCCAGGGGAGGTTTAGATCAGATATTAGGGGAAATTTCTTCCCAGGAAGGGTGGGCAGGCAGTGGCACAGGGGTGGAGTCCCCATCCCTGGAGGGATTTGACAGCCCTGTGAAGGTGGCACTTGGGGACGTGGTTCACTGCTTGGTCAGCAGCCGGGCTTGGTGGTCTTCGAGGGCTTTTCCAACGTGAATGGTTCTGTGATTCCTTGGGAACAAGTCTGAGAGCCATGAAAAATGCCATTCAATCATTTTTTGAGATTTTTCTCTGCTGAGATGTTGAGATTTTCTCTTACCCAAAACCGGTGAAACTGTCTCTCTGGAAAGAGAGGCTTCTCCTTCATAGAGAATGATTCCATTATTACCAAAATTCCTTTGGTATCTTTGTTTCTTTCCAAAGCCGCAGTTTGTGATTAATGGGCTCGGGCACAGCACCACCAGGACATTTTCTCTCCAGTTTCATCCCTGCTCCAGCTGGGCCGTTCCCTGTTTCAGCTGCCATGAGTATCCGTGTTAATTTGCTGCTTTCCAAGAGCATTTGAATTCAGCGGGGACCACAGCACCAGGTGACACTTGACTTTAATATTAATGGCTCCTTTTTATTCTGGAGTTCTCTGCCTTAGCTGGGAGCGGAGATTCTCCATGGCAGAGGCCTCGTGCCTCGTTTGACAATGGGCTCCTCTTCCAGGGACCCGTGGTAGGATTTCCTAAAACACCTGATAATTCTGGCCAGGATGATTTTCCTGGCCCAATCTAATGAGTGTCCTGGTTCCTTTCCCCCCAAAAAGATTTCAAAGTGGTGCCACATGAAATGCCTGAATCTTTTAAGGGATAAGAGTCCATTGACCCAGCACATCTATCAGGGTGGAGAGGGTGGGGAGGAGAGCAAGCTCAGCATTACAGCTGCAATTTTACTCAGGCCGTCACTTTGGAGATCAGCCTGGGCAGGGAGCTCAGATTTTCTCATTCTGGGGTTCAGGGCTATCCTTGAACTGAATTATCCCTGCAAAGAGCTCCTACAGCTTCCACGCTGCATCCAAAGGGTGGAGAGCAATCCACGACCATCGCTGGGCAAAGAGACAAGCAGCACCTCAAGGGGAAAAAACAGGGGGACAAAAATCACCCTGCTGCTCCCAAGAGTTCAGATATCTCCAGTCAAATCAGAAAATCAAGGAGAGAAGTTGGGGGGGGGAAGGAAAAAAGAAATAAAAGTAATTATTGAGCGCTGCAACTTCTTTGCTTTGGGATTTTTTGGTGCCTTTTTGGCGATGCTTGCTAAGTCCACACACTAAATTAAAAAGAGCTGAAAGGGGCTCAGTTTAGATGGGATATTGGGAAGAAAATCCTCCCTGGGAGGCTGGTGAGGCCTTGGCCCAGGCTGCCCAGAGGAGCTGTGGCTGCCCCTGGATCCCTGGAGGTCCCAGTGCCCACATCCCGCAGCCCTGGGAGAACCTCCTCCCTGCTGGAGCAAACATTCCTTCATTAAAGTGCTCCAGATTCTCTCAGGAAAGTCCCTTTTGCCCCAAAAGTGCTTTAATATCAAACAAAACACATGCTCTGAGCTTGCAGCCTGCTCTGTTACCATCCTTGATGAAAGGAACACTTTTTCTTCCACCTTTTGAAACGGTTTTCCATCCCCTCGGCAAGACCTTGGGCTAGAGACAGACTGAGAAAAGAACAGCTGCTTTTTTTTTTTTTTTCTTTTTTTTTTTTTTGGCTTGTTTTTCTTTTTTAGAGAAAAGAATTCTCCCCCACCTCAAGATTTCTTTCCCTTCTGCTGTTATTTCAAGTTTGGCAGCTCACTCTAATACTGATCAGCACCGAGCAGGGGCTGCCTGAGCTGCTTTTTAAGGACAACTGGGGGATCTCAGCCCCTGTTTTACTGCCAGCCTCCCAATCCAGTCTGGGATCAAGGCTGCAGGTGGAATTGTGCATTTCCCACGTGTCCTCCCTACTCTGACCCTACTCTTTTGCTTTTAAAGCATCCCCTCCTTCGCTTGTACAAACGGGATGTGTATGAGAGGATCCATCCAGCAGGATGGACCCACCCCCGCCCCGTGTCCAGCCTTGCTGGGCACCACCTGGAGCAAATCCCTCAAGCAGAACCTCCTGGAAACCCAGAGCCACCCAGGAAAAACCAGGAAAGGCAGCCCAGGAAAAACCCCCCTGGTTCCAGCGGGGAAGATGCAACCCCAGACATCCTCACCCCTCGCTGCTTCACGCTTTGTCTCTGGTGTGGCTTAACAAGGGTAGATATTTTTTTGTTGTTTTAAAAAAAATCATCAGCAGGGATTAAGTGTGAAAGGACATCATGGAAAAGAAGGACATGGACCTGCTCAAACGAGTCACAAAGATGCTCTGAGGAGAGCAGGGGGTGCTGACCTGGAGAAGGGAAGGCTCCAGGGAGAGCTCAGAGGGAGGCCTTGCAGGGCCTAAAGGGGCTCCAGGAGAGCTGGAGAGGGACTGGGGACAAGGGATGGAGGGACAGGACACAGGGAATGGCTTCCCACTGCCAGAGGGCAGGGCTGGATGGGATATTGGGAAGGAATTCCTCCCTGGGAGGGTGGGGAGGCCCTGGAATGGAACTCCCAGAGAAGCTGTGGCTGCCCCATCCCTGGCAGTGCCCAAGGCCAGGCTGGACGGGGCTGGGAGCACCCTGGGACAGTGGAAGGTGTCCCTGCCCGTGGAAAGATGATCTTTAAGGTCCCTTCCAGCCCAAACCAGTCGGTGGTGTCACGGTTCCTAACAGGAGTGAGTTCGGGGCCGTGGTGGTGCCAGCAGGACTAAAGCAGCAGCAGCAGCAGCAGCCTCTGAGGGGGACAGGGGACATTAAGGACGCCCAGGAGGCAGGGCCAGGGCAGGAACTGCTCCGGGCAGTAGCAGAAGGATTTGGGATGGCCTGACTGCCCCCCCAGCTCCCCACACCCCCCTCATTCCAGGCAGGATGTGCAGATCGGCGCCAGAGCAGCTCCGACAGGACCCACACGCTCCTTCCTGCGCTGTCCCTGTCCCCTGCCAGGGCTGCCTGAGGGCACAGCTCGGAGCTGCCGCTTTGAAGGGCTGCCAGGAAACCCTGGGGCCTCCCTGCTCCGCTGCTCCAGCAGTCCTGGGGACACCAGGGGACACAAGTCGCCTTTAATGACCGCACACGAGACAGCTTCATACGGCACGGCTGTGATGCCTCCGCTGCTCAGCCCAATTTCCACGCAGTGGGAGCTCGTTCCTCACCTTTTTCCTTTGGAAACAGACCTGTTTCACTTATGGGATGGAGCAAGAGCTGGCAGATATCCATTTTTTATCCCCCGTGGGCGATTGGGATTGCTCCAAGCAATCTCTGTCTTTATCTCTCTCGTCACGAGCTAACATGAGCCTCTCTGATTTCTGCTCTCTCCATCCCTCTTCCCCAGCTTCATCCAGGTATTGGGATCCCCTGCCAGCCTTGAGAGAAACATCCCATATCCCCCACATCTCCTTTGGGAATGTGTCTGGAGAGCCAGGATGAAGAGGAGCTCCTGGTGGGGGGGGGACGTGGTTCTTCCCACCCCTGAGGGCTTGGGGACCCCCTGGCTGCTGCTCACCCCACCCTGCACTGCTGGAAGTGCCCAGGAGCTGAATTCCTGTCCCGATGGAAGCTCGGGACCTGCACCAATACATGGCTGTGTGATATCCCAACTGCACCCCCTCAAAAAACGAACCTTTATTTCCCATCACAAATCCAAGGCACTTCCCAAGTTTTTCCCCACTAAAAACCACAACGCTTCCCATTCCCTGGATTTCTACGTTTTCATCTATTTTCCAGTAAAGCCCATTTTGGTAGGACAGCAGGCAAAAGACGGGACCTTAAACCAGTCCACCAGGGATGACAAACACTTTTGCTACCCCAAAAGTAAGATTTTTAACAATAAAAGAAATGTTGTGTTTCTCTGCCTAAGTCCTGCCAGCTCCTCCCATGCTGTGGAAAGGATTTCTGTGGAAAGCCAGATCTGGGTGGGTTGATCCCTTAAAAATATTGCTTGTTGAGCTTAACAGCATCTGCTTCTCTCCTAAAATAATGTCTGCAGCAAAATGACAATTCTGGGATGCACAGGAACAGCAGCCCCAAATAATTAACTGGGACAGGGGAGGGATACCAGGGAATTCTTGTGATGCTGCTGCAGAAATGTTCTCCTACAGGTGAAGGGGTCACTAGATCTCAACAGGGAAGTCAAAGAATTCCCGTCGTTGTGCTCCAGCAAGGCCTGGTTTGATTCCCAGCAGCGAATGGAGACCCCCAAGTGCAAGAAAAATCCCCTATTTCATGTCCTCACGGTGAAAATTACAGATACAGGAGTGATCCCGGATGCCCAAAAGCCAAGCAAAATAGTGGGAGAGATAAAAAAGAATATATCTGGCTGAAATCCAGGGTACCTGAGGCAATCCTTGTGGGATGGAGCGGTTTATCCCGACGGAGAGGGGGAGGCTGGACAGGGAAGCCACAGCAGAAGAGGGTGAATGGTTTTATGGGCTTCGATACTTAATGGCCCAACTGGAAATGACACCAAAGTCCCTGATTTTCAAGGTGACTGATTTGAGCTGTCTCAGACCCTCTGTTATCAGCAGCCACTCCTGAAATCCTCCCGATCTGTCTCCAGAGACCTCCCAAGCCAGGAGGCAGCAGCACTCCAGGGCTGGCCCCGATCCAAACTCTGCAGGCAAAGGCTGATCTTGGCAAAGTTTCTGCTCTGCAGTTTGAAATCCAAGAGCTCCTTCATGCTTCCTGACCTAGGATCAGAAACAGTCTCATTCAAGAGCTTCTTTTGCTGCTTACTCCCAGCTTTTGGGAATCTGAAGGGGTTTTTTTTTCCCCAATAAGTTTCTTCTTTCTCTTTTACTGGAAGGAATTCTACTTATTCCATGTCATGAAACCAAAGGCACGAGCGAAACCTGTTCTTCCCTGCTGGGAGCACAAAGCAGATTCTCACTCTGCTTTAAGGTAGCAGACAGACTCCAGGGATGAGTGGGAGTCAGCCCTGGCTCCCCCTTTCTGCAGGAACATTCTCCATCAGGAGGGCACCCCGAGCCTCCTCTGTGCCTGGGGGCCTTCCGACCTCAAATCCTCGGGTTCTCCAGCACCCTTGGGTGAGGGCACGGGGAATCCTGGGCTCAAACAGCTCAGCCCAAAGACCAGGAAACCCCCAAAGCAGTGGGATGGAAACCTCTGGAAAGGCCCTCCGGCTCCTCCAGCGCTAATTGCCAGCAGCCCAATTACATCCGCGGCTCCGATGGGTTTAATTGCTGAGCTGCTGAAGAGACAAGTGACCTATTATGGATCATTGTTTACAGCAAATTAGTTCAGAAGTTCCCATCATTCTGCCTGTCGTGCTCAGGGGCAAACTCCCCCCGCTCCGCTGCCCAGCCAAGGGCTTCCCTGCCTCCGGAACGCTCAGACGTGAGGAAAAGCTGAGCAAAGGCACAGCCAGGGCACAGCACGAGCCTGGCTGGGCAGCAGGAGAGAGCTCCGAGGTGAAAGGGGTCAGAGAGAGAGAAACCAGCAGCTCAGAGGGGAAAAAAATGCCCAAGGAAAGGAGCTACAGAGGTCCTGGAAGAGCAGGTGGGAGAGGACGACACAGGAACTCCTCAAGCACAGCTCAGACACGGTTAAATGGAGCTGCTGGGGCAGTGGGTGGGTGCGTGGGGGTCCCAGGTGAGGGCAACTCATCCCTGGCAGCTTTGGAGAGGGGAGCTTTGCTTCCTGAGGGGTCTCCAAAGCAATGGCAGAGGGGAAAGGCAAAGGCTCCCTAAGAGGTGTGGTATCCGGGAGTAAACGAAAGGAATGCGGAGGGAACATGAGCAGGACATAAATGGGGCTGGGCTGAGAAGACACTCAGGAGAATTTTGCATTTTTCTTGGCAAACAGGGCTCTCCCCAGCCTGGGGACAGCAGGGGTGAACATGGATGTGGTTCCTGTTGTGCATGGATAACACAGAACACCGGGACGGCATTACCCGGGCTGTTACCTGGAGATAAAAGGAATTAAAGCAGGGGAGCACAAGAAGCTTAAAACCAGGCCTGCCCTTGACTTGCACAATATATTTCAACAGCCCCATAAAAAGATCAGGGAATTCAGTCAAGCATGAATAGTTACAAGCATAAAAGAATGGCGGTATTATATTTATTATTAAAGCCCTTTGAAAGCCCCCTTATTGCAGATGGACTCGGAGCCTCTGGGGAAAGTCAGGGACAGGATATTTAGCAAAAATGTTATTAAAAATAGAAATTGTTTCCTATGACTTAACCTCACTGCCCCGGGGGGAAATCACTTAGGTGGCGTTGGAGGAGAGCACGCGCTCGTGAGGCCGGGGTTGTTACGGAAAACCGCGCACGAGGTTTCTGGAGGAGCAGCGTGGTGCTCCCGATTCCAGGGGAGCAGATCTACCTGTGCCTCCCACCCCACTGCCTGCACCCTCAGCAGGGGCAGGAAGGCTTTTCCTTGGACCTGCCTGTGCTTCCTGCTGCAGCCCCGAGCTCCAGGAGGTGCTCCCAAGGATCCACGCTGGGAATGTGGCGAATGAGCAGAGGGAATGTGGAAGGCTGGAAGTGTTCCAGACCAGGCTGGATGGGGGCTTGGAGCGACGTGGCCTAGTGGAAGGTGTCCCTGGCCATGGCAGGGGGTGGAATGAGGTGGTGTTAATGTCCCCTTCCACCCCAAACCATCCAGGCCTTCTGTGATGTTATTCTGCGAATGGAATTCATGGCACCGACACCCAACAATTTCTCAATTTCTCAGTTTCTCCCCATCCTGTATCAATTTATCACCGTTCTGCAGCTCCCAGATGCCCCTGGTTCCTCCTCCTTGGCCTGGGGGGATTTGGGACTGCATGGCCAAAGGGCAGCACATGGGATGCCACCACGGTTTGCTGGGAGCTGTAGATCCAGCCTGGATAACAGAGAGCCTTTTTTTTCCCAACTGAGGCTGTTCATCACCTGCAGAAGGTTCAGTGATGACAAATTGGTGTTTTCTCTCAGGAAAGCTCCTGTGCCCCACAGCCAGAGGCTGCTTATCAAAGCAGCATCAGGTGCGATCCCCCCCTGCAAAGCTGGCCCGGAGCTCTTTGAGAAACGCGGCTCCAGAGGCCGTGGAAATGCCAGGGGAACGCTGAGCTGATCCGATTGTGTCCCGTCTTCCTCCTGGGATGCATCTCCGGGAAGATGGGCAGATATCAAACATTCATCACAGGCACTTGTCCCTTTAACAGCTGACATCGGTGCAGCAAAACAGTTTTTGATCACTTGAGCGTAATGCTACTGCAATCATTGCCTGGAATGTAATTTTGCCTCAAAAAAAAAAAAACCCAGGGAAGGAGGATGAAAAATGGGACTCAAAGGTCTCCGTGCTTCAGAAAAGCCGGCTCTGAAGTTTGGCTGCAAGCATCAGATCTCAGCAAATTCTGTAAACCACCCCCCCTCTCCCCCTCCCCGCCTATATTTGGACATTTTCCTCTTTCTTAATGATATTCCATCAATTACACAACTTCATGGATCCCCGGGATCAGGGCTGGGGAGTTCAGCTTCATTATCAGTGCCGTTATTGTCCTTTGGAGACGGAGCTAACGGCCATTTGTCTTCTTCAATTCAATTAACAGCAGCCCTCTCTGGACGCCGCGTCGGTGGCACTCGGTGACACCCTGGGACATCCCCTCCTCCACCAGGACGTGACCCCCATCTCCTCAGACGAGCTCTGGCTCCTCTCTTGCCAGCTCCCTGCCGTACATTTTAGCAGCGCGTCAGGAAATGGCACAGTAAATTACCCAAGAATTAAACCGGGCAGGGCGAGAGCCAAGAAAAATCCATTTATCGATGGCCATTCCCACTCTGAAGTGCTTGAGGAGGTTGACAAGACAGGAACATATCTTCCCTGACCAGCCAAGAAGACTCTTCCCAAGAAGGACAAGGTCACATCTTCCTGCAAAGGATGAAGGTTGGGGACAGACCGAGGGAAGAGTTTCAACGTTTTCAAAGAGAACGAAGCCGCTCCAGAACATCAGCGGTGACTTTTTGGCACAGCCATGGATCGTGGAGCCTGTATTTCCCCTCATCCCTGGCCTCTGCTCTATGAATGCCCCTGTCACTGAGTTCTAGCAGCCTCAAGCACATCCCTCTGTGACATTCCAGCATGGGAATAATCCCCTCACATCTGCAGAGATGTGATGCTTGGCGGGGTGGGTTGGTGGTGGGCTTGGCTTAATGGATGGACTCCATGACCTCGGAGGGCTTTTCCAGTCCTAATAATTCCACGTAGCCCTCCAGCAGTGCTCCATGGAGAGCAGAGGGTGGAGGGCAGCCCACTGCCATAAACAAGCCCCTCTCTGCTCCTGGCACGTGGCGATTTTAATGGAAAACATTAATTGCTGGCAAATCTCTCTCTGGCAGCAACTGGACCCGACAAATGCCTTTTTAGAACAACTCTTACGCTGAGGAGGGCTTGGCTTGGGGTGATTCATGGATGCAAAGAGCACCCGGATCCCCGGGAGTGGGCAAGAAAGTGGGGGAGTCTGGGGGAGTCTCCTGCATAGCCAGAGCCTGCAGGCTTTTCAGGAGAAGAGCTACCAGTGCAGGCAGAAAAGGTGGCTGCGAGCTGAGGAACTGTGTCCTCGCGGGACTGAGCCTTTCCTTGGAAGTCTGTCCATGCCAGAAACGTGCTCTGGCTGAATTGATGACACCAGCACCCCACGATCAGCCTCCCTAAGGTTTGATCCCGAAAGCATCCAGCAAAAGCCAGTGTTTGGTTTCTCAACGTGTCCTTCTGCTTCAACGACAGCGAAATCCATCCCTGCGCCCCTGGCGCGGGCCCAGCCCCGCGCTGCTCCCTCCGTGAGGAGCAGTGATGGGATCGCTGGGATGTAACAAGATTTATCACCTGCTCCCGCAGAGCGATTGCCTGCTCGGTGTCCTCAGTAAATAATGTTCTGCTGGCATCACCCGGGACATCATTAACCCAGGAGACGGCGGCACCGTTTAACCTCCCGCGGGCTCACGCCGCTCCCCCGGCTGCCCGGCGTGTCTGGGTACTCAGTGAGTCCTTCCAGGGACCAGGTGAGGCTGGGATGCCAAAATCCGCACGGGGGAAGGAGGAACACGGCTTGGTGCCGCGCAGAAGGCGATGCCGTGCTGAGGAGAACCTCTGAGCAGCTCACAGAAGCACAGAATCGCAGGGTTAACGAGGATGGAAAAGACTTCTGAGATCATCGAGTCCAGCCTATGACCTGACACCTCCTCATCGACTAAACCATGGCACTGAGTGCCACATCTAGGCTTTTTTTAAACACCTCCAGGGATGGGGACTCCACCACCTCCCTGGGCAGACAATTCCAGAACTTTATCACTCTTTCAGTGAAGAATTTTCTTCTGACGTCCAACCTGAACTTCCCCTGGTGCATCTTAAGGCTGTGTCCTCTTGTTCTGTCACTGGTTACCTGGGAGAAGAGACCGACCCCCACCTGACTACACTCTCCTGTCAGGGAGTTGTAGAGAGTGATGAGGTCTCCCCTGAGCCTCCTTTTCTCCAGGCTAAACAACCCCACCTCCCTCAGCTGCTCCTCACAGGGTTTGTGTTCCAGGCCCTTCACCAGCCTTGTCGCCTCCCCTGGACACGTTCCAGCCTCTCAATGTCCTTCCTAAACTGGGGAGCCAGAACTGGACACAGCACTCGAGGTGTGGCCTCACCAGTGCTGAGCACAGGGCAAGAATGACTTCCCTGGTCCTGCTGGCCACACCATTGCTGATCCAGGCCAGGTGCCATTGGCCTTCTTGGCCACCTGGGCACACCCTGGCTCATGTCCAGCTGCTGCTGACCAGTCCCCCCAGGTCCCTTTCTGCCTGGTCACCGTCCCCAGCCTGTAGCGCTGCAGGGGGTTGCAGGGGGTTGTTCAGCTCCACCTGAACAGCTTTGGAGGGAACCCACAGTTACTCGGGGCTGGTTGGTCACTCTGGCACCAGTGAGGGTGACAGGTCACAGGTTCCAGCTGCTGGGCACATCAGGCCATTTCCCAGCTCTCACCCATAGCCACGACCACTCACAGGGTTGGAGCCAAGCAGAACTCTTCCCATGTGTGATCTCCTCCCTTCCCCATCCACCCTCACAATCCACCTCAGTGACTTCCTTCGGGCAGGGCCTGTGCCAAGGGCTCAGGACTTGAACTCGTCTGGTCCTGCCTCCTCACTCTGCTTAATAACTCCTGACTGCTCCATCACCGTGTCCGTGCCTGAAACGTCGGATTTATTAATGCATTTTTAATTAGCAAACTCATTCTCCAGGGGAAGGTGTCTTGCATCTTAATGACCTTTGCTTTGAACCTTTGCCAGAGAGAGTTTTATACCACAAACCTCAAGCTGCAACCAAGTTTCCTGACCCTCAAATCACATGCTGAGCAGCCAGGGGAGGAATCTGCTCCGTGGATGCGGTCCCAAGTTAGTCCAAGCTGGTGGGAAGTTCCAACACTCAAGGCCCAGAGAACCCACAAAGCCTGTGCACAGTTAGAGAGGTGCTGCAGGAAAGGCTTGTTGGAGCTCAGCAGTGGGCTTTGGGTGGTCCCAGGAAATGGGGAGAGGTCTGAGCACGTGTCCTAAGTGTGTGGGGACAGCCAGGAGCCAGCCTGGCTGCTCCCCCCAGCCCTCTGCTGCTCAGGGACACAGTTACTGTTCCTTGGAGCCTCGTTCAGGCCGGTTCATGACCCAGTTACTCACTGAGTTTCTCCAGGAGGTGCCTCTCTGCAAGCCCCACCTTCCCATATCGGCTCCTGGCATTAGGGGCCAGCAGAAAGACCTGGTTTTTCCGAGGAGTTTGTGACATTTTAATCAACTCTTCCGGATAGAGTCACACATTTAAATGCTGTGCTGTTCCCTTCAGATCTCCCCAGGCATTTCATGGTTCCAACATGGCCTCGGTGTTCTCTGCACTCCTCCGGTCCCAGATTTCCTTTCAAGCCAGCCGTGACAATTGAGATGTTCCGAGTGATCAGTGCTGCAGGAGCCCACCGTCCCCAGCCCCGGCTCAGAATCCCTTTCCCACCTCGGGGAGGAGCAGGAGTTGAACCCATTCCCTCCTCTCCCCGTGCTTTGGGAAGGGTGGGGGAACTGTTGACAGCTCGGTAGTTTATTTCCACACAGCTCCACAGATCCAGACCTTCCAAAGGCGTTCGGCAGCGCCAGCTGTTCCTGGGTTTTCTGGCTGCTCTGTCACACAAGCTGTTAGTGATGCCGCTTGCCTCCATCCTCCTCTGAAAGCACATCCCAGCGGCACACGAGTCCCAACAGCAGCTCTTCCCCTGCCCTCTCCCATGCTGGGAGGGAATGGCACAGTCTCCAGAGGAGCAGGACCTGGCATGGAAATCCCTTCCTGGCAGAGGGTGGCAGATGCGGAGTGTTCCTGCAGCCACAGTGTGTGCAGGAGGTATTTAAGCTCCACTGAGTCTCCTGATGAGCATCCCACCCTCGGCTCCTCTGGATCACTGTGCGGACAACGTGTGCCTGGCTCATTCCCGCAGCAGGATGTGCATGAATCCCTTCTGCCTTCCCCACCCACCCACACCCCCTTCCCTCTTTTCCAGGCAGCAGCGAATGTGAGCTCACCTGGCTCCAGGTGCTCCCTTTGCCATTCCCCAGCTCCCGGATCCCCCGCCAGCCTTCCGTTTGTCAGTAATTCCTCCTCGTGCTGCTGGGATCACTTCACTGCCTTCAGCTGTGCTTTAAGGGCTTGGGAAGCAGCTTAGGCACTGTTGCATGACTCGATCCTCCCCCTCAGCTCTCCCCTCCCGGAGGAGAAGCCTGAGCCTGGCCCTGACCTCTGGCAGGTCCCTCACTGGGTCCTGCAGTGCTGCAGGTCCTCTGAGGCAAAGAGCACAGAGTTAGGACCAGGGAACGGCTGGAGCTGGGCCAGGAGAGGTTTAGGTTGGATCTCAGGGAAAGAGAGATTCACTCTTCCCCCAGAGGGTGCTGGCACTGCCCAGGCTCCCCAGGGAATGGGCACGGCCCCGAGGCTGCCAGAGCTCCAGGAGCGTTCGGACAGCGCTGCCAGGGATGCCCAGGGTGGGGTTGTTGGGGTGTCCTGTGCAGGGTGAGGAGCTGCACTGGATGATCCTGTGGGTCCCTTCCAGCTCAGCCTACTCTATGATTCTATGGAAGAAGGTTTCAGAAGCCTTTTCCCTCCCTTCTTCCTCCAGGCAAGGGGGAGCAATCGTTTGACACAGCTCCATTTCCTGGGATTTCCCAATCCCTTATCAGTCATGTCACTCCCCACCTTGACCTCAGCAGCATCCCTGGAAGTGGCACCAGGCGCCCTGCGGAGCCCAGCCAGAGGCCACAGCCCTCAGGACAGGGCCCAGAGACACTTTCCATCTCCCTGCCCAGCCTGGACAGCACGTTCTGCAGAGGCAGCATTCCCAGGCCTCCGAGAAGGAGCCATTCATTATGCCCCTTCTCCCTTAGCGCAGTCCCCGCTCTCCTGCATCCCCAAGTGCCAATATCCCGCGGTTTTTCTGATCCAATTTATCACCGGGCTGTTTCCCCCAGTCAGCAGATGCCCTGTGCTCCGGTTCCTGACGGATCGATTGATGCCGAGGCCTCTGAGGTGCCACTTGCCAGGTCCCTGAGTTCCAATTCCCCTCCTGTCTCAGCAAGGTGTGGGAAGGGGAAGGCAAAGCTCAGAGGGACAGCGAGGGACAGGGACAGCTGAGCCCTGCAAGGGCTGCTGCGCTGGGAGAAGGGCTGGAAGGGGTGTCAGGACAGCATTCCTGAGCTCGGCATTCCTGAGCTCTACTGGATGATCCTGTGCGTTCCTGAGCTCTGCGTTCCTTAGGAGCCGCTCGGTTTGGCCCCACAGCACCTGCCCTCCTGCTCTGCCCACCTGCTGGGACTGGGGAGATTCCCATTTCAAGCTGGGGCAGGAGCTCTGCCCCTTCACCCCACGGCTCCCCCAGCAAGTCCCGCTCCAGCCTGGCAGTGATTCCACCCTCGGCATTGTGTCCCCACGCCGCACGCGATGGGAAACGCACGTAGGAGATGCGGGAAGCGGAGTCAAGGTCTTCCTGCTTCTCTGTGCCGAGAGGGAGGCTCAGGGTGAGCCATTTCAGTGAGGTGAAAGCTCATCTTTGCTGCATCCTTACTCCACTCTGGAAGGGGAGAGGTGCCCGGTGAGCCCAGGGGAACCGGAGAGCTCCCCACCAGTGACTGCCTGGAGAACCTGACGGGGGTTCCTGGCATTTAACCACCTGAACAAACAGTAGGGACAATTTCCCCTTGTCTCCTTGGAGAGGACACAGCACCGTGGCTGGCATTCCTGAGGAGGAAAATACCTGGGGTCACAACCCAGCAGCTTTCACACTTGGGGTCCTTAATGGATTTCTTCCCACCCCGGTCTTCCCCCTGCAAACGCTCCAGCTCTGTTTTCTCAACCCCCAAGGGGCTTCACTGAATCCTCAGTTAGGTACAAAACCTCTTAAGGAGTGAGGCAAAGCTCCCAGAAGTGGTTTTACGGCTTCCAAGACACAAAGCTCTCCTCCTCCAAAGCACTCTCCTGACAAATGCTCCTTCCCCGGCTTTCCGAGCGCATTTTCAAATCAAAGCTGCGGCTGCGAGAGGTGACCTGGACGTAAGACTGGCCTCCTGCCCCACTTTGCTGCTCTGCTTGGAGAAGCCCTTCGAGGGAAGCAAAAGGAAGTTTTCTATTTGTGTTCCCTCTCCCATAATGAAAATCTCCTGACTTTCGGGGAGGTGGATGTGTGGAGGGGCAGGATGCCTCAGGGGTGGGAGAGATTTCCTCGCCCTTGTCGAGGAGGAGGAGGAAAGAACCAGTATTAGCGAGGTCTCCCAGCTTAGTGTCTTGTTTAAGGACAAAACACTCACCTCCAAACGCAAGTGGTGATGGGGAAGAGTCAGGAAGGAGACGAAAGTTAAGCATTGTCATTGGGAAGGCTGGGACAGACTTCATCAGCCCCGCGCTGGAACTGCCACCTCTCAGCAAAACGCGGGGAGATGAAGAGCGTTACTTATGCACCGTCATGGCGCATTAAACAAAGGTGGCTGCCCCCGAGCCCTCCTTCCTCGAGCCCTTCACCTCGTTCCCCTTGGGGAGCATCATTAGAATGGCACAGCAGCCTCGGTCCCCCAGGGTCACGGAGCCCAGAGTTGTGAGCTCAGCAGAGTCCGAGCGGCTCTGCGGAGACGCGGCGGAGTGACAGCCGAGGTCCCTGCCCTTTGCATTAGCTTGATTTTAATTTGGAGCCGCGCCGTTCGTTACTTCCATCGCCTCCAGGCTCCGCTGGCTCCTCCAGCACTCGGAGCTTTGGAGTGCTGCTGACTCGAGCCAGAGCCTGCTGCTCCATCCCTGGGAGTGTCACAGCACCGACACCCAGGCACTGCCTTTCGCCCGTGCAAATCCCAGGGATGTGCTGGGACACGGCTCCTCCGCCACAGCTGACCACTGGTGCTGCTGGGGCTGGGCACACTCGGGCACGTTCCACCCATTCCCATTCCCTGGCATGGAAATGATTTCATTCACTGAAGGACAGAGCCAGTGGGATGTGGCAGCGAGTTTGCCACCAGAGGAGTTTCCAGGAGTCAGTTCAGCTTCTGGAAGTTTATAGAACCATGACAGCAGCGCCTAGAAGTAGAACCTCATAGAACCTATAAGGGCAGAAGTTTCCTATTCTGGAAAGCAGCCTCTGGCTGCAGGAATGAGAAGCTGGAGTATCCCTGGCTGGCCTGGAGTCCCTGGGCTCAGAGCTATTCCAGTGGCTCATTTGCCCGGCTTCCCAAAGTGACTGGAAAACCTCAGAGGAACTGCCTGGATCGGGAGCAATGTCTTCTCTTCCACCCAGAGAAGCTGTGGCTGCCCCCTCCCTGGAAGTGGCCAAGGCCAGGTTGGACGGGGCTTGGAACAACCTGGAAGGTGTCCCTGCCTGTAGAACAAGATTGTCCCTTCCAACCCAAACCATTCCATGATTTTTTGATGCTTAGCCCCTGTCGTAAAGTTGGGGCTCTCCTCCCGACACTGCCCATCAAAGGGATGCTGGGAGAGAGCTGGAAATGGAGGTATTTTTCAGCAGTTTCTCCCCATTTAAGCATTTAAGCAGCTGCTCCCATCTTTCCCTGTCCTTCTCCTGGGAGGAAAGCCTGGGCAGGCAGTCCCTGGGCTGCTCAGCACCACAAAGGGATCACTGAAGCCAAACCAGGAGCCTCCCCTCGGAGGTGCAGCACGGTCTGGGGCTCTGCTTAGCCAAGGGGTCATTTTCCAGTGGGCCAGCGCTGGAGCTGGAAATTCCTTTTCAAAAGGGAATTAAGAAGCCCTGCCTCGAGCTGGGGAGCTGCTGGACAGAACAAACACGCAGCACTGCACACAAATCAGGAGGAAAGGGGGAACAGATTTGGACCTCGGCTTCCAGACAGGTTGGTGTAAGAAAGATTTTCTGCTCTCCTTCAATACAAAGTAGGAAGTTTTGAAATCTAATTTTCCCTTGGGAGAAAAAAAACCCCTGGTAGTCTGCAGCTCCTGCCACTTGTAGTCCATATATTTACAAGGATCCTTGAGCAGAGACAGAGCAATTTGCTGGGATGAACATTCACGGAACCAGAGGATCAGGCACATTATCATGCCCTCCACATCAGCCAAAGGCCACTGCCTTGGATTCCCACTCCTGTGAGGAGCCAGAGGAGACTCGGGAAGGCACAAGGGTTGCGAGTCTATGGAGTCAGGGCAAAGCAGGGAGCAAGGAGAGCCAGGAGGGAGGAGCAAGGAGAGCTTGGACAGGGATCTTTGACTGCTGCGAGCATGGCTCAGGCATTGAAGTATCCACACAAGCCATGCATGGAGAGCTTATCCCGGGAAAACCCTGCTCTCTCTGCAGCAGTGCTGGGAGAGCTGAGCTGCCCATCACACTCAGCTCTTCCCTTTCATGGGAATGGGATGTGGGACGGTCGCACCGGGCACCTGGCTGAGGCACCTAGAGGGGTATGGAGCAGTGGGGCAGCCCCTGGTGCAGAATTTTCCCCCAACACTGAGAAGAGACCAGAGTCGAAGCCCTAAACCCGCTGGAGGAGAGAACAAAGGCTCCTCACTGTAGATGGGTCTCTGCTCCGGATCAGCTCTGGAGAAATCCGGCTTTTCATCAGGACGGAAAATGAGAAGAGCCTTTGAGGAGCCCTACCAAAATCTTGGGGCCAGCCTGGAGTCCTGCCACATGGGGAAGACCGCAAAGCGATTAAAATGTAAAATTAGAGCCCAAATGAAACCCCAGATGCTCATCCCAGGCTTGTGCCAGTGCAGCCACGGGGACATCGAGACTCGGGTGGTGGCTTGGGGCTCATGCTGCAGCTCCACCCGTGGTTGCTGTGGAGCAGGAGCACTGGTCCCACTGGGAGACCCCTGCTGGGATGTGCAGATGTCCCAGGCAAGCCTGGAACGCCTGGTGCTGCAGGGGGATGGGCAGCCAGGACAGTCCTTGAAGCCCTTTGGAGAGGAGGCTCAGGGAGCTGTTCCCAGCAGAGCCAAACAGGGAATTTGGAGATCAATGGTTCTGTCTGCCGAGAGCAGGCGTGAAAAACAACCTGCTTTAGTAAAACTTGCAGGAACTTTTGGGGAGAAATCAGTTATCCTGGAGCAGTTGACAATTAAAGAACATTCTCCAGCAACTATTTTTCACCCAAATTGCTTTTCAGACCCTCCGCTCAGGCACGTAAGATGTATGTTCATCAATAAAGTAAACACACGGATTCCTTCCCCATCCCACCAACACTGCGGTTCCTGGACAGAACCCCCCAGCCAGGGGAGTGGGAAGGGCTACAGCAGCTCCCGAAATCCCCCAGATAACGAGGAAAATCCTCGCAGCCGGTGTTAACAGGATTGCAGTTGTTTGGTTTAATATGAATGTATTTATGTATTGTTAGTGCAATTTGGCAGAGCTGTTTCCTTGCTTGCAAAAGTCTGGATTTAGCAAATATTGGCTGGTTAACTATGTTGTTCCTTAGCAACCCTAATTGGATTTCAAACGGGAGATTCTGTTTTGGAAATATTACCTGTATCACTTAGCACTGTGAAATAAGTTCCTGCCTTCCTCGCGCAGATAAACCCAATCAGCGCTCCCCAATCCGCCGGGCTTCTGCCTTGTTTACCCTCTCCTACGGCAGGACCTGACAGATTCCCTCCTCCCCCAGCCAGGACCTGCAATCTTTCGCCGGCACTTGGAATTCCAGGAGCAGCACGAGCTGCTGCTGCTGCTGCTGCAGCCTCCAACTTGACTGGCAGCCCCGTGGTGACACCGTCCCCAGGCACGGTGTCAGTCACAGAATCCTTTAGGCAGGAAAAGCCCTTTCAGGTTGCTGAGCCAAATTTATCTCCCAGCACTGCCAAGGCCACCATTAAACCGTGTCCCCAAGTGCCACAGCTTTTAAATCCCTGTGGGGATGGGCACTCCATGGCTGCCTTGGGCAGCTGTGCCAGGGCTGGACAATGGTGGAGAAACTTTCCCCAATGTCCAACCTAAACCTCCCCTTTAAGCACAACTTGAGGCTGTTTCCTCTTGTCCTTTGGCTTGTCCCAGCTCAGCTGCTGGGCACGTGTGTGGGAAGAGACCCCAGGTGAGCATGAAGGTGCCAAGCCGCCTCCCATCATCCCAACGCTGCTGCCGCTGAGGTACCAACATATCCCATGGACCTTTCAGGGACGTGGAAAGTGAGGTGGAGTTTCTTTTCTCCAGTGCCTCTCCCCTTTCACCGTGTCCCACTGGAGTCGGGATAGAGAATGGGATGCCCAAAGGTGCAGCTCTGAGGCTCCGAGCGGATGGGGATTGGCCCCGGGAGCAGCGCATGGCGACAACTCCAGCAGAGTTTTCCGCCCGTGTGGAGCGTTTTCTCTGGAAAGCAGCTGCCGTTTGTGCCATTTAGGGATGGTGAAGGGGTAAGCCAAGCATCCAGCCAATTACAGCCTCCAAACCATTTCACAGCCATGGGCCCGTGACTGCGGGGAGAACCGGGAATGAGCATCGATCGGAGCCCGGGGCCGTGCTGGCCCCACTGCTGCCGCTCCCGGTCCTCCCACAGCCCTGCAAGCCCAGAACACCAAAAGGTGGGCAAAGAGCACAGTAGGGAGCTCAGTCTGAAGGGATCAGGGATTTGGGGCCGTGCTGCACCAGGCCTCCTCTGCAGAAAGGGTTATTCAGGGCGGATGGCTCCTTCTAAAGCCCTTCATCTCCGCAGAGATGTGGCGGTGCGGGAGCTGAACAATTAAAGAGCTGCTGATGTCCTTGTGCAGCACGGAGGGAGGAGAGGCAGTTCCAGGGAAGTGGCAGCCTGCAAAGCAGGCTCTTTATGCTCTGAAGATGGTAATCTGCATTTGCAGGAGGAATGAAGCAGCATTTTCCCTGAGGGCTTCGGGGTATGGAAGTGTGGGAAGAAGCGTGGTCACAAGGGGACGAGGCCAGTCCCTCTGCAGCAGAGCGCTGACACAGCTGGGCCATGCAAATGCAGCTGCTCAGGGACGGGCACCTCCTTCCTTCCTCCCTCCAAACCTTTAGAGGGATGCTGGACCCGGACACAAACTTCCCAACACGGCCAGACTCAGCTGTAAGCACATGGGTTTGGCCCGAAGCCCAAGTGGGTTTTCCCAGTAGGGAAAAACTACTGGGAATTTCATGGAGCAAACTCCTCACCAGCTAAACAAATGCCATCTGAGCCAGGCTGGAGCCTGACAATCACTAAGCTTGGAAAAGACCTCCACAACCATGAAATCCAGCACTGGCCAAGGCCACCACTCACCCACCTCCCCAAGTGCCCCATCCACACGGCTTTTAAACCCTTCCCTCCAGGGACAGGGGCTCCACCACTGCCCTGGGCAGCCCTTTCCAGTGCCTGACCACCCTTTCCATGAAGGAATTTTTTCCTAATATCCAATCCAGTTTGTTTCCACCATGGTTTGGTGGTTTCCAGTCTGATGCTAGCCCTAGTTTAGGTTGGCAGATCAAGCCTGGGAAATGAGACACAGATTTTCTGGACTCTGTCCCAAAAGAGTTTTCATTTCACCTCGTGGTAACTCTACACACCCTTGAGATGAATCCAGGAGATGACAGCACCTTCCTGGTTTTGCTTGGGATATTCCTCCGCAGCAAAAAGGGCCTCTCCAGGAGTTTGGGCAAGGAACTCAAAAGCAGGAGAAGATAAATAAAAGGAGGAAGAAAATCATCTCCTCTGGTGGTGGCTGTGCTGTGTTGAGGGGTGGCTTCCTTTGGGTGGAAGCAGCCCATGTGTTCCGAGGGGAAACAGGCAGGGAAAGGCGGCGTTATCCTGCTGAAAATTTAAATGAAAGTGGATTTATTTTGTCTTCGCTCCAGATCTCGGGGGACGGTGTTGACTTACATGTTGGAAAAGCAATCCCTGCAAACAGCAGCTCGGAATTGTTGTATTAAACCTGCCACCTCCCGCCAAAGCCCTCGAGCAAACAAAAACCTGGTGGAAGCTGCTGATTTCTCCTCGGCTCAACCCCCAGCCTGTTTGTCAGGTTCCAGATGCATTTTACAGCGGTTGAGAGGGTTGTTTTTTCTTTTTTTTTTTTTTGTTATTGTTGCTGGCTGATTTTAGCAAACCAAATGTTGAAGGAGAGCGGCTCAGCAAGTGAAAACATTTCTCCGATAAAACTCGGGGTTGAAATGAAAATTGTCATTTCAAGCAGGATTAAGCTACAATTATCCAGCATCTCTTTTAACTGAGAATTAAAGAGTGCTGAATAGAAATGTTGTTGTGTTCTGTTTGAACACCCACAGCCCGGAGAACATCCTTTATCTCGAGACTCAGTAGTTTTCCCTTTTATTATTACCTGCAAACCTCTGCTTGGTTACGGCGGAGGCTTTGCGCGGGGTGATATCTGCCAGTCGATCTTCCTCTGCAAAGCTCAGCCTACCTAGATAGGCACTATTTTAAGCTCTTCAAATGATAGGAAAAATCAAATGTGAAGAGAAAAATAGCGAGAGGCTCTGCGCTGCCTTGGCAGCCCCTGCAATCAGCATTCAGCTCGGCTCCCGAATGACCCCGATCGGCAACAATTCCGCATATTCCCACAATTAAACAACGTTTGAACTCGTGTTAATGGCAACAGAACAATTATCTGAACAGCCATCCACGGGGTAAGCAGCCTGCATCAGCAAGAGTCAAGCCTGGTGCAAATAAAGGCTTAGCCTTGCAGAGGAAAGCCGGGGAAATCTTCGAGGAGAGGAATAAAGATTCTTTACTCTGCTCCATAAAATCGGCGCTTGAACAATATCGTGAATGTCAGGAGCAAATGCCTGCTGGAATTTGGTTGCTTAATTGTAAGCCTTGCTGACTATTTCCACGTAAAAAACCAAATCTTTGGTGTTCTGAAACTGCAGAGAGGCGTTTGCCCCGTCCTGGTGTCAGAAATACTCTGATAATGTTGGAGCTTTGTGTGGGAAATGCAGGAGCAGCACAGCAGAGTTTAACAATTTGGGGGGGGGAGTAAGAGGAGGCTTTAAGGGCCTGAGTTGATTCTTGATGAAAGAGGTTTCATTGTATTTCTGAAAAATTTAGGAATAAAGGAGTAGAGGGCTCATTTGATGGGAAATTCCATAGAATCGTAAATTATGGAATGATTTGGGTTGGAATGGAACTTAAAGCCCATCTCATTCCACCTCCTGCCATGGGCAGGGACACCTCCCACTATCCCAGGGTGCTCCAAGCCCCATCCAACCTGGCCTTGGACACCTTCCCCTTCCAGTTTCTTCTGTTTCTTACGAACGAATGTGTTCCATCCCGATGGGAGGGGCCAAAAAAGCACTTTTGATCAGATCTGCTGCATTAGGAAATCGCCAGAGAAGCTGTGGCTGCCCCATCCCTGGACGTGTCCAAGGCCAGGCTGGACGGGGATAGTGGAAGGTGCCCCTGCCCACGGCAGGGGGTGGAAAGGGATGATCTTTAAGGTCCCTTTCAACCCAATTCTAGGATTCTACAAAAGTTTCTGCTGGTGGAAAGACCCTGCAGCTCCTTCCAGAAGGGAGAGCACCAGGGGGTCTGGGAGGATCCCGGTGTTGTGCTCACACAGCATCACGGGCTCTGCCTCTGGCCTCACCCAGAGGGGCTTTCCCTCCTTCATTTCTCCCCTTTTCCCCTAATAAAGCTGCTCGCCCATTCCCAGCCCAAAGAAGACATCGTAAAAATGATGGCAGGAAATTGCAGGCGAGCTGGGGTTAAGAGAGACAATAACAAAACTGCTTTGGCAGGGTAATCTCCGAGCCTTTGGTAGCTCATGCTAAAGAGGGCTTTGAAATCAGCAAGAGAATTAAAAATATTGAGATCAGCTAAAACACTCCTATCCTTTGCACATCAAAGAGGATACCCACAGGGACAGATTTGCTGCCATGGAATAATTTCCACCACTTTTTACAAGAAAAATGAGAGCATTTGGTGCTTCTCCCCCCTTCCTTTAGCACGGGCCCACTGTACAGGGGGAAATTACCTTTCCGTGCTCCCTAAAAAAAATCTCCTCCTGATGCAAAGAGCAGCGTGGGGAGAACAGGTCTGCAATCCATTAGCCATGGCAGAGAGCTGGTGGGAAAGGGAGAAGGAGGAATCAGCCTCCCAAATCTGCTGACAAGGCTCAAAGCCCAGTTTAGCCCAGGGTCCTCCAGCTGGGTCCAAACCATCCAGTTGCCCACTGATGGGTTTGCAGTCTGTGCTGGTGTCACATAGCTGGGCACAGGGAGGGGTGAACTTCCTCCCAGGAAGCTCATTCCCAAAGAAAAACAGGGCTGAATCCAAGGGAAATCGGCCCCGAGCGCTGCCGTGGGGATTTAGGTGCGATGGAGCATGAAAAGCATCACAAAGCTCAGCAGCAGGTCCAGCTGGGAGCCTGCTTGCACTAACTTGAGCTTGGAAGAAAGGTTTTTAGGGGTTCTCTGGAGCTCCCTGAAAGCCAGGATGGAAAATTTGCACAGGCAGGATTGAAGCAGGGCTGTGTGAACGGTCCTGGGCCTGTCCAGAAGCCTGGAATAGCAGCTGTATTAATAAACTGGATGAAATTAAATATAACTCTGCCACGGGCAAAGCATTCCCTCTCTTGCTCCTGACCTGCTGGAATATCTTCTGCTTTTCCTTGTTGAAAACCTGTTTTTACAGCAAAGTCCGCCTGAAAACCAGGCTTTGTTCCAGGGGAAGGTGATTTGCCTCGGGAGGATCGGAAGATTCGGGGTTCAGGGCACCGTGAAAGTGCAGAATTCCTCCAAACCCTGTGTCAGGAAGCTGGCTGGAAGCACTCAGCTTGGCTGCTCTCCACCGGCCCTTCCCTAATCCATGACTTCACCCTCGTGTTTTCTCCCCTTCTTTCCTGTCCTGCTTCTCATCTCCTGCCTTTTGGGGTTGGGATCAGCCGGCTCTGGCTCAGCGTGGGGGGCACTGAGCCCCCGGATTCGGCACGGCCCGCTGGGCAGGACGCCAGCCAGATGTGGCTGCTGGGACACAGGAGCCCGTGTGGCTCCGAGGGCCCTGCAGGCATCATCCAGCACGTGCTTTATCCCTGGAAAAGAGCAAGGGAAGGCTGGGGCCGTGCTCTGATGGAAACCAGAGCCCGAGTATTCGCTGGGATCCAGGCTCGGGAACACGTTGCCTCTGCGTGGCGTGGCCGTCCCGATTCCCGAGGTATCCCTGCTCCTGAGAATAACTCCAACTGAGTTAAAAACGAGCCGTGAGCCCCGAGGCAGCACGTTCCTGCCTCCCTTGGCCCATCCAGCCACGCTGCTGTGGGTGGGAGGGAAGGAGTGGGATTGGGTGTGGGGGTGGGGTCCACAGCAGAACCCCAGAGTCCTTTAGGATGGAGGAGACCTCCAGGATCATCAATCCAACCATTCCCTGGCACTGCCAAGGCCACCACTGACCCGTGTTCCCCAAGAGCCACATCCACATGGCTTTAAATCCCTCCAGGGATGGGGGCTGTCCCGGGCAGCCTGTTCCAATGCTTGACAATCCTTCTCATGAAGGAATTTTCCCTGATATCCAACCTGAACCTCCCTTGGCACAGCTTGAGGCCGTTCCCTCTCCTCCTGTCCCTGTTCCCTGCCAGCAGAGCCCGACCCCCCCCCCAGCTGCCCCCTCCTGTCAGGGAGTTGTGCAGAGCCACAAGGTCCCCCCTGAGCCTCCTTTTCTCCAGGCTGAGCCCCTTTCCCAGCTCCCTCAGCCGCTCCTGGGGCTCCAGCCCCTTCCCCAGCTCCGTTCCCTGCCCTGGACACACTCCAGCCCCTTCCCCAGCTCCGTTCCCTTCCCTGGACACACCCCAGCCCCTCCATGTCCTTCTTGTCATGAGGGGCCCAGAACTGCCCCCAGGGCTGGAGGTGCCTCAGCAGTGCCAGCACAGGGGGACAATCTGTTGTGTCCTGCTGGTCCCACTGTGGCTGGTGCAAGCCAGGATGCCCTCAGAGGTGCCCTTGGCCACGTGGGCACACGCTGTGGCTCAAACTTGTCCTCAGACCACACACACAGGGCTTGGGAAGCTGGGGCTGTGCCCCTCACACGTGGAGGGGGAGGTGGGGTGGGTCCTGCTCGATGCCTCCATGAACAAGCTCCATTCCCATCAAAGTCTGGCCCAAAGTGGTCCAAGGGCACTTTGCCGAGGTGAGGGGTGAGGAGGGAACAGAGCTGGGCTTGTGGTGGACTCCTTGGTGTTTTGGATACGCTCCTGCTGCCCGCAAGGCCAAGCATCGCTGACAGGGAATGTCCTGGTTTGCTCCAGAGTCCCCACTTGGAACCAGGAGTGAGCCCGAGCAGGATTGGAGCTTTCGGGGCTGTGCCCACCCTGCCAAGCCCCTCAAGGAAGCAGGAAGGAGTCAGGTGCACACATGGACGTGCCTGGCTTCTTCCCAGCTCTCAGATGAGATATTGCCAAGCCCTGTTTCTCCCCCAGTCCTTCTGTTCTCTCCCTTTTACCTGTCCTCCCCCTCCACCCCGCGCGCGGAGCGCTGCTGCCACTTCTGCTTTGCTGTCCCCAGAGACACCAATTCTGCAGCCATCGCGGCCGGAGACGCTAATTAAATTGTTCGAAAATCCAATAAAAATGCTTTATGAGAGTGTCTGTCATTGGCAAAGGTTTAGGGAAGAAAATTAGGCTCTTCCAAAAGCAAAGCAAAAAAAAAAAAAAAAAAGAAGAGTCCGTCCTCCCTCGTTAAACCCTCGATGTATTTCACTGTAAATGGTCGCTGGGTGCTGCAAATCCCAACTGGTCCAGTGGGAGCAGTTTCCCAGTGCAGGGCTGGTGGGGAGGGCTGGGGACATTTATTGGTGAGTGTTGAGGTGTTTTCTGCTGCCCCTGCTCTGAATGACAGCCCAGGCTCAGGCATGGGCTGGGCTGGGCTGGACAAACCAGACCCGTTTATAGATTTTCTCATTCCCCAGCCAGCGCCAGGGAGGATCAGTAATGCGACCAATTAAGAGGATTAAAAGCCATATTTTTTATTTATTTTTTTGATGGCAGAAGCACTGCCAGGTCCTGTGGCTGTGATCAAGGTCCCCACGCTGTCCTTGTCCCAGACAGCCCAGGGGCTGATTCATGCAGGGGATTATTGTCCTGCACATTCTCCCAGCTCTCGGTGATGCGCAGCAAGAGGCCAAGGTCTCCTGGGGGGCGTTCCCAACCCCAGGAATGCCACTTTCTACCTCATTTTCTACTCTTTGTGCCCCAGAGGATGCCCAGTTATCCACAGAGAGGGGAAGAGTGTCTGTGCTCACCCTCTGGACCTTGGCATTTGCTGGAAACGCTGGCAAATGGAATTGGCTGGCTTGGGAGGGGGATGGCTGGGCCGCTCTGGGAAGGCTTAAAAAGCCCAAATACCACAAGGCTTATGAGGTAAACACTCCAAGGAGCCCAAATGCTCTGTAATTTCTCTTCACTGGGCAAACAGCAGAGAGAAGAAGCTGTCAGGGGGCACATTCCCCACCCAGAGCAGGGAGCACATTCCCCACCCAGAGCAGGGAGCACTGCGAGCGTGGGACCCGTTGGCAGCGCGGAGGCAGAAGCACCAAGCCGGACCCCCGAGGTGGAGGTTTCTGCTCCTGTTCCACTGCTCCTGCTGGTGGAATGGCATCTCCAGAGGGGGAAATGTCCCAGAAAGAGCCAGGGCTTCCCATGGCCCCTGTCAGTTCAGCAGGTGAAAGCCAAATGAAGGGGGTCCAGCCCTGGGGCTCTCCGGTCACCTCATCCCAGCAGAAGGTGGGATTCTGACTGCGGGGAGAGGGAGACACTCCACGGATCCTCGCTTCATCTCACAGGGGTTTCAGCTCGCTTCCTGCAGGAATTTGGATGCGGGGTCACCCCTCTGAGTCCCCTGGGAATAGCTGCTGAAATCAAGCTGCCTGCTGAAGCCCTTTTGTTCAGCGAGGCTCCTGCTAGGAGAGGCTCTGCTTTTATTTCAAAGACTCAGCAATTTGGATCGGTTTAACCTTTTCAGGGTTTCCTGAGCACAATAGCACAGATGAGCTTTAAAGCCTCTTCAGGAGCACAGGTTGAAGCCCGGGGGGAGGGAGGAGAAGCCACGTCAAGCCAAAGGAGCCGATCCTGTCACTGCCAGACGTGATTTGCCTGCCAACCCCCCCCGGAGCTTCTGCTGAGGCAGAGAGAGATGGGTTTGCTGTGAGAATCGGGGCCGTGCTGCTGCGTGTCCTTGCCCTGAGCAGAGGCTGCTCCAGCGGGCTCCAGGGGCCACGGAATTCCACCCAAAGCCACGGCTCGTGAGAGCCCGGAGATGGGAGAACGGGCCACGGGAGGTCAATGAACCGACAGGAACATCCAACAGGGACGTGAGGAGGGCAACAACACAACCCCAGCCCCCATCAGTCCAGCCACTGTCGTGTCCCACCACCCCGACCACATCTCAATGTCCCCTCCTACAGACCCAGCTCCCAACTTCACCCCACGGCTGTTCCACCGCACCTTCCCCAGGAGCCCAAGGGTATCCCAGCCCCCCTGGGTGGGGTGTGGGGCTGGAAATACCCCGGAGAGCAGGGCCCAGGCGATGGCTCGCTCGGGCAGAGCGGGGCAGCGCTCCTTTGATGTTGGAACAACAAAGGCGGGTGCGGGAGGGAAAGGTAAATCGGGATGCTGGGAACAGCGGGATGCATTTCAAACGGAACAGCGAGAGCTTTGAAGATCAATTCCTCCCAAGGAAACAAACTGCTCTTCCCGGGCTCCTCCAGAGCCCCAGTCCTGCTCTCCCCAAGTTTCTGGAGCTCTGTTAAAGGCAATCTTTGGGAGGGTGTTTGTCCCAGGTTGGATGTGGTTCTCTGGGGAGCCGGGTGGAGGCTTGGGCTGCTCCTGCTGCCCGCGGAGCAAAGGCAGGAGAGGGGGGGCAGGAATTATTCCCGGGTCACATCCCCCTCCTGGCCCCAAGGTGAAGGGGAAAGCCGCTGGAAGCAATTATTTACAGAGCAGCTGATGAATGTGCTCCCAAGGTGGATGCAATCAGGACTCCTTGCAGAGGGAGGGACAGGGACTGGAGCTGGGGAGGGAGAAAGGAGGAGACCCCCGGCACCCCAAGGACATGCAGCCACCGCCGGGGTGAGAGCTCAGCTCTTGCAGCAGGATTATTCCATTTCCTGGATTTCCATCATCAGGAAAACCACGGCTTTTGTGTTCGCGTGGTTTTTAACCAAAGCTCCAATTCTGCATTCTCAGGACTCCTGGAGCCGGGGCTTAGGAACGAGCAGGGAATGCTCTCATTATCTGAACCTTTGTTAACGCTCACTCGCATCACCTCGTTCAGATTCACATCAACGGAATCGGCTTTTTTGGAACAGCTCCTTGAAAAGGGGAGAAAAAAAAAAATAAACAACCTTTTTTTGTGTCAACGTTTTCTAAGCAAAATATTTTGAGCTTTCTTGCTTTGGTTTATTTGCTTTGTGTGAGCTTTTAAATCAGACACAATTAACACAAAAAGGAGCGAGATCTTGTAGTTGTCAGGGAACGCTTCAGTTTTCTCTTTTCATCTGCTAAACATTGATACATGAAAATAATCTGCCCCTCCCTCCACTGCTTGTTTTCTTTTAAAAAGCACCAGCGAGCTTCAAATAGGCCCTGGGAGCTGCCCGGGGAGCTGCCCTTGCCCGCTTCCCCCCCATCCTGCACCCACACCTCGGTGGGGACACGACCAGGTTTATGCTCCCCCAATTGCATTATGTTTGAGTGGTTTATGATTTGGATTTTCATGCAGAGCAGCCTGTTCCAGCTCCTCATAACAAAGACAATTATGCTAAGTTTATTGGATTTGCATTCAGGGCTGATTTGTCAGAATTGTATATTGGTTCTGGGAGATGGAAGGGGAGGAAGAGAGGGGGCATTTGCTTTTCATGAGGACGGGAAAAAAAAGCCCAGTACAAAATTCATTTCTCTGCTTCACAGCCCCTTCTCAGTGCACAGATTCCTTCCTTCCTTCCTTCCTTCCTTCCTTCCTTCCTTCCTTCCTTCCTTCCTTCCTTCCTTCCTTCNTCCCTTCCTTCCTTCCTCCCTCCCTCCCTTCCTTCCTTCCTTCCTTCCTTCCCCCCTCACTCCCACAAATATTCCATCCTATAAAAGATCCCAGACTCTGTGCCCAGTGCCTGGTGTGACCACGGCCAGGCCACCTCTAAGTGCCCACTTACAAGGAAATCCCATGGATGCGGTGAGGAGGCTGCTCCAGGATTTCATACCCCACTGCTGCACTGGAATTCCCGCTGGCAGAGCTTCCAACCCTGTGCCAGCCATCACCCCCCTTCTCCCTGGAGCAGCATGTTCCTGGAGAACGTGCCAGGCTGGCTCCTGTCCTTTTGGGAAGGGCTTGAGGGTGTCTTTGTGTCACCCGCCAGGCAAAATGTCACCTGGCAGGGAGATCATGGAGTCATGGAGATCATGGAATCATGGAGATCATGGAATCATGGAGATCGTGGAATGGTTTGGGTTGGAAGGGGCTTTAAATCTCATCCAGTGCCACCCCCTGCCATGGGCAGGGACACCTTCCACTAGCCCAGGCTGCTCCAAGCCCTGTCCAACCTGGCCTTGGACACCTCTCAAATATCCCACCTGCCTCTCCCATGGAAAACCGCAGTGCTCTGGCAGACGCAGGTATCTCCTAATTGGTTTCCTGACTTTCCCACAAATCCCATTTTGCTTTATTTCAGTTTTCCCCATTCCCAAGGCCCCCATCCTCTGTTTGCACATGCCCTCGCTGTGCATTTATCGATGCCATCCCAGTGGTCTCCATGGCAACCTGGCCCCTCACGAGGCACGACGCTCCCGAGGTCACGGCAGCAAAGTGGGAATGGTCGCCCATGGAAGAGGGACAGAGCTGGATCCATTCCCTTTATTAAAGAGCTACAAATGGCCACGAATTTTTATGGCCATGTGTCTCCTCTGGCTTCTCAAGCTCGTGAGGATGGGATTGAAATGTTGAGCTCTATCTCAGTGTGAAGCAACGGGGAGAGTTTGGATCTCACACCTGTCTGAGGACTCCCAAAGGAGCGAAGGTGGATGCACGACACGTGGGGGACAGGAATGCAGGTCCTTCCTTGGGATCTCTGCTTTACGATCCCGGAATGGTTTGGGTTGGAAGGACCTCAAAACCCATCTTGTTCCAACCCCTGCCGTGTGCAGGGACACCTTCCACTACCCCAGGTTGCTCCAAGCCTCATCCACCCTGGCCTTGGACACTTCCAGGGATGAAAATCCCCATGCAAAAACTCTTGGCAGACTTTCCAAAGGCACGTGTGTGCTCAGTTTTGGCAGAAACTCGGGGAATGGGGGTTTGCCTCCCTTTTTTTACTCCAGCATCTCGTACACATCAAACACAGAAGAGATTTTGGAACAAATATGCCACTGGGTTCGCTTTCCTTTTTTTTCCCTACTCTTTTAGAAGATGGATCTCTTCCACCTGCACCTGCTCCAGATGTTGTGTGCCTGACTAAGGAGGACTGGTTTAATTGTCTCCTTTTTCTGGGCTCCCTGTTTAAAATCACCCTGTTAATTTATTCTGCCTCTTCCAGCTTCTCAATGTCTACTCACAATTGCAAACGGTCGATATTTTCTTACCCTGCCTCATGTTTTTTATTCCAATTTCAAGCCACAAGGTGGAGGGCGGCTTTTTCTATGGCTCTTAGGGGGAAAACTCATGCCTACAAACAATGCAGAAACCTGTGGGAAGAGAAACGATCCACAAAGCCAACTCATGCATCCCAGAACCTGGAAAAGTTTCTCCTCCAGCCTCCCTACGCATTCCTGGCATCCTGAAGGATTCCAAGGGCCCCATTTCCCAGCAGGGCCATGGGATGGATGTCCCACACCCAGCCAAGGCTCATCACCAGTGCGCCCACGTCCTGTCCCGCTGCTTCTCCCTGGACCACGGCTACGATGGAACCCAGACACCCTCCCGGGTGCTCCAAATCCTCTGGAGCAATTGGGATGTGCTGCCTGTGCTTGGGAAGTGTGACAAAACAGCCAACAAGGCAGGTGGTGGCTTCAGCAGGACCTGCCCAGGAGGGCTGGGAAGAGAGGAGTGAGGGAGCTCCCACAGCGAGCCCCACGCTGGGTGTGATAATCAGTCCTAAACCCAGCCTAACCCTGCCCAGTTAGGCTGGGTTGTAACTAATCCTGGCTCTTCCTCATCCCTCCACAGGAGCTGTTCATCAAAGGGCCTGGTCTGGCTCAGCCCCAGGCTCATTATGCACTCCTTGGACCGTGGGGAGCATGAAGACACCGCTGAAACCCAGAGCAACTCTAATCCTGAGAGATTGCCCCCAGATTTACATCCCCGTGCAGCCGAAATTTTGGATATTTCCCTGAGTGCTGAAGGTGGGCAGCGAAACACCACAGTTCAGATACCAAGCTTGGACAAAACGAGCTTAAAAAATGTAGTTTAAAAAAACCCCAACAAAGCAGTCTGGGCTCTTCTGGTTTGTTTTCTGGTGCCAGAGCATCCAGACTGATTGTGGAAAAGACTCCAGAAGCACAGGTAGCCAAACACTTCCTAAAGGCAGAAAACCATGGAATTGCTTAGGTGGGAAAAGCCCTCAAGTCCCTCAAGCTCCCCAGCACTGCCAAAACCTCCACTGAGCCGTGTCCCCAAGTGCCACATCCACATGGCTTTGAAATCCCTCCAGGGATGGGGACTCCACCACCTCCTGACCACCCTTTCCAGGAAGGAATTTTCCCTGATATCCAACCTAAACCTCCCCTGGCACAGCTTGAGGCCGCTTCCTCTCATCCAGTCCCTGTTCCCTGGGAGCAGAGCACAACCTTCCACCGGCTGCCCCCTCCTGCCAGGGAGTTGTAGAGAGCCACAAGGTCCCTCCTGAGTCCCCTTTTCTCCATGAAACCTTGAGTTTCGTGGATGGGAGCGCAATGATCACACTGAGAGCACGTGGCCTGGCAGACCCCGAAGAGAGCCAGGGAAGGAAGGAGGAGCTGGAGAGATGACGGTGCCAATATCTTTTGCCAGGGCAACACAGGAATTTCAGGATGTGAAACCAGCGTCCATAAATTTGTCGCCATTCCACAGCCCAAACGCTCAGTGGAGTGCCCAACTCTCCCTGTAGGGTTCATGGGATCACGGAATCGTAGAACAACGGCCTGAGTTGGAAGGGACACACAAGGATCAACTGCAGCTCCTGGCCTGGCACAGGACAAGCCCAAGAATCCCACCGTGTGCCGTAGCTCCTGCTCCCGGAGCATTTCCCTTCCCAGCCAGAGCGCTGATGGAAAGGAGGCCTTGGAAATGTGATTAAGCAGCAGCTTGGGCGAGTTTCAGGCACAGGCTGCGAGGAGGGGTTAAGTGATCCGAGTGAGTGATGTGAATCATGAGCGGCAGTGGGTGGATCCTATAGTGGGAATAAGAGCCGAGGCTGTGCAGCCCACGGGCGTGGGGGCTGAATGCCGTGGATCTGCCCTCCTTTCCCAGAGGATCATCTCCGTGGCACCGGGGCGAGCCCACGCCGCCTTCCCCTGCTGCAAAGCCCAGGCTGAACCCGGGGACAGCTCCCTGTGCTGCCACAGCTCGGTCAGCTTTGGTTCTACCAACTACCAACACCTGAAGATGCTTCCCAGCATCCATCCGAGTGGAGGACTCTGATTTTTGGGAAAGGACAAAGTGATCTGGTCACTCCAAGAGGCACAGGAAAACTTCAGTGGTAAAAAGCATCTTTTTTTCTCTTTCAGCAAAGATTCTTATGGATGAGGGTGAAGTGGGGATTTGGGTGTTCTGGTCCATCCCTCCATCCCCTGGTGAAAGCCAAGAGGCTGCCTCACAGAATCCCTGCTCCAACCCCTGTTCTCACAACTGCTGCTTGAAGCAGGTGGTACAAGCCCTGAGATGCCACCCAGAGAAAGGACCTGAGGGAAGAAGCCTGGGTAAAGAAGACCAGCAGGGATACAGAAAGCTTCTGGGTGCTCCAGAGACACCTTGGGCTCATCTTTAGAAGCTGTGCAGGTGCAGGAGGTGTGAGCGAGGGGAGTGAAAATGTTTCCTGGACATCTGTAGGATTGCACAGGCACCGTTCCCCTGCCCTGGTTCAGAACAGCCCCTGTTCCCAGAGGCCAGCGCTGGAGCAGCTGAGCAAAACAGCTGCTGGAGAAGTTCTGGGTGCTCTGCCTCTGGCATCCTGCTGAGAATTCCTTCTGTGGAGCCGTTTCCAGCTGCTCACCTGCATTAATGCAGGGATCCAACAGTTTGGCTCCACGGTTTATTAAACTTCGCCTCTTTGTGACAAGGTGTGAACCTGTGCTCTACAATAATTTTCCAAAGCTTTTACATGCCAGGGAAATTACCAGCCACGGAGCCCTGAACAGCGGGGGAAAGAGCAGGCTTCACATTAGGGATGAGCATTTGGAGCGGAGCAGATGGATGAGGCAGCAGAGTGTGAGGAGCTGCGCGTGGCAGAGCCTAAGGAAGCCTGGGACAGGGAACTGTCTCCTGGATCGCTGTGTGAGTGGAACTCAGCACCTGATCCTGAGCCAGGTGCGGCTCCAGAGGCTTTTCCCAGTGAAGATGTGGCCCAAGGCGTCTCTCCAACAGCGCTTGGTGGTTCATTTATTCATCTCCACCCTCCGCTCTCCTCCTCCTTCCTGAGCCACGCTGCGCTGGTGCTGCAGGACACCGATGAGTGCCGTGCTCCGCAGGCTGGGCTCGCTCCTCACGGCTTCCAGGTGGGTGTCGGAGCTGTGGGACTGCTCTGCCAGTGGCCACCAGCCAGCTCAGTCACTGCGCTGTGCCACACCTGCAGGAAGGATCTGTGGGCTGCACAGCCACCACTCGGAGCCAAAGAGCCCCTTTGTCACGTCCTGGGAACCACAGCCAGCCCGGGACCCAGCCCCTCCTTCCCCCTGCAAGCACCTCCAAGGGATGTCTGTGCCAGTGCCATACCCGAGCTGGGCTCTGGTGATGGATGAGAAGGGAGCAGAGGCAGGAGCAGCGGGAGACAAGGAGAAACAAGGCTTTTCAGAGCAAGCAGGGAGGCACACAGCGAATAAAAGCTGTGCTGGAGGTGGAAAATGACTGATTCAGGGCTGATAATGGCATTGAAACACCTGCAACCTCCTCCTCCTTCTCTTCTAGAGCCCAGGAGCTGGCACGGCTCGGGGAGAGGGCTCTGTGTGGGATGCAGCTGGCGTAGGTGGGTGGAGGACGTGCTCCCTCCATGGGTGTTCCCAAGGAGGGATGGCAGAGCTGGCTGGAGCTGTGCTGTGTCACCTCTGGGCTGTGGGGGACACGTGGGGCCAGGAGGGTCACTGGGAGTGGCTGAGCATGGATGCTCAGCTGTGTGTTCCCAAGCTGAGCTGCATGGAAGGACCCTTCTGATTTCACAGTACTCAGAGCTGAGCTCTCTGTGGGGAATCCAAGTCCCAAGATCAATCCATCACTTGCCCAACTTGTTGCTCTCCTCATTTCTCTGCTCCAGGCCGAGCAGCAGCAGCACGGAGATGCCACAGCCTTATCAGCAAAACCCAGAGCAGAGAGAGCAACGTGTCCTTCGGTGGAGCAGGAACTCAGCTGTGGAGAGGAGGAAGAGGAGGAGAAGGAGAGCGAGGAGGAGCTCCTTAGGCTCTGGAACAGAGAAGTGTGAAAACCAGGCACCACATAAACATCACGAGTTTGTTGTGTATTTTCTATTCCACAATAAGACCCACTCGGGCTGGCTCAGCACAATCCAAGGAATGCATCAGCCGCGGGCTCAAGGTCCTTTCAGTCAGGAAGCAGCTTCATCTTGCTGCTGGCTCAGCCAAAACAACCCTGCAAGATCCCTGCTGTGTCATGGGGGACTTTCTCCCTGGCTTTTCCCACGTTGGATTAGTTTAATTCCGGTTTGGCAGTAGCAATGGCAGAGCACCACCCCTATCCTGACGTGTTCCACAGGGAGCTGGGAGGATTTGGGTTATCGTCTTCACCACAGGCCTAACTCCCTGCTCAGCCATTAGGAGATAAAATTTAAGTCAAACAATGGATCCTGGTGACCAAGAAGGGACAAGGAAGGGAGAATGGGAAGCAGTCCATGCTGAACCATCCTTGTGGCCACAGTCCTTAAAAAGAGAGCTGTCTGTCACCTCTGGAGTCACTGGAGAGAGGCTGGCTCAGGATTCCTCTGAGGAAGAACTGGACCACCTTCTGGAGCTGCCCATCTCCAAATACAGGAGCCCAGAAAAATGGGTTTGCCTGGAAGTCTGACTGTAGGGGGAAAGGTAGGTGAGGTGGATCCATCTTCACAGGATCCCAGACTGGTTTGGGTTGGAAGGGGCTTGCAGACCATCCCATTCCATGGGCCGGGACACCTTCCACCATCCCAGGGTGCTCCAAGCGCCTGGAACAGTTCTGTAAAGGTCAGGCAGCTCCTGCAGTGATTTCCTGGGGGATGTGGCACAGGCTGTGCTTTGTGCTGCCACTCCCCGAGTAGCATTTGCCGTGTGAGTCAGGGGATATTTAAACTGCTCATTTACACAGTGAGCTCTCACAATAACCCTTCCCAATAAAATACCAGCGGGGAGAGAGGCCAGGAGGAGACAGGTGGCTCCCTGCATCCATCCTGTTGTGCTACTCGTGGTTTACTCAGCGTTTCATCTGCTCCCCCGGGCCTGAGTTAACGCCTGAGCCCACAGCCCCTGCTTCTGTCCCGTTTCTCTAGAGCAGTGTCTGCAGCTGAGAGCAGAAATGAAAGCTGCTGCTTTGGATGAAATCCTGGGAACACATCCCTGACACCTCACAAAGCTGTGAGGCCTCCCTGAGACCCCACGGAGCCGCTCTATGCCTGACAAGTGACATTCCTCTGCTGTGGGCCACCGCAGCCTGCGAGTGCCCTTAAATACCTGCAGCTCCCATGGGACCACACCGACTCCGTGCCTTGTACCGGGATCCCTGCAAGGACAGGAGGGCTCGGAGTGCAGGGGATCAGCTTGGCCGTATGACCACCTCCATTTGGTCACAACGCTCAGGACATTTCCTCAGGACACAAAGACTCTTTTGAAAGTCCACTCCCCAGTGGACCGTACACTTTTCCTCGGGTCTTTGACCTCCTAGAGCTCATTCAGTCCGGTCTCCAGGAAATTATTTGGATTGGAACAGTTTTGCTGCTGTTCAGGGATTAAAATGAATGAAATGTCAGCAGGTAACTGCTGGGACTTCTGCCCGTTTCTCCACAACTTCTGTTTATCAGGTTGTTTTGGAAACCTCTGCAAAGAAACACTGTTCACCCCACCCTCTTCAGCCTCATTTTGCCCCGTTTCTGCTCATAGCAGGAGTTTTGGCAGCTCCATTTCCTCGGCAGCCTAATCAGATCCACGGGGAACTATAAAGGAGGATTCAAGTGAGGTGAAGTGCTGAGGGTTCAGCTTCCCAAATGGCTCCTCACAGGACCTGCGGAGGAATCTTCTACAGCCTGATCTTCTAGACCCGGGATGGATATAAATCCCAGGAGCTGCTGACCTTCCAAGGTAACGTCTGAAATGTCCTTTCTCCACGGAGCAAGCTCGGAGCAGCGGGGAGTGGAGGCCGTGGAGGAAGAAGCCAACATGTGCGCGAATGGAAAGGGTTGGCTGTGCGCGTGGAGGGTGTGATGGATCCAGGAATATCACAGAGGAGGAGAAAAAGGGTTGAAAGAATCATTCTGCCTGTAGTGAGAACCAGCCTGCTCACTGTGTCTGCACTGCTGCAGCAGAAGGTGAGTGACTCTGAGGAGCCTCACGGGCCAGTCCCTGACATCACGAAATTCATGGCATGCTTTGGGTTGGAAGGGACCTTAAAGATCACTCGGTTCCAACCCCCTGCCATGGGCAGGGACACCTTCCACTAGACCAGAAGGTTCAATGGGAAGAGCTCTGCTGTTTGGGATGAGACTTAGGAAGGGGCCCTGCTGTCCCCGTGGTTTGTACTGAGCCAGGATGGCTCCGGGGCAGTGAGCTCCTGTTTGTGGACAGCTATCCCAGCTGGTTCCTTCCAGCAAGCACCTCGTGGGGTGTCCCACGAGGAAGGTGGAATGTGTGAAGGATGGAGAAGTTTCAGAGAGGGCCCACATCCTCCAACACCAAAGGCTCAGCAATAAACCTGGGAACAATTACCCCACAAAGCCGGCCTCTCCCAGGCCTCTCGGTGGGATCAGCAGAGATGTCTCTCCTCCATCTCTGGCCACTTGCTCCTGGCTGATGGTGGCCAGCCCGTGGAGGAGCAGACGGGAGAGAAGGAGGCAGAGCCTAAAAATAAAGCTCATGGAAGCAGGATGCGGCATCCGTGCCGCTAATGAACGGCTGCGCTGTCCTGCAGGGTGGCAGGGCTCCAGCGGATGTGAGGAAAGCTTGGAGCCCTTCCTGGCGGGACCCACCCAAACCGCGGCGGGAACCCGTGCTTCCCACACGCCATTCCCACCAAGACCGGCTCTCTCCAGACCTGCTCCGTCACCAGCACGGCTCCAAGGCAAACTGGGCAGAGAAGCCGGATCCAAGCGCCAGCTGTCTCCAAGAGCTTCCTGCCTCCCCGCACGGCTGCTGTCAACATGGGCCGGGCCTTGGCCAAGAGCAGCATCTGCACGAGGGCGAGCCGAGCCAAGCTTTGCTGGCAGAGGGGAAGAGCTGCAGTCACATCGGAGCTGCTCAAGCACAATCCCTCAGGAACACGAGGAGCCACCACCAACCTCTTTAGATCGGCTCACAGAATCATGGGTCACAGAATGGTTAGGGTTGGAAGGGACCACAGTGGGTCACCCTGCTCCAGCAGGGTCATCCCAGAGCGCATGGATTGCATCCAGATGGCTCTGGAATATCCCCAGTGAGGAGACTCCACACCCTCTCTGGGATCTGTTCGGTGCTTGGTCACTGCACAGGAAAGAAGCTCTTCCTCACGTTCAGGGGGAACTTCCCAGTCATCAATTCCTGCCTCTTCCTCTTGTCCCATTCCTGAACACCACCAAGAAGAGCTTGGACCCAGCCTCTGGACACCCTCCCTTCCGATATTTCCCATATTGTACTCCCTACAATAAATCAAGACAAGATCTTGCCCTTCTTGCCCCACGGTGAGGGCAGTGTGGGCAGCCTTGCTCTGTGGCCCTGTGGTGGGTTCTGCAGGTGGATGAAAGCCTGTCTGTGCCACAAAACGGAATCCAGGGAAAGAGCCCCCCCAGGAAGGCCAGTTCCAAATGCGAGGAATGTTTCCTCGGTGTGATTTTTGTAACATGAACACAAACCTGTGTAGATACTATGAATAAATAAATGGCAAACAAACCTGAAATCTTCTCCCCCATCAGCTTTCCCTTCTCCTGGGGAATGGGTTGGGAAAACAGACCACACGAAGCAGGCACCAGTTGGATTGCTCAAGGCACTACCAGGAGGTGCTCAGATTAGAAAGGTGTTGGGAACACCTGGAGCCAATTGGATAATGAAATGCAGCAAAATCCTGCATCCTGCCAGCACTCAAAATCCGTGGGGTAAATCCCTGCCTGGAAGCAGCCTGGCTTGCCCAAAGCTCTGGAGGACATGAACCAGGAGCTCACAGCTGGTTGTCCCGTGCCCAGCTCCAGGCAGAAGGTCGACATCCAGCTGGATGGTCTGTGCTGCCCTCAGCCTCAGAGGATGTAAAAGGTCAGGGGGGAAGAGAGGAGGACAACAAAGGACAGAAAGGACGGTGTGACACACACCACCTCTTCCTTCCTCTCCATGCAGCTCATCCTTCCGTGCGTCCATCCACAAGGGTGGGAAGTACCTAAAGGGAGCTGGTAAGAAGGGGCTTTCCACAGGGGCCTGGAGTGACAGGACAAGGGGAATGTCCTTAAGCTGAAGGAGGGGAGGTTTAGAATGGATGTTGGGAAGAAATCCTTCCCTGTGAGGGTGGGGAGGCCCTGGCACAGGTTGCCCAGAGCAGCTGTGGCTGCCTCATCCCTGGAAGTGTCCAAGGCCAGGTTGGACGGGGCTTGGAGCACCCTGGTCTAGTGGGAGGTGTCCCTGCCCATGGCAAGGGTGGCACTGGATGGGCTTTGAGATCCCTTCCAAGCCAAACCATTCCATGATTCCACAAAGTACATTTTGCCAGCCACCTCCAGACAAATTTCTTGGAGAACGGGCTCATCAGACGTGTTTTGAGGCTGCCCAAAGAAATGATCCCCATTCCCATCACTTCCTCTCCAGCCCCTTCCTGTGCTCCTGCTCCGACTCCACCCAACAGCTCGACGCTCTTTGCCGAAAGTGAACCGCCCGTGGTTCCAGGAGGCTCCCACTGTTCCGGGAATGGAACATCCCTCTGCTTCTCCACAGCCTGCCAAGCTGGGATGACTCCTGAAAACACCGTCCGTTCCTGCCGCCTGCTTTGGGCTCAGCTTGCTGCTGATCGCATTAACAAAAGCGGTGACACAGCATTTCCAATGGATGCCAGGAAAACATTCCCTGTGTTGGAAGGACGTGAAGCTTTTTGTGCTCTGTACTTGAAAATCAACCGAAATTTAGTTCTCCGTGATGAGATTTGCTGTTCTCACAAAATCCAATTCAGACTGGATTAAAATATGTGTATTTTTTTTATTGCTGCTTCCACACGGTGGTGTTTGTAGAGGTACAAACATTTTTGGTTTTCCCATAAGTGATGGGAGTTTCCATGAACTGTGGCAGATCTTTACAGCCCTCGAGGCCATGGGAGCCTATGAGACACCCAGGGAACCAGCGGGAGCCAAGCAGCAGATCCTGGGCTGAGCTCCCAGCGAGCACCTCCTCCAGAACAGCTCCAATCCTTGCCACGGGAGCACAGGAATCGCCAACCCCCAAAACGTAAAACCAGTTTGCCAAATCCACAGCACTGGGCGCTAGAAGGGACTATCCCACCATATCCACCATGGTCCTTTGGAACTTCAAAGGTGTGGAGGTACCAGGCTGTCCACGGTGGGGTTGGTTTTAGCAGGAAAGTTCTGCTGTTGCTGCGCCTTCGGCTATGGGTTCAAAATTCCTGGCATGGAAATGGTGGAACAGAGGAGGACGTTGGATGGGGCTTGGAGCAACCTGGGCTAGTGGAAGGTGTCCCTCGCAGGGGGTTTGGCAGTAGCTGATGCTGAATTTCCCTTCCAAACCAAATGGCCAGGATGGTAAAGCCACCATCCAAAGCATGCAGGGAGCAGGGAAAGTCATGGGAGCTGACAACCTGAGGTCTCCTCAATCTAGGAAATACACTCAGAAAAGAAAGCAAAATTTCCCAAGTGATGATGGGCAAGAAAACCTCCCATCCCTGGCAGTGTCCAAGGCCAGGCTGGAAGGGGTTTGGAGCAACCTGGGCTAGTGGAAGGTGTCCCTGCCCATGGCAGGGGGTGGCACTGGATGATTCTTAAGGTCCCTTCCAACCCATGAGCACATGATTTCATGATCTCTCCTACGATCAAAGACACACTAAATGACCATGCTACTTCTTCCAGCCTGGTTTTCCTGTTGAAAAAAAAATCCCAATGTCAAAGACCATGAATCAAACCCTCCCTTATCGAGTCCCTGAGCAGCCACCCTTGATCAGCAGAAGGGAAGGTGTTGATTCCCAGGCAGAGCCAACCTGTGGATCCCTTCCAGCTGCATCCTCCATATTCCAACATCACCGGGTCCCTTCCCATCTGCAGAAACCCTCTTCATGCCTCGCTGCCCCGGATCAGCGAGCGAGAGCTTCTCCTGCAGCAGCTGCGCAGGGTTTGCCGGAGCAGCTTTGGCAGAAGCTCCTTCCCTGTGCCTGCTAACAACACATTCCCCCCCCGGAGCGGGCAGCACGCTCCATTTCAGCCCTTCTCCAGCCCCATCGCTAACGAAGCCGATCCAAAGCAAGGAGTAATTGTGTTTGCAGGTGACGGGGCTGGAAGTGCAGCGCTGGGAAACACATTCTTGGCAAGCAGTCCCGGTTCGGAGGTGAGGGAGGGCAGCCAATTGCGAAATCCCTGGCAAAAATGTTTGTGTCGGAACAGCGCTGCTCTGCTCGGCCCAGCTGCTGCGGAAAATGCCGGAGGAGCGTGCCCATGGGAATGCACCGGGATGGGGAACCGGCATCCAGGGCATGGCAAAGCCTCCTGTCACAGCCTCCATCCCCAGGTGTGCCCGTGGCTGCTGGAGCCACTGCTCTGCCGGAAAAATGGGGCTGAGTGGAGCCTGCCTGGAGATTTGGGGATTAGGAAGCCTGGCAGGAAGGTGGATGGGGGGTGGTGCCCGAGAAAGGCTGTCGTGGGGAGAAGCACCTGGATTCAAGCTCTGGGCTCCGACCCTGAGGTGTGTGCTGGTGTTGATCTGGTGCAGCGATAAATAAAAGCTCCCGGATTCTGCTCTGGGACACTGCAGTGCTGGCAACGCACCACCTTTATCAGGTGGTCGAGCCGGGAGCTTGGAGTCCATTTCTTACCTCAGGAATGTGCTCTTTTCACAGGAATACATTGCTGGAAGGACAGGGACACATCCCATGGGAAAGGCACAGACAGACCTCAGGGAAGGACACGAACGGGGAGCAGAGGTAGAAGGTGCTCACGTTTCCATGAAAAAAAAGCCTTCTGGATGAAATTCCTCCAGGGCCCAGACCACAGCAGAGAGGATGCTGCAGACACTCCAGGCTGGGCTGCTCTTCCATCTTGGATTTACCAACTTTTAACAGCACACTGGTGTTGCCTGGGGCCAGTGGGGCACTTGGGGCAGAGATTCCATGTGGGAAACACAGAGATCAGCCCCTTGGAGTGCAGTGTTGAGCACCACGGCTGGAAGGGAGAGGGACACGCACCATTCCTTCCTTCCATGTCTTCTATCCTGGTCTTGGAGATAACGTGTGGATGTGGATTCCCCAGGTTTATTCTCTTAGTTGTGTCTCCCTGGCAATTCCCAGTTTGCATCTGAGTTCATGCCTGGTGTTTCATCCCAGAGAGGACTGAGGCCGCTCCTCCTTCCTTCCCCCCATTCCAATCATTCATCTGCATCATGCCGCGAGTTTGGCTGGAGCGAGAGCAGGGATGCTGTAACCTCATCGAGGCAGGGACGTTGTCCTGTGCCCGTTCCGGAGTGCTCTGCACATTTACGGTGCCGGAGAAATAATAAATAATCACAGTGAGTCATCCAGAAGTGCCCCTCGGCGAGGACTCAGCTCCCGCTGGGAGGAGAAGCTTTCCCTTGGGGCATAACTCTTACACACGAGCTCGTTATCGCAGAACAATTCCCTTCAAGGCTCCATAGCTTGAACTCCATTAAAATGGATGTTCTGGCGGTGACTGATGAATTTAGAAAGCGAGAGCTGCACTCTGCTTCCAGCTAAACACGACGGAAGCCCAGGGTCACTCCCTGGCCTCATTCACGCGGGGCGAGGGCGATTCCAACTGCAGAGCTGTGAAAATCCGCACCGCCACGAGCACAGACTCCCCATCTACTTGCCAGACACCGTTTTTGCCCTGAATTCCACCCAAAACCAGCAGAGATTTGCAAGGATCTGAAGGCTGGGCTGGCACCGAGCGAAAGAAGGGATGCGATGAGAGGGGTAAAGAGGGTAAAACACAGCGGTGTGAGGTTCTCCTGCCTCCCACCAGATCCGTGGGGGAGGAGAAGGGAAACAGCCACTTTCTGTCCCATTTAAGTTGCCACTAAACGTTTCACTAATGAGATTCCAGCCAGCAGACATCCCGAGGAAAAGGCTCTCATTTGATCACGGGGCCCGGCTGCTAAAGCTGACCTCGGAAAAATGAGGAATATTTTATTAATTGAGGTCTTCCACATTTGAAAAAAGCCTGACTTTCTGGCAAAGGAGACCTTGGAGCCTTCCATCTGCTTTTGTGAGCCTGCTGGGTGAGGGGCGGCAATTAAAAGCACTTTGAGGAGAGGAACAGTGTTTTAAAGAGCTGCGGGGAGCTTGCGAGGGTGGAACGGGGAGGGGGGAAATGGGGGAGGGAAGGGAGTGGCCGTGTCCATTAGCACCGGCTGCTTCCCGTCGGGAGGTGTCACACACCTCGGGATAGCCGCGCTAGGCAGGGATGCTCCTTGCTGGAGAAGGCAGGATCCCCTCTGGAGCGCCGGGAGCCTCCGGAGGCAGCCGGATTTAGCGGCACCGAAAATGAGGTGTCGCAGGTAATGAGCCAGCGAGACGCTGGTGTAGGACAAGGGAAGGCCAGCACAGGGTGTCCAGAGGCGTTTAAGTGCTAATTGTGTTCCTGGTGATTAACTGCTTCCACAGGCAGACCTCGGCTGTTAACAAGGTCCTCCCTCTCCAGGAACCTTGTTCCCTCCTGCTTAGCGCTTCCAAAGGAGTTTGGCCCCCCACAGCCCACGGTTTCAGAGGAATTTGGGGCAGATCCCAGAGCTGGGTGCCCAAAGCTCGCTAGAAATCCAAGTCGGAGAGTCCAGCAGTGTCAAACCCTTCCTTACAAATCTCCTGTGGGAGAGCAGAGCAAGGCCCCAGGAACGCAGCTCCATCCTCTGTCCCAGCTGTGTCCATTCCCAGCTCCACAATCAAGGAAGATATAAGAAGGGAATTTTTCCAATGAGGTGGTGGGGAGGCCCTGGCACAGGGTGCCCAGAGCAGCTGTGGCTGCCCCTGGATCCCTGGAAATGTCCAAGGCCAGGTTGGACATTGGGGCTTGGAGCACCCTGGGACAGTGGAAGGTGTCCCTGCCCATGGCTGGAACCGGATGAGCTTTAAGGTCCCTTCCAACCCTAATGCAAATGACCTGTTTTTAGCTAAAGGGAAGTGCTAGCGGGGTCTGCGCGACCTTCAGGACCTCCCCTCGAGCTTTTCCTGGCAGCTGTGGGGAGGAAGGCCAGGCAGAACCCTGGCTGGAAAAGCAAAGGCGGGAATGGGGCAGCGGGAACACTGGGCACGTTCCTGGGAAGAGGCTGGTACAGAGAGGGAATGAGGCAGGAGGGAAAATTCAGCTTTTCAGGATCAGTAATAAATTGAGAGGGGACAACAAGTCAGCAAAGGGCTGCTCTGGAGCCCGAGGAAGGGAGGGCAGGACCTCCCACTGCCTGCAGCAGGTTCTCACAAACCGCGCCTGGAGACTCCGGCGTTCCCTGCGAATCCGTGGTGAGAAAACAGGCATGTCACAGCCGTGGTTATTGGCCCAGATAATCCATATCCCTTTCCAAAGGCAAAAAAAACCCCTAATCCTCTCTCCTCCTTTCCCTATTAGCCGTGTGCAGTGTTGATAATCCCCGAGCTCTGATGGTGCTGGGGGGCCCCACCAGTGGCGCTGCCGGGGATAAGGGATTCCTCCTCGCCCCTTCTCAGAGGCCTTGAAAGAAGGGAAAAAAAGGCAGGGGGGAACGAGAGGAGGTGAAGGAGAAATGAAAACCGCAGCGGAACAAGCCCGTTTCGCCGCTCCCAGCAGCTGGAAGTGAGGCAAGAAGTGAGCTCTGGCTCCGCTCCAGCGCCGCGTTCTCCCCGATGAGGAGCGTGTGGGACTGGCAGCAGCTCTCCAGCCCAGCCTTCTGCCACAGCAAACACCGTGAGCTGGAACAATCCCTCCTGAAGGTGATTAATGGCAGGGAGCTCCTGGGGGGAACTCGGCTGTGGCACGGGCTGTCAGGGGCAATGGAGGGAGCGGTATTTACCTTCCGACGGAGCGCGGATGATTTCCCTCTTTTCTCTGGGCTGTTGTTCATAAATGGGTGTCTGGGAGTGACAGGAATCCCGGCCAAATGCATGGGAGAAAGGTGTTTCTGCCACTCAGAGGCTGGGCTTGGCTTAAAAGCAGCTGGAAGGATCAGGAGGGGATTCCTGCCTCCCAAAAGTTCTGATTTGCATCAAGACAATGCTGAATATGGGACTTCCCGAAGCTCAACACGGGGAGGACCAACAGAGGATTCCTGCCCCTCCAAAAGTTAATATTTGGACTGAGAGAAGAGACCAGTGATGAGTGTGTGACTTTTGGAAGCCCATCACTGGGAGGTACTGGTCTCACTGGGGCTGGCTGGGATGGGCCATGGAAATGGAGCCGAGTCTGTCTCCCAGCACGCCCTGTAAAGTCCAAAATAGCTCAAGTTCTCTCTCAGGGCTGTCCCAGCCCTGCCGTGCTGAGGAGACAATAAATAAAAAAACCCCATCCTGATTCTGGACTGAACCACATGGTGTCCAAATCTGCATTTCCCTGTTCTCTTTCCAGCCATTTCCCTGCTTTCTGTCCTCTCTAAAGACTCGACAGAACCCTTCCAAAGCATTGCTGTCACAGGAGCCACACCCAGTTCCTAAACCCCTGAGGGTCGGAAGGACCCTCACAGTGCCCCTTCCCCCTGGCACCTCTCTGACATGGGCACCTGCCTTTCCTGTCCAGGCCCCAGGGACAGGCTCTTCTTTCCCAGGAAGGGCTCTTTCATCCCTAAACTTGCAGTCCAAGCAGCCTGCAAAGGTGATGACATTGGATGCAGGCCAGCAGAAACACGGACGGGCGTCCAAAGAGCATCAAACCTCGTGGCAAAATAACCTCTTAAACTCCAGCCAAGAGGAATTGCACTGAAACCTCCTTGGAGTACCCTGATGGAGACTCTGAGGTGAAGGGTTGGCTTTGTTTCGCTCCGGGGACTGAGGGCAAGTCCTGGAGCTGAGTGCGAGGGAGGGAAGTGCCACGGAAGGAGGGAGGCTGTGAAAAATCGAGGAATCATTATCCACAAAGCTTCAAAAGCCCAGATAACGCCTTGGTTCCTCCCCCACCCCATGCCCTGTTTTTCCATGGGTTCCCCTCCACCCAGCACAGCCTTGCTGTGCGCTGGGATTTTTTTCTGGCCCTTTCCCAGTGGTTTGGGGCATTATTTCCATGCCAGTTTGTTGGGATTGCGATTAGAGCCAAGCTGTAATGGCCACTATCATCCCTGGGGGAGGGGGAGGTGCAAACAGCTTTTCCAGCTCCGTGTTCCTGCAGTTCCAGCTCCTCTGGCCGACCCTGGAGGTAGAGGCACATTCCCCTTGCTCATCCTGCTGAAGGTCAGGCAAGAGCATGGAATAGGCCAGAGGCTGGAGGGAAAATCACAGGAGAGTGATCGCGGCTCCTGGGAAAGGTGACAGGCAGGGTCGTTGTGCCAATCTGTGTGGGAAGGGCAGGGGATTGATTTAAACAGGGAAAAAGCTGGAGGGAGACAAGGAAGATCTTTTTACTCCTCTCACTGAGCTGTTTGACCAAGCAAGCTCCAGAAATTCCGAGGAGATCAACCCCCAGCAGTTGGTTTTCTCTCCCTGAGCTCCTTTAATGTCTGTTACACGCTGCCCAACCAAGCAGGAAAACTTCGGATCTTCTTCCCCTTCACTCCCTGCTCTGTCTGGGCAGAGGAAACAGAGGAACCCTGCTGGCAGTGACAGCCTTTAAAGCCTTGGGATGGAGAGCACGGAGCAGATGGAGCCATGCTCTGCCCTCCCTGCAGCCGGGGTGCTCTGCCGTGAGCCAGGGGAGGGGCTGATTCCTGCTGGGATGATATTTAAGGAAGGAAAATACTGGTGATGGAGGAAGAGCAGTAATCTGTGGGGCTCTCATGGGCCACACGGTACCCGGGGGAAAAGATTGGGTAAGTGGGAACGGCGCTGTGGGGATTCAGTGCCAGAAAGGGGAGAGGAGAGGAGTGGCTTACAAGGAATTGTAGTGACGGGACAAGGGGGAATGGCTCCAAGGGGGAACTGAGAGACAGTACATTTAAATGGATGTTGGGAAGGAATTGTTCCCTGTGAGGGTGGCGAGGCCCTGGCACAGGGTGCCCAGAGAAGCTGTGGCTGTCCCATCCCTGGAAGTGTCCAAGGCCAGGTTGGACGGGGTTTGGAGCACCCTGGGCTAGTGGAAGGTGTTCCTGCCCCTGGCAGGGGGTGGAACTGGGTGATTTTTAGGGTCCCTTCCACCTCATTCCATGACTCTGTGGTAGCTCTGGGAGAACATTTGCTGGAAGGAAAACAGTTGGGTTCATCTGCTCTGGGGTGTTCCTGTAATCATCTGCACAAGCGAAGATCGTTGGCAAACATGAGGACATCCAAGAGCAGGGACATTCCTGGGTCTGCAGCCTCGTGAAGTCCCAGTTCACTTCCAGCACGTGGAGCTCACTTCCAGCACGTGGAGCTCACTTCCAGCACGAGCCCTGGTACGAGCACAGCACGTGCTTTGAATTTCCTTTTTGAAAATCCATCCCAATCCCCGGTGCAGGGAATAAGAGCCCTAAGGTCCATCTGAGAGCCTTCACTTGGCTCTGAAATCCCTGGGTACAGCAGAAGGAGCCTTTGTGCTGGTGGAAACCATCATGGACACCCTTCCTGGAGCAGTGAGAGGTTTCCTGGGGCTGCTCAGGGGGGTGGGGGAGTTGTGGATACCTCAGGGTCCAGAGAGAGGGAATTTTTAAAGTTTGGCCGGAAAATGTCGATTTGCTACAGAAACTCCTCATTTCAATGTGCAGGTTTCCCACAGACCGTATGACAGAGATGAGGAAGAGGCAGACTGGGGAATGCTGGAGGGATAATGGGAAAGCCAGACTCCAGCCCCTGCTGAATCCCAGCCTGAGGCATGGGAAGATGCAGGCACTTCTCTCAGCCTCATCTGCCTTCTCCACACAATTAAACGTGGGGGGGACAGGGGGAGGAGGATGAGGAAAGCTCCTGAGCCTGGAGATGGGATGGAAGGCACTGATGTGAGATCCTTCACACTCGAGCCTGGTTCCAAGTTAAACAATCAGCTGGAGCCTCCAAAGGCTTCTCCAGGCAGGGGCTGTCCCCGAGGTGCTTTTCCACCTCCTGTTTCATGTGAAAGCTTTTGCGAGCCCTGCTAATCCAACACAGAGGAAATGCCAAAGCTGTGAGGTGTTTTGCAACCCCCGAATCTTGTTCCTCACCCAGCCCAACCTCCAAGATAACCCAGACCGATCCTCAGGATCCCCTGAGCTGTGCCATGGGCCGCCCTCAGTCGTGGACTGCTGCTGCACTGCAGCTCTGAGCAGCTCCACACCAGAGCATCCACACCAGCCTAAATTAGTCCAAGATTAATTCAGCAGCACACGGGGTGAAGGAAAACCTCTCGGTCCAGTATGGGCCCTGCGCGCAGCCCCGTTTTCCACTCTCCATCACCTCCCCATCTCCCACTCCCACACTTCCCTCTCCAAACCAAAGGCAGAGGTGCAGCTTGGGAAGGAAAGGCACTTCCCAGGGGATGGAGGGGTGTCATTTCTAATTCCAGGGGACGTGACTTTTGGGAGGGAGGAGGAAGTGCAGAGGAGAACGATGGCGGCAGCTCCATCCCCTCCTCTCTGCTCGTTGCCATGGCAACAGTGCGGGTACCAGCCCAGGGGTGCACACACCTTTCCAGGCTGCCTTCCAAACCCGGGAGCAGGGGTTGGGAATGGAGCCTTTGCATTCCCTGAGCTCTTTTAACATTCCCCTGGAGCAGGCCATTGTCTCTCGTGTCAGGTAGGAGCCCTTCCCTCCCCTTCCCCCTCCCGCTGCGCCGGGGGAGCGCAATCTGCAGATAAAAGTTCTTCGCACGGAGCCACGGGGAAGGGCCTGTCCTGAGCCATCCCCACCGACCCTGCCAGCGTGACAATGACAATGCTGTCCTTCAGCAGCCAGAGGATCGGCAGCAGGACGGAGCACACGGAGCTCTGGATTCATGCCTCCGCTTTCCAAGGTCAAACGTGGAGTTTTGGGGCTGAGATTTCGTTTGGGGCCTCCTCCAGGTGCACCAAGCTGGAGCACCCACTCAAAGGGATGGTGTTTCCATAGATCTTCGATCCATGCAAGTCACCGGATTCCTGTGCTCCCCCCTCTTGCAGCTCCTCCCAGATCTTGGAGCAGCACTGGGTGCTACAGTGGGACAAACCCAAGGGGCTGGAAAGGGGAATGAATGTTCCCGGAGAGGGAAGGAAAATCTGCGGATAAACAAATTCTCCCTCTTCTGCTTTCAGTTAACTCGCTGCGAGTGAGCAGCACACTTTAGGGGTTATTTGTGGTTACATTTTCCAGTTTGTCTAAATAAATAGCTTGGTTTTCAAAACACAAACATGTGAAGTGGCAGGAAGTTTTGGCTTTCTCCGTGTTTGTTTAGCAGCACAGCTCCTGCTGCCACGAAAACAGGAACTCCAGCTACTTCTGTTTGCTGGGAAAAGACAAAGTGCTTTCAAGGGGGAGAAGAAAAGGCAGCCTTTTACCCCTGGAAGGGCGGAAAGGAGGCATGAAAGGGAGTAAATGAAGCTTTTCGTGGATCGTGGAACCACGAAAAGGTTAAGGTTGGAAAAGACCTCCAGGATCATCAAATCTGACCCGCAACCAATGCCCAGCTTGTCACCCAGACACGTCCAGCTGTTCCTTGGACACCTCCAGGGATGGGCACTCCAAACCTCCCTGGGCAGCCTCTTCCCATACCTGCCTACCCTTTCCACGAAGAAATTCCTCCTGATGTCCCACCTGAGCCTCCCCTGGCACAGCTTGAGGCCGTTTCCCCTTGTCCTGTCCCTGTTCCCTGGGAGCAGAGCCCGACCCCACCCTGGCTGCCCCCTCCTGCCAGGGAGTTGTGCAGAGCCACAAGGTCCCCCCTGAGCCTCCTGATGTGACAAAATATCTCTGGGAGCTTCCCATTGCTCACAGCCACCTCTCCTAATCCTAACCCACCCCGTGTTCACACCCGCAGAGACACAGGGATCCATCAGAGCAGGGATGGATCCAGAGGGTGCTGGCATCCGGCAGAAAAGCCTGGCTGAGCGATTTAAAGGAGTTCTGTGATGTTTATGGAGTCAGGGTGGGCTTTGATGACTGTCCACAGCCCATTCCCACAGGGATTGTGGCTCCAGGTGGATATTGGGAATGGTTCTCCACAGAGAATAATTGAACCCGATCTATTAATCAGGAATTCTACCCCACCACCGCTGCTCTGAAGGATAAGTGGATCCTCGCTCCCATTCCTGGAGGATGGAATTTAGACACAAACAAACCCCTCTCTTCCTTTCCCCGCCCAGTGCCGTTATGGGGTGGAAGGAAGGACAAAGTACAGCACAAACATTTAAGAATGGAATTGTCAGCACTGCACCTGCTCCTGACGAAGTCACGGCTCCCACCCGATGTCATCCCCTGGAAACCCCCCCAAAACCAGGGCTCGGAGCTGGGAGGACACTAAACATCCGATCCCATTGCAGCTGGAAACTCTGACCTGTTTAAGGTCAGCTAAAGGGGTTTTTTCAGAATTTAAAGCTGCATTTTTTCCCCAAATCTCACCCCAAACCTTTTCCATCTTTTTTTTTTCCTACTATAAAGACTGTTGTATTTTTTTTAGACCAATTTCAGCACTTTCTTCTTCACTGAGAGGGGAAAGAAAGAACACAATCTGGACTTATTGGCTGTCGGGTGGGATTTATATTCAGATTGCTCTTTCTCCCTGTGGTGTCCCCACAATTCTCATTGAATTGATCCTGCCTTTTTCTGGTACCACTCCCACGTGTGATGGGGGAGCACCACAAACCCTCTCCCTGCGACCTCAGACCCGAATCACAGCGTGGGGTTTTCCCCCGAATTATCCCATCAGGTTCTGGAGCTTTGGGAAGAGCCATTCCCACGCGCAGCTCTGGGTGTCACATCCCAGTCAAGCTGACCTGGGGACTCTTTCTTCTTTCTCCGTGTCCCCACAGGATACAAACACCCTCAGGGGAACTCGAGTGGAGTTCAGGGACCAGGAGCACCCCAGGAATGTCCAAAAGGATTTTGGGGCTGGCCAGCTCCGTGGTCACTTCCTGCCCATATCCCTTCATCTCCCTCAGAGGAATTTTCTACCCAAACCGAGTGAAGAGGAAGAGCAGCCACAGTTCCTGTCTGTCTTCACTGGGGAAGGGGAGACGCAGATTTAGTGTTTTCTGCCTCCCTGAGGATGCCCCAAACACGGATGAATTTTGGAGGAAGCTGCTGGGAAAGAGAGGGAATCATGGCTGTCCTGGTTTGAGACAAAAATTCGGAGGAACGCTCTGGGAGGAACGTCCCCTCCACAGAAGGCAGGTTACAGCCACCCCTCCCACACCAGTGTCATTGTCTCAAAAGAAAGTGAAAGGAGGAAAAAAAGTATTTATTTTAAAAACACATGGGAAAAGAATAATGCTAAATAATAAAACCTCTCGCTGTGGAGAGAAAACCTGGGAAGATTTGAGAGTCCTTTCCGTGGGTGTGGGCTCTCTCTCTCCCTCCCTCTCTCCTCTTCGGAGCTGGGTGGGCTCGGGCCCCTCCGGGCCGAGGTGTGAGGGCTCCCAGTGAGGTTCTGATGTTCTGGTGCTCTGAACAGCCCAGAAGAGTAGGAGAAAAAACCAAAGTCCCAGGGAAACAAAGGAGTTGAACTCTCCGTCTCTCTCCTCTGAGAAAAGGAGCCAAGAGCTGGGGAAAGCAGGAAGGTGCCTCTGCTCTGCAGCAGCAGGAACGCAGGGGAGTGAATGTCCTTGGAGCAAAACTGTTTTAGAAAGTTCCTCTGGCTTTTTTTTTCCTTTCTCTCGCACCCAATTTTAAAGGCACAGAAAGGCACAGGAATCATAGCTGGGCATAGAGCAGGCGATAGGGGATACACATCATAAAGTCACCCCAAGACAATGGCTCAGTCTCCAGGCTCAAGGCAGGCGAGCAGGGAGTGACAAAGTCACCGTAATTAGAGGAGGGAGAAGGAAAAGTTTCTCCATGGTGACTCCACGGCTTAGGAGCGCTCAGAAGAAAAAAAAATCCGAGTGTTTCTAAACTGGATAACAAGCATTTCACCAAATCCGTGGAATAAAACAAAGCAAATATCCGTGGAGCGGCAATTACAGCCCAGGATCTCTCCTCTCCCAGCACATCCTTCACCTCAGTCCCTCCGTGCAGCAGAGGACAGAGAGCACCCCGGGCTGGCTCTGTGCACGGAGAGCCTTCCCAGACTCTCCATCCTCAGAGAACAAAGGTTCCTCTCCATGCCTGAGAGGGACCAATATATATATACACCTCGACATGTGTCACAAATGAGGTGACGGAAAATTCCTATTAAAAAAAAAACCCCTGTGTCGCCCTGTCCCCAGAGAGGCTTCACCCGGCGGTCAATCGGGACAGAGAAAACTTCCATGATCGGACTGCGAGCAGCTCTCCCCCCCTCGCCCCCACACGGACGCTTGCCTGACAGCAAGTACCCGGATGCCC
>VZTA01027978.1:155873-176405 GCA_013398855.1 Mohoua ochrocephala | reverse complement strand
ACCTTTCTGGCCCATCCCCGTGGCTGGGCGCGCCCGAGGACCCGCTGCTGTGTCCTGGCAGCACCCCTCGGGGTGGGGAAAGTCGCTGCCACGCGTCGGGACGACCCCAGTCTGCCGCGGGGCTCCCGGCGCTGTCCCTGTCAGCCCAGGGTAGTGTTGGCGGGAGACCCGAGGGAGACCGCGGTCTGAGGAAGACCCAAGGCAGGTCGGCCCCGCAGGGCTCGGCCGTCTCTGCCCGCGGCTCCCTCGCCCGCTCCCCGGCTGCTGCCGCCTGGGCGGCTCGGGAACAGCTGCGCCTTAGCTGGGTCACTGCTGATCGTGTTGCCCCGCAGGATGCGGCGCGCCACAAGGGCGAGAGCCGTGTGATCCGTTCTGCTCGATGCAGGGGTTAAGGGGGTTCTTTTTCCCGTCAGAAAGTTGTAATGAAAGCAGAAAGAGCGGCTGTGTGTCAGGACCTGAGAAGCCGGATCCAGGCCAGGCTGCAGCTGTGACTAGTGCTGGGCTCTAAAAATGCTATTGATGCTTCGTTATAGTTCAGTTTCTTTCATCCTGCTTATTCAGCCTCATTTAAGAGATATCCCCTCCTCCTTCACCTCCTAAGCGGTCCAGCGACGTTTGGTCAGAGCATTTTCTTTTTTCTTTTTTTTTTCTAACACCTTCTTTGCCTCAGTCTTCAACAGTAAGACCAGTTATCCTCAGGACAAGGGGCCTTCTAAGCTGGTAGACAGGGATGGGGAGCAGAATGGACCCCCTGTAATCCAGGAAGAAGCAGTCAGTGACCTGCTGTGACACTTAGATGCTCACAAGTCTATGGGACTGGATTGGACTCATCCTAGGGTGATGAGGGAGCTGGCAGAAGAGCTCACCAAGCCCCTCTTCATCGTTTGTCATCAGCCTTGGCTAACCAAGGAGGTCCCAGACGACTGGAAGCTGGCCAGTGTGACACCCATCCACAAGAAGGGCCAGAAGGTGGATGCAGAGAACTAGAGGGCTGTCAGCCTCACCTTGGTGCCCCGCAAGGTTATGGAGCAGATCATCTTGAGTGCAATCACATGACACATACCAGATAACCAAGGGATCAGTCCCAGCCAGCATGGTTTAGGAAAGCCAGGTCCTGCCTGACCAACCTGATCTCATTTTATGACCAGGTGATCTGCCTAGTAGGTGAGGGGAAGGTTGTGGATGTAGTCTACTTGGACTTCAGCAAAGCTTTTGACTCTGTCTACCGTAGCATACTCCTGAAAAAGCCAGCAGCCCATGGCTTGGAGAGGCGAACTCTTCACTGGGTTGAGAACTGGCTGCATGGCCAGGCCCAGAGAGTGGTGGTGAATGGGGCTACATCCAATTGGTGTCCAGTCACCAGTGGTGTCCCCCAGGGATCAGTGTTGGGCCCAGTCCCGTGTAATATCTGTATTGATGATCTGGATAAGGGGATCCAGTAAATTGGTGGACAGCACCAAGTTGGGTGCGAGTGTCGGTCTGCTGTGGGGTAGGAAGTCTCTGCAGAGGGATCTGGACAAGCTGAATCAATGGCCCAAAGCCAGAATAAGGAAAAGTACTGGGTCCTACACTTTGTCCACAATAACCCCATGCAGCACTACCCGCTGTGGACAGAGTGACTGGAAAGCTGCCCAGAAGAAAAGAACCTGGGGGTGCTGGTCAACAGCCACTGAACATCAGCCAGTGTGTGGCCAGGTGGCCAAGAAGGCTGATGGCATCCTGGCCTGTATCAACAATAGTGTGGCCAGCAGGACCAGGACAGTGACCCTCCCCATGTACTCAGCACTGGTGGGGCCGCACCTCGAGTGCTGTGTCCAGTTCAAGGCCCCTCAATTCAGGAAGGACATTGAGGTGCTGGAGCGTGTCCAGAGAAGGGCAACTGAGCTGATGCAGGGTCTGGAGCACCGGTCTTACAAGGAGCAGCTGAGAGTTGTTTAGCCTGGAGCGAAGGAGGCTCAGGGGTGACCTCATTGCTCTCTGTAACAACCTGACAAGAGTCGCCGGGTGGGGGTCGAGCTCTTTTCCCAGGCAACAAGCAACAGGATGAGAAGACAATCTCAAGCTGCCTCGGGGGCAGTTTAGATTGGACATTAGGAGGAATTTCTTCACAGAAAAGGTGATAAGCACTGAAATGGGCTGCCCAGGGAGGTGGTGGAGTCATCATCCCTGGGGGTGTTTAAGGAAAGACTGAAGGTGGCACTTAGTGCCATGGTCTAGTTGGCATGGTGGTGTTCAGTCAAAGGTCTCAGACACCTTTTCCAACCTAATTGTTCTGTGATTCTGTCATTCTTCCTGTCCTTCCCCTTTTCAACGGTGTCATTCTTTCATTCTGCTTAATTCTTCCCCATGCCAGCCAATCCCAATTGGCAGAAGGGGTCTGGCAGCAGGTGATGAATTCCTGTAACTTGCCTGAAAGCAAGGAAACAAGAAACACCTGTCCTAGAGAGTTTAGTTGTGCCTGAAAGAGGAAAAAAAAAACCAAACCTGCAAGAAATGAGCAGTTTCTTCATCCTGAAGATAGAATAAGGGTATAAATACTGCAAAACGTGACCATAGATGTATGTAATTTAAAGTAATACTTAATCCGTTCAAAGACATGTATTGACGAAAGAGTGGTAATTTTATTCCCAGAAAGACACTTTTTAAAAAAATTGCTTTAATTCCAGTTTTTCAACTGATACTTGTCCAGATGGACTCTCTGTTATTTGGCTTCCCATGGTACCCCAGACACATCTGATGGGATGTGCTCTCCTACCATGCCCCCTTGCACCGGGCTGCCAGTGGTGGGATCCCTTTCTCCTTGCTTCTACAGCTGCCACAGTTGTCACCTCTGGGAAAACAGGCCACTTGGCAGAGGGAAATCTGCATCTCCCATCTTCTGTTTCTGTTATGCAGCCTGGGCATCTGCCGGACTTTGTGACAGATTTTATGAGATTCCCTCCAGTGCCTGCAGGGAAACGGATTGGCTTGACTGCCTTATCTAGAGGGAATTCCCAGAAGAGAATTCACTTCGGGATGACCCAAACTCCTTTCACTACTAGAAGCAAACAGTTGTTTACAAATTACTCCACTGGATCCCACGTGTCTGGGTGTCTTATCAGGAGAAAGTGTGTTTACTGTGTGTTTCACACTGAAATCAACAGGGAAAAAATGTTGATAAAATGGTTGCTTGGCTCCCAGAACATGCTGTCCTTTGCCAAAAGGTGCTACTGTCACACAAGGCGCAGCTGGGGAAAGAACTCCTGGCTCACAAGTGCATCTGTCTGCATCTGCCCCGGCTGAAATAAAGGTGGTGGAACAAATACCCAATAGTTCTTGGTGAAATTCTGTGTTTTCTGTTTGTGGCAAGTTCTGTCATGGTTTTTGTGATTTTAACTGGTTTTATTTAAAACATTCTGAAATCTCATTTGAAGCATATTATTGCCACTAAAACTAAATCTGTAAAGGTTGCACCAGCCTCCATGATAAATTCACTCACAAAGCTAATAGTTTCTCCTGAACATTCAGCAGAAAATCGTCACTTTTTTCACCCTTACTTGTATGTAATGCATATATACAAATATTTAACTGATACAGTAAGAACTTTAGTGTTAAAAATCCAGTTTCCAACATGAACAGAAGATCTGTAACATGAACGACTGTCGCCATTTTTAGTTTGTTTGCTATGGCAACGTGTTGAAGGTGTGTGCTGGACTGTTTGAGGAAATTAAGGAGATTATGCAGTAATTTTCTAGAAGCAAGGTGCTCTTTGGAGGGAATACTAATTATTTTCATATAAAATGGAAAGGTGAAATTAGCATAGCGATGTTTAAGCTTGATCACGTGCCTTTTAGATTTGTCCTAAGGGTGACTTGAGTTTTGGCCATATCTCTCAGTTTATCTGAGGTGAAGTAGGTTATGATCCAACGCTAACAGGTACTTCTCGACTCTGCTATGGTGTAACGATGAGAAAATAAGAAAGGGCTGACGTGCAATGGCAGCTCATGCTTCAGGTGGCCTGTTCTGTTTTGTTCTTTTCCCACTCTTACTTCTCTCTCCCCTGTCCTTGCTTTACCTCCTCTTGGCTTTCCTGTCAGCCATCTCAGCTCTTTGTTGCTGTGGGCGCTGCAGGATCACCCTTGCTGCTCTTGGCACCCCTTCCAGCAGCGATTCTCCCCAGGCCCTCACGGCTCGCCTGTCCCAGCTGCCAATCTCACGTGCCCCTGGCACACACAGTGCTTCTTAATACCTCTTAATGCACCTTCCTTCCCATGATGTCCACACTGCCTTCGCTCCGTGAAAGCCTCTCCCTGTGGCCATTCCCAGTAAACAGCGCTTGCCGGAGCCTGCTCTGCACCACTTATGGCCATTCATATCCTGCTGCCTCCTCCACCATTTCTGGATCCACCCTAATGTATTCCTCCTCCACTGACACCTCCAGCCACTGATGTTTCCAGCCCTGCCTCCCCAACTGCCCTCTTCCTTTGCATCTTTAAACCAGCTTATTTCAGCTTTAATTTCCAGAGCAGCCCTCTGCAGCCACGCCTCTCTTCAGTCTGGTTACTCAGGAAGCCTCCTGCTCCTTCTCCCTGTGTGAGAGTCTCCCCTCACCCCTGGGCTTTGTTCCCACCACGTCAATGCTTGTCTGCTGCCGCCGCCATCCCGGTGCAAGGCCCTGCAGGTTTTGCATTGTGTGCTGCCCAGCTGCAGTCAAAATACACAGAAAGACTGGGGCTGGACTGGTAGGTCCAAAACCTGTTACACTTCCCACTTCCCCTCCTTTAGGCCAGATCTTCAGATGCATTCTGGGTTTGGCAGGGAGTATGGGCTCTGTAAGAGACTGCCTGGTGGTGTGGGGGGATCGGGATGCAGGTGGGGTGAAGGACTTTGTGAGAGGGTGGAGAGGGGCTTTGCTGTGCCTGTCCTCCGTAAGCAGGCTTGACTGTCACCTCAGTGGCATGTCCTGTAGCTGCATTGGTAGCAGCTGGCCTTGGCTCGGGAAAGAGCAGTCCTCGGAAGTGAGGAGATGTATCTGTTCCTTGACTCCCACAGTCCACAGGAGCTTTGTGTCCCCCCAGAGACCTCCGGTCCCTTCTGAGTGCACAGCCAGGAGCCCTGCATGTGTGTTCATCTGCTGTACCTTCTCTCCTCTTCTCCCCCTGCCCTGTGCTCTGCCTTTGAATTGTGGGGCAGAACTGTCAAAACCACCTCTCCCAAAAATAATCTCTTGCTTCAGAGGCTGGAAAATGTGACAGCTCATTTTCATATGCAGAGCGATGCAGTGGGTGTCTGAAAGCAGCTGAGGCTGAGGGGGTGGCCAGGGAAAGGCAGCTCTGAAATGGCAGCTGGGGAACATGAGAGGAAGGACGGAAGGAAGGGAGCAAATGAAGAATGGAGAGGGGGCGGAAGGAGGGCCGGAGGCAGCAGACGGCGAGTCCAGGGCATAAGAGGGTCGTACAGTGTGGGGCTGTTCTCTTTTCCCTGTCCTACTACTGCTCCCATTCAGTTATTGAATTAGAAAAGTATCTCTGCTGTTACTGACAGCGATTGCCGAGCTTTATATATCAGATAACTGGGGAGAAGGAGCATACAGTCAGCAACAAGGCAGCTTGTTGCTTTTTTTGTCTCCTTTTCCCTTCTTCTTCATGCCCCATTTTCCTCACATATCCTAACCTTAAGAAAAATCTGCTTCATCCTGGTTCTGCAATTGCTTATTGAAGTACTGAGTGAAAAACAGAACTTACTTGTCATTAAGATTTCAGTTTATGGGTTTTACTTTGCTTTACCAGTCTGATTGCCAGATGGAGCAAATCCTGTTTGCCTGGCAGTGCCATGTTCCTCCCCAGCCCTCTGTGATACTCACCCCGGGTTCTGCGTACGTGCATTTTACAGAGTATTGCTCATGGCCCTTTGTCTCTGGAGCATTTGTGGCTGTGCCTGAGTCATTGCAGTTCCAGTCCTGCTGTGCCTGCTCAGTGGAAGGCCTCAGAGACTGTCGGCAGTGTTGATGTTTGCACTGCTGCCATGGGAGACAGCCTCGTGGGGTCAGGGGAAACCTCAAACATCCCTAGTGAAGTCAAAGGGCAGGTGAGAGAAACTTCTTTTTTGGCAAGTGAGCTGTTTCCAGTGAAGCTGATCTTCTCTGGCAGCACTGGAAGCAGCTAAAGGATCTCTGTCGATTCACAAGTATTTTCCAGAGAAGCTGGGGATGTGGTTTTATGGCACCCAGGAGGAAATGGGTGTTTCTTTGGAAAGATGTTTAGGATTTTGACTGTTAAGCACTTGTTGGTTATTTATGTATGCCTATTACACTGTATCTTAGGTTTAAATTTCAACAAAAACCACTTGTCCATCCTGTAGGTCATAGAATGGTTTGAATTGAAAGGGACCTTAAAGATTATCTGGTTCCAGCTTCCCTGCCATGGGCAGGGACACCTTTCACTAGACCAGGTTGCTCAAAGCCCCATCCAACCTGGCTGTGAGCACTTCCAGGGACAGAGCACCTTATTTTTCTGATTGAAAAGCTAAATTGTCAGGGGGTTGGGACAATAAATTAGGGAAGAGAATTTGGAACACAGCTGGTAATTTGCTGGCCGTCTTTGTAACTGGTCTAGGGGCTGAGGCTGAGTCAGGTGAAACTCCAGTCTCCTGAATTTCAGCCCAGCCTTAAGAAACACAGCTCTCTTATCGTGGCTTATCTTGGCTTTGGCATGCAGAATTAAGAAGGTGTTTTAAGGTGTTCTTTTATCCTAAACTCTTTGATTTCTACCTACTAATAAGCAAGAGACATTTTCCACTTCTCATGACAGGACATCAAGGGGTATTTTTTACTTCTGAAGAGTACATAAGACTGTGGGATAGGTGGCTATTTTAGTCAGCGCAGAAAGAACCTAGGCAAGTAAATGATTGCTTCAACACATACTAAAAATTGTGAGAGGTTTTATATTCGACTCTTTCAGTGCAGGATTAGTTGTATGCCAGCTGGAACTTTCCTTGGGTCCTGTGGCTGTGTTTCTTCTGAGGACACTGTACAGGATGGTTGGTACCAGCTACAGCCCTGCTTCCCATCTGTCTTCTTGGAAGGTCAACCAAAACAGGTGTCTGGTCAGCTCAAACCAGCCAAGTCACATACTCACAGCGTGTCTTGGCCTAAGAAATCCTGGGAATGCAGTGGCAATCAGGAATTAATGTTGGAATGATTCGCTGATTCCTTCAGTGCTCCCTATTTCACTTCTCATGGTGTGACCATGTGTTTATTTTTGTTTAGTATCTTGCGTGGTCTTTCTTCACTTCTGCAATGCTGGTGGGTTTGTTGATACCTCCAGTAAAGCGCAGCATTGCTGTGTCTCGTGGAGTTTGTCATTTCACAGCAACATGGACACCTTTGGAGAGCTGTGGAAGAGTGTGGCAAAGTGACATTGCCTTTTTTGCAGACAGAACTTGGAAAATATCAGAAAACACAACAGAGGATGTTTTCTGCTTGAGAGGATAACATACAGGTCTATGCATTCCACCACTTGGAAAGGTATATTTTATATATTTAGAGTTTTCTCAGTGTCACAATTGACTTAATTATTCAGTATAAAACTTAACGGATCAATTTGAACTTCTGCTATTAGAATCAAATACTTAGAAGCTGAACTGTCAGCCAATAAAATGAGAAGCAGACAGCCTGTAAACATTGTAGAATGAGCTTGTGTAGCTAACAAAGTCACCTGTTCCTGCCATGATCAAATAAATGTTTTTCCCAATGGAAGTGTTAGAAACGCATTTGTGTCCTTTTCCTGCCAAAACAGAATTTGCTTGTTACACTGTGACCTAAAGGCTGCTGCATTTTAAAAATTCCTCTGAAGGGCTAAATCCTGGAGGCACGAAGGAGATGAGGTGCTGGTGTTATGGGACATAGCAATATAATATAAAAGTCAGCAGGGACGCTTTGCCTTTCCCCCTAACACAGGTAACAGCATAATATAAAAGTCAGCAGGGACGCTTTGCCTTTCCCCCTAACACAGGTAACAGCATTTCCATGCCTCCCATGATAGGTATTGTCCTGGTTTTGGCTGATATAGAGTTAATTTTCTTCCCAGTAGCTGGTACTGTGGATAACAGTGCTGTGTTATGGATTCAGTATGAGAATAACATTGATAACATGCTGATGTTTTAGTTGTTGCTAAGTAGTGCTTCCCCTAAGTCAAGGACTTTTCAGTTTCCCATGCTCTGCCAGTGAGGAACTGCACAGAAGCCTGGAGGGAGCACAGCCAGGACAGCTGACCCGAACTGGCCTAGGGATAGTCCATACCATGGAATGTCACGCTCAGGTCCCCACATAGTGTGGGATCTGAGCATGACATAGGGAATAAGGGGTGGAGAGGGTGCTGGCATTGGCTGGAAGGAAGTTAATTTTATTCGTAGTAGCAGGTTTGGGCCTATGTTTGGGATTTGTCCTGAAAACAGTGTTGATAACAGAGGAATGTTTTCATTATCACTGAGCATCACTAATACAGAGTCAAAGCCTTTTCTGCTTCTCACGTCACTGCACCAATGAGGAGGCTGGAGGAGCACAAGGAGCTGGGACACCTGACCCCAGCTGACCAGAGGGATATCCCACACCAAATGGCTTCATGCTCAGCATATAAACCTGGGGGAAGAAGAGGAAGGGGAGGATGTTTGGAGTGATGGCGTTTGTCTTCTCAAGTCGCCATTACATGTGATGGAGCCCTGCTTTCCTGAGGATGGCTGAACACCTGGCTGTTCATGAGGAGGGGTGGATGAATTCCACATTCCTTGGTTTGCTTTGCTTGTGTTCCTATCAGACTGTCTTTATCTCAGTGCCCGAGTTTTCTCACTTTTCTGATTCTCTTCCCATCCCACTGCCAGGAGATAAGCAAGTGGCTGTGTGATGCTTAGTCGCTGGCAGGGTTTAAGCCATGACATGTATTTTGATAGAAGTCATGGGATCGAAGGTTCTTCTTTCCTTTAAATCTACCTTTAATTATTTTTGAACTATTGACTAGTTTCATCCCCATATGACAAACGAGATAGAGATGTTAACAGCTCCTGCAGTGTGAATTTATTAATGTTAACACCTGAACCCAGCTCATACCTCTTAGTTTATATTCAAGCAGACAAACAATCTCTAGACAGCAAAATTAAAATGAAAAAAGGTAGGTAGCATGTCCTACTTCTGATACGACTAAACTGCATCCAGTTTGGCTCCCTGCAGCCGATGCACTCCTTCTGTATGTGTCAGCAGGCCTCGAGCTCTCCCATGTCCTGCTGCTGTCTCTTGCCAAATTCCTGGCTCACATACCACACCCTTGGCATCACGGTACAAAACACATCACTGACAAGCTGTTAAGCCACCCACTTGCTATTAGTAATAGATTTCCTTATTTTTCTTAAGATTTCGCAGGAGCTAAGGGCAAGGGGCACACTTGTGAGACCTGTGGAGATCAAGTGCATTTAAAGAGACATCATAAGAGCCACAGCTTTGCTGCTCACACAGTCTCTTAGCAGCAATATAAGCACTAAGCAATTCTACTTTAAATCTTTAAAACAAGAACCTTTCTGAAAGACAGCTTTGGTGTTCCTCAATGCAAGTATCTCCTCTGTGAGTTCAGATTGGCATATGGGGCTGCAAGCAGATAGATCTCTCTTTATTCTCCAAATGCACAATGTGCAGGGACAGTGTGGGCTTCATCAGAGACCACAGGGAGGGAACCCCTATCAGTGGGGTTGCCCTCATGACCAGAAAAACTTGCCCAAAGATTTTCATCAGTCTTTGCAGATCCCAAGTGTAGCTGGCGATTGTGCAGGTTATGCAATGTGCCCCACATACCAACTCCCTCCATGGCAGCAGGCTGCCAGCATCCAGCTGCTCCCTGAATTCTCCTCCGTGTGTCTCACTTTGCTCTTGCAGCTCAATTTTGGAGACATGCACTTCACTCCTGCAGCCCTCCATGGGACATAAGCACTTTGGTCTTAAAGCTCACTGTTGGAGAGTCACCTCTGTCCCATGGCTCATCCTTGGGCCTGCAGACATTCACTCTGTGGGAGCCACAGTATCCTGGTTTGGGCTGGTATAGAGTTAATTTTCTTCCCAGGAGCTGGTACAGTCCTGTGTTCTCGATTTAGGATAAGAATAATGTTGATAACACACTGATGTTTTAGTTGTTGCTAGTAGGGCTTGCCAAAAATCAAGGGTTTTTCAGCTTTCTATGCTCTGCCAGTGAGGAGCTGCACAAGAAGCAGTAGGGAGCATGGCCAGGACTGCTGACCCGAACTGGCCAAAGGGATATTCCACACCATAGAACATCATGTTTGGTACATAAACTGTGGGGAATTGTCTGGAAGCTGCCAGTCGCTGCCCAGGGAGGGGATGGGCATTGGACAGGGGTGGCGAGCAGTTGCACTGTGCATCACTTGTCTTGGGTTTATTTATACGTCTTTTTGTTCTCTCCCTTTTCATTATATTCATATATAGTATACTTCATTATTATTATCTTTTACTTTATTTCAATTATTAAACCACTGTTATCTCAACTAATGGGTTTTACCTTTTTTTCCAATTCTCTTCCTCATCCCAGTGGGTGGGGGGGAGCAGTGAGCACACAGCTACATGGTGTTTAGTGCCACAACACACAGTAAGAAGAAGAGGGCCAGTGTGGGCCTTGTTTGAGGTGACATGCAAACTGGCATCCTGACCTAATGGAAGCTTCTCTAGAAGAGAGCACTGTCTTGTCTACAGTAGACAGGATACATTTTTCCAATTGGATCTGTGGTGCAGACTGAGCCCGTGTAGCTGGTTATGGTACCCACGACTCTGCAGGGCCTGTGAGTGCTGTGCTGGCCTTAAAGGGCTGGCAGGCAGCCTTCCAAAGACCTCATCAATCTGAGCCTGCCTATGACTGCCGTTGCCCTGGTCCAAAGTCTCCTCTCCACGAGGGGAAGAAGGGATGGTGGATGAGGTCAGTGTCTGGAAGGGTGTAAATGTGTAGGCACGTGTCTGTTGTGAAACAGCCATGGAAGGCTGTTGAGCATGAACAGTACACAGGCATGGGAAGCCAAGGAGGCCTGGGCAGGTGGGCCCTGCGCTGACATGCTCCCCCTCATCTTTTCTGTAAGCGCAAATCATCTGCTCCAAAGGATCCTTATTGTGAGCAGCAGGGAACTGAGCCAGTTTGGCCTGTTTGACCCTGGGCCCAAGGTTGTTCTTGGGCTTCAGCAGCAAAGTGTATATAAATGTACCCAGAGTCACTATGGGTGGAGTCCATCTAAGATTCGGTGCTTATAACACAAGCATCTGATTTTATAGCTCTTTTTATAGTCAGTGAAGTGCTAATAAATGTAAACCACTGGGTTCAAGCATGTTACGTTTTTCAATGATGTGGAATGAATTGCATTCTGAGCTTTGTTTACTCCATCTCCCTGATGATAATGGGAGCCTGGGCAGCAGCCACAGTGGGTGACTCTACAAAGCAGACGGGGTGAGGTGGATCCCACCACGAGTGCCCACGAGGCCAACAAGAACCATCAGCTGGGCAGAGCAGGGTCTCGTGGAGGGACAGTGGGAGCGGGTTCAGGCTGTTTGCTGGCTGTTGGCATGCAGGGGTTCACATGCATGTCTGCGACTCGAACATGGCACGCACTGCCCTTTGCTGCCAGAAGAGCTGGGGAGGAACTGAGGGGAGGGAGGAGACACTGTGATGGGGACTCAAATTTAGAGAAGGTGAAAAGGCTGAGGGTCTTGCAAGGGCACAAAGGAAGTGGAGAAGAAGGTACTGTGTAGCTGTTGAGATGGGGCACATAGAGGACAGTTTCAGACCCTGTAGGGAACCAGGCTCTCACAGAGCAGCTGCCTCAGGGAACAGCTTGGTTACCTTTATCCTGCACCAGAAGCCTCCATTTTCCCCCATTCCCCCTGGACATGGTGCACAGCATGGCAGCTGACTGTCACCGTCTCTTGGAGGTTTTCTCTGCTGAGGGGCAGTGGCTCTGTTCCTCCAGTTTTTTCAGGAACGTGCTTGCCCATTATGAATCTCTTCTTTGGCCCCTGGGTCTGTCTCTTTGGGTGAAGCTGAAAGACTGATGTCAAAGGCTTTGTGATCCTTTTGGTTTTCAGTTTAGTTTTCACAAGTATATCTTGTACTGAAAAATAATTTTAAAAGTCAGGAGACAGCCTGTGTGTAACTAGCTCTGTTCTCCCAGGAGAGAATTGACATTCAATTCTCACTGCTTCCAGAAATGTTTTCTGAAATGTTTTTGGTTTTTTTTCTTTAAACATTTTTCTAGTATCTTCCTGTTTCTGAGTTAGCTTAAGGTGGGTTTTGCAGGTAAGCTCTATTTCTACACAAAGAGGATTGGCTGAAAATGGACTGATGTGTTCATTTCCATCATGACCTTTCAGGAAGCTTTTTCACAGGTGCTGTTGAAAAGTTACTGGTTTGCAGTAGTGGAATGACAAAATGATTCTTGCAAAATACTGTTTCATCTCCCTTTGTTTAGGGGCTGAAAATGCAGATATTGGGCAGAAATAAAGAGGGTGTGATTCTGCAGCTGTTGATGCCAGTGCAGTGAACTGCTTGGAGCAAGGACTAAAAGGGAATGGGAAAGAGATGTCTCCCAGAAGAAAGCCTGCATCTCGTTGTTAGTTTCAAGAAGCTAAGAAGATGCTTTGGTTACTTTAAAGACGCCTTAGTTAGTTTTGAGAAGCTTTCAAGATGGTCCTGAAGACCATCTTCATTTATTTGATGGCACCAGATGTAAAAAACCCAGTGATGTTGCAATGTCTGTGTGTGTACATGTGTTTGTTTTGCAGCCAGAACAGTTTTAACTATCAGAAAGCTGTTACATCCCGCTCTGCGTGGCCAGGGTCGTGCACTCACCAGGAATTGTCTTCAGAGCCCTCCCAAAAAAGGACATTTCCAGCATCACTGTGGGTGTGGGTGGAAGAGAAAGCAGCAAGTGAGGGTCAGGGGGTTCTCGTGCCTGCAAAAGGCTTTGTCAGATAAAGTGAGTCACATTCTCCACGCTTTTATTCTGCTTGTTTGTTCAGCCTTCAACTGCACAAACCTGGATGCACCGGTGGTGGATGCCACTCTCGGGGGTCCTGCTCACAGCTGGTGAGCACTGGCTGGGACCAGTGCTGGAACATGAGTACAGAAAAAAGGAGGAGGGTGGATGCCCTTTGGCTTCCTTTGTCCTCAGGAAGCTTTGATGTTAACCTCAAATCCAGGTCAGTCTCATGAGACAATGAACGATCTAAGCTGTAATTTATCTGGAACATGTAACATCCATAACAATTCTCCAGAAAGCTTTGCCTGCTGCTTGGGCTTCAGGTTCCCAAGACTTCCTGCTTCTGGTGAAGTCCTGGGAACTCCTAAAGCTGGTGTGACACCTCCTTCTCCTCCACCCCAGCGTTTTGTGTCCTACGTGAGCTGCGTTGTCACATACTGCCAGCCTGTCACAGTCTGGGTCTGTTTCCTTAGGCTCAGTGAATTAAAGGCTCAGATTTCCTAAGAGCAGCTGCAGGAGTTGCTGTCATAGAGAAATCAGTGCTGTACCATCCTGGTCAGCACACCTGTGGAAGGCAAAGCGGAGACACTAAAGTACACGTATGTGAAATAAAACCATGTCTGGAAAGCATTTCCTGAATTAAAGAAACACAGCATAGCAACCCATGCTGAAGGAAGCTTTTTGGATCCGAGTTAGGATGACACAGATTTTACAGCAAAGACATGGTTTCTTAGGAGCAGATCTATGAGTGGCCCTGCATGCACAGACCCCTCTCCTCTCTTTTGGGATGACTATTATTAGCACCATGTCTGACCAGCCCAAATTCAAGTGGTGTGTGGGTCTGTTTGGTTACTGGAGAGCTATTTGGCAACTCTGGGTGAATGCCCTTAAATAATCCTGCTGGCACTGGGTGTTGGAGAGCTTGAGGCTTTAGAAACTTTTGGGTCAAATTTACTCTTGTTAAGTAAACAATGAGTATTGATTAGATCATATGACAACCTAACAGAGCACTCTTTCAAATACCGCAACTCACCAGAGTTCATTTTTATGTATTTCTGTACACAGAATGCCTCGAAATGGTCGCTTTGGTGAAAGACATGCTAGGTCTTTAACTCATGCGACTCTATATACTTTTTTATGCATGGACCTGTGCACACAGATAGGAGGATTTTCAAGGCTGCTTAAAGGATTTGGATGCTCACTTTGTTTGTTTTAGTTGGAATCCCTACGGCAGATTTGAAAATCTTAGCCATAATTCTTTGCTTATCTTAGTACATTGGGGTAAGGCCTTTTCCGTGTTAAAATAATTTCTAAGTGTTCTTTTCTTGCTGCCATAAAATAAAAATGTGTTTAAGTGGAATTTTAAGAAGCATTTGTTTTTCTAGACATATTAGTTTATTTTACTCATTTGCTGTTTTGTTTACTGAGGAAGCTCTTAAATCACAGTCTGTTTATATTTTTTACTGAGTAGAGTAGCAAAGGGTTTGTCTGGACTAAGCCTACACATCTATAAAGGCCTTTTATTATCATTATTTGTACAGCTTAAATGTCCTGGAAAGGTTTTCTCCTGTTAAATCTCTCAGCAGCACAGTTACGTACACAGATGTGTGTCAGGAGAGCAGCACAGGGCGCTGCCAAGTGCAGCACCGCGCACGCAGGTGCTGGTTTGCAGCGGTGGGAAAGGAGCGCGGAGTGAAATCCGCAAACAGAGCGGAGTGGGTGAAAGGCTGCGGGCTGTGTTTACTGCGTGCCGAGCGGGAAGCTCCCGCGCTGCACGGGCAGCTCTGTCCGGGCAGGAAGAGGAAAGCACAGCCTGGCTCGGTGTTGCTTCCCAAGGCGGCTTGTTGCGCCACTCTCCGTGTCTGGCAAGGTGCTGCTTGCAGCCCGGAGGAGCCGCGGCCGCAGGGTGTTCCGTCTGTCCGTCCCGCAGGGCGTTCCGTCCGTCCGTCCCGCTGGCCTCCCCGCTGCCCTGCTGCAAATAAACCCCCGGCCCGCGCCTCGGGGGAGGCCGGTGCGAGCACTGGAAGCGGCTGTGGGCGGTGGACACCGGGCTCCTCGCAGTGCTAGCGGGGCTGCCCAGCGCGGTTCCAGGCTGCACGGGGTGAGTGTTGCCTTTCTGAGCTGCCTGGATGATGGCGATGAGCTGATGCACTGCGCAGTGCCGGAGGAAGCAATAGACCCAGACGTGACCTGGATCTCGTTGCCAATCTTTTGGGTGGCACTCTGTTGGGTTTGACTCTAGTTTAGGGCAACATTTTCCTGTTTCACTCCCACCGAGGAGAGGATTTCCTTGGAAGCAACATGCTGAAATAAACAGAACTTGGGAATTTGCTTATTCTCAGAGTGAGCAAGGGACTGGCTGTGCTTTAGGCACACGCAAAAGCAGATGCACCTCAATAGTTTTAGACCGATTTTTAAACATTACTTTGCCTTACCTGTACATGTTGAAATGCCACGGACCTCAGATTTTGTTTTGCTTGCGAGTGCTGGAAATGGTGCAGGTGTTTTGTTAAAGAAAATACTCACTTGTCCCCAGCAGTTTATCGAAGGTGCTTCCCCCCCCATTTCCTCTCCAGCTCCAAGAACGAGAGCTGACAGGTGAGACTCCGAGCCCTGGAAGCACCCCATGCCCTGCAGCTGTCCCTGCGGCCGAAAGAGCTGAGAACTCACATGGAGCACCAGCACCTTCTCCTGCACTCCCTTTTGTTTTTTAATTGTAGCCTGGCACATGGCCCTGGTGACACTCAGGAGGGGAGCCTGTGGCTGTCCCCGATGCCTGTGGTCCCTGCCATGAGTGTCATCCCCTCTGCAGGGCTTGCTCTGCCAGGCTGAGGATGTGCCCCCTTTGCACACTTGCAGACACACTCTGGTTTGACCCTGGCTGGACAGGAGTGGCCACAGAGCAGGCTGGAGGCATCAGCCCCTTCCCCAGGGCCCTGCTCCTTTCGTGCCTGCAGCAAGAGCAGCCCCATGTTCTGCCAGGGGCATGAGGAGTGTCCAGCAGCTCCTCTCTGCTCCGGGTGGGAGAAGTCTCTGCTGTGGGCTGAAAGCACCTACAGCACATGCAGGCAGTGACAGCTCGTGGCTGCATCCACCATCCTTCGGTTACTCATCTGCAACTCATGCCGGCTGCAGAGAGGCCTGAGGGATGTTGAGGAACACACCGAGTGCCGGTAGCTGGGTGTGCAGGCTGCACATTGTGTCCTTGGTGGGCATAAGTTGCTTGCAGGCAACGAGCCATGAATGGACATCAACCCTTTGCCTGCACAGGGACCAGCCGGGGGGTGGAGGGTCACCCCGAGACTGCACAGGGCCTGATGAACAGCAGGACTCGAGACCAAATATCGTCACTGGACCAAGAGATGTGTGCAAGGCATGTGAAGAGCAGGCGCATAGACTGAGAGGGTATAAAAGCTCAGGGATCTCTTTGTTGGGGGTCCCTCCCCAGAGGTACCCGCTCAAGCTGTTGTTGCTGTACCACAATGAAAATACTTGAGGGAACCAGATGTTTGAGATTCTGCTATGGGAAAGCCAGGGTCTGGATGGCGACTGTGTGAGTGGTGTGTGTATGGAGTCAAGTGGGGCATCTGTCAGCCCACTGGAGCTGCCCACTGTGAAGGGGTTCTGGTCCCAGCAGGTAAAGTTTGGGGTGATGTGAGTGAGACTCCCAGTGGCTCCCAAATGGACGGGGAAGTTTCCTTAGCAGCGAGACAGGCATTCTACCATGTCACCCTCCTCCGTTGCTATTTTTCCATGGGCGCAGGACAGCCTGTGAACCATGGCAAAAGGACCTTTTGGAAATCTGTTGTGAAACCCCACAATCACTGATTTTAAAACATCCAACAGAAGCTAGAGTCATTTAATAGGCTGTGTCTGCTCATCAGGTCCTGCCATTTGTAGGCAGCACAGACTCTGTGTGAATGACGGACTAGATACCAAGCCAAACAGTGTGCTTCCATCTGGAGCAGTACAGTTCTGCTTCTTGCTTTTATCAGTTTGCTCAACTGGGCAAGGGACCCTAGTGCAGAAACTGATTTTCTTTGAAAAAAATTGGCAATCTACTTGATGGTGAAACAATGCCTTCTGACTTGCTGTCAGAGCCTTCAGCTGGTTTGAATGTAGCTTATTCCAGACCATGATGCTTTATGTGTGATAGTGCATGTCCTCAGCTTCACCTTTCCATTGTGCACCTTATCTGAAACCCTGCTCCTGGCACTTGCAATCATTCATTTGGAATTTAAAATGAAACAAATCACCTTAGATCTCATTTATGTGTGAAGCTGGGAACTGTATTGGGTAAAGAAACAGCTTTTGGTTTATTGCATATCATGGGGACATGCTGCAGAAGAGTCCCAAAGCCCAGCACGGTGTGTGTGTAAAACACGCACAGTGTGTAAATAGAGGCTTGCAAGACAACGTGTTTCAAGGTGAAATTGCTGCAGTAGGAGACAAACCCCAGAAGCCTGAAGGGAGAACGTCAGTCTGCGTTTGGGGGATTGTTAGTAGTCACTGGAAAGGCAAAAGAAGGTCACAGATAGAAAGAAAATGTGATCATATGGAAACAGGCAGGTGGAGCAAGCCCGGCTGCACTCTCTCCAAACCCAGAGCAGCATGTTGGGCAGACAGGCTCAGTCCGTGGCACAGGGAGCCTGCACCAGCTCCTGGGAAACCCAGTGCTGCTGGGGGGCAGGGTGCTGTAATGAACTGCAGAGGGCTGTGGGGTGACAGGACGTGACAGTGGCACCGTATCCCCTCTCTCCTCTCCCTGCTAGCCATGTCACAGCCACAGTGGTCTCCTGCCCTGTCCTGGAAGGTGCACGGCTCTGGCTGGTGGGTGTGGAGGATTCCAGTGCCTGGGCAGCCAGGCATTCTGCTTGGCTGCGGCTGCAGTGCCGGCCCTGGCATGGCATGCAGGCTGTCTGCATTCCTGCACTGAGGGCTTGCAGCCACCATCTCATCCCGCGGGCTTTAGTCCTGCATGGGTGTATGGCAGGGCACTTGGCACATGGGACAGAGCTCTCTCCTCTAAAACTTCTCTAATTCCGGTGTCCTCCAGGGTTTTGCACTGGGACAGGACTCGTCCTGCTCAAGCTGCATCCACCATAACCAGTCTGCTGGTTTAATAGGTTTGATGTCAAAGAAACTCCCTGCTCTGAGCTGGAGGGGTTACCCCGTGGCTGCCAGTGACTGCTTGGGCCAGGAGCAGCTTTGTGTGCTGTGCAGAGCTGGTGCCTGGAGCCGCAGCCCCACACGCCTGCAGCCAGGTGAGTGGCACCAGAAGGTTGTCCAGAGCACCGAGGTCTGGAGCCAGATCTATGCGTGAGCCGTGGGCTGCAAGGCCCCTGTGGGCTTTATGTGCCTGCCATTTCATTGCCAGGCCGGGGGTGACTCCTCTTGCCTTGACTTGCCAACTTTGAGGTCTGAGATGGCTGAACCCCACAGAAATGCCCAAGCATCCTCCAAGGCCCTAGGCTCGGGCGACAGCAGCTGCACCCCAGCCATGCAGGCAGAGCAGCAGTGGCCCATGGAGTGGGTGTGGGTGGGTGCATGCCCTGGGTGCAGCAGGGCTGGGGCTGTGGGCTGCCTGCTGCCCCTGGAGAGGGGCTCCAGCCCTTCGGCAGCACCGGCGATGGGAGAGCCCCTGCTCCAGGGAGATTGCGAAATGGATTTGGCAGAAGCAGAGGCACAGCATGCTAAATGCACTAAGCTAAACCAGCTTTGCTTTGAGGATTGTTGGTTTTTTTTTTCCACAAGCCACCAAACAAACACCACTTTGGGGCCTGAGCACAAGCTGGGAAATCCCTCTTCTGTTTCTGCCTTTCCCCTGCCTGGGGCAGGCCAGCCATTCCCCCTTGTCCAGCCCTTTGCAGGATCCCACATGGCCCCCACAGCCGCTGCAGCAGCGCTGCAGAACAATGAATTGTGGCTCCATGGGGCTCGGCTCGATGGTCCCAAGGGATGAAGGGCTGGGACTGCCAGGGGAGCAGCAGCTGAGCCAGTGGCCCCAGCCTGGCACGCTGGAGTCTGAGCGGCTCTCCCTGTGGGGCTGCCCGTGCAGTAGGGACTTCCTAAAGCCATCTGGAGGGTGTTTTAAAAGCAAACATTGCAAAGCATTGCCTGGCCTTCCTCTAGCTAGCAGGGGGAAAAAAGAATACCCTGGAAAGCTATTCTGGTCTCGCATGCGTCTCAAGTGGAAAATTTCAGCTGAACTGATTTCGGCTGGCGGGGTTAAGGGAGGTGAGGCCCAGCTGCCGCTGGCTCTGCAGCACGGACGGACGGACGGACGGACGGCTCCGCAGGAGCTCGTGCCTGCCACGCGGGCAGGGCTGGGTCTGGCGGCGGCTCTGGTGGGGCGAAAGGAAACCTGAGCCCGGGGGAGCGCAGGGCTTGGGATGCAGCCTTCAAGCGGCGTGGCCGCTGCCGCCGCTGTTTCACCTCCCCGCCTGGGAATGGCCCGTCCCCAGCTCTCCAGGGGCTGAGGGCTGCCTTTCCGCCTTGTCCCTGACTCCCGGCCGCAGTCACTCCTCTCGGTGCAGCCCGTGGAGCGAGTGTAGCTGCAGGGACGCTGGGTGCGGTGGCTGGCGGGGCCAATCCCTGTCCTGCAGGAATAAAATAGGGCACGTCACCAGCCCTGCTGACGGCACAGGCCTTGAGCCTGGCCTTGAAACCGCGCCAGGGGAGCTCGCCTCGGGCCAGGGACCGCGGCGTGGAGCCCGCGGGTGCGAGCGCCTCGGGGTCAAGGACAGCTGGAGAAGGGGGTGTCCTCTCCTCATCCTTCCCCTCAGTGCTGATATCCCAGACCCATGCACTTTGGGACCTAGAACGAGCTGGGGTCTTGTTGTTCAGGTGTTTGTTGTCGGAAAATAGTAGTGATTTGTTGAAATTGAAACTTTTAATGGGAATGTTCATATGTGTATGGGAGACCGAGTCCCCTGGTTTGGTGTCCTGGAGTGTCTCCCACCTTTCCCCTGTAGCTGGTACTAGCATGGGTAGGTCAGTCCCCATCCTCGCACGGAGCAGGAAGGTTCTGGATCCTCAGACAGCTCAAAGACTGGGTTTTCCAGCCAGCCCTACCCACAGCACCTGCCAGCGCAGCTCCAGCCGTGCGGGCCGGCAGCGCTCAGCCAGGGCGGTGGTACAGCTCGAACTGGAAAGGGGGCTCGTGATCCGGTGTCACAGGATCACCGGGTAATTCTGTGGGGAAGAGTGCCCGGGAGGTCTTGAGTTCAGCCGCTGGCTCTGGGCAGATTCAGCCTTTAGGTCAGACCAGGCTGCCCAGGGCTTCGTCCCGTCGGGGCTGGGAAAGCCCGCGGGAAAGGATCCCGAGAGCCTGTCTGGGCAGCCCTTGGCACCGCCTAACGCATCCGGGCGGCTTCCCCCGCCTGCAGTTCCAGGGGCATTTAAGGAGCGCGTTAGGCCGTGACGTGCCGGCCCGGAGCGTGTCGCGGGCGGCTGTGATTGCCCGGCGCGCCCAGCCCGGCGCCGCCGGGACACGGGACCGGCCGGGACACGGCTCGGGCGGAGCGGGGTGCGGGGCAG
>VZTA01027978.1:126645-155704 GCA_013398855.1 Mohoua ochrocephala | reverse complement strand
CGGGCGGGCGCTGGAGCTCCCTGCTGGCCGCAGCTCCCGGGGAGCGGCCCGCGCTGCCACAGCTTCAGCGGCCGCCTGAGAGAGTGAGGGGGGCTGGGGCGGCTCCAGGGGCTGCTTCCGAACAATACTCGCGGTGGGGCTCGCTGGGCGGTGCTGGTGTTCCAAAGGGGAGTGAGTTAGTGGGAGGAGGGTGTCAACCGTGGAGCCCATCGCTGCTGCCCAGAACATCCCTCGGCCATCGCTGGCTGCAGCAAGCGACTGACAAGTGACCTGTAGTGCACAGCTCCTCTGTGCTTCATCACCTTCAGCACAAGGATTTGCCATTGGGAAGATGTAATAAACTTGTTCCACAACTAGCTGAGAGGTTTGCTTTAGGCTATGAAGAAGGGTCCCACTTCAGAGACTGGGTAGTTGAGCAAAATATACAATCAGGATCCAGAAGCAAATTCTCAGGGGAGTATTCTCTCCCCTATTTGACTGATATTGACACAGCACAGTAGGGCAGGTGTTGTTACATGATGCACAGATTAGGGCCTGCACTACTGCCCCGATTCAAGCATTTCAAGAGGACATTAAAAATAAAGCATTATATTCAACAGAACTTATGGGAGGCAGCCAGTTGAAGACAGAGGGGACCAGTCCCTGCTGCCACATCCCAACTCAGGCTGACAAACACAATTAGCTTTGTCCTGTGAGCCAACAGGGTAATCCTGTTAATGCCCCTAATTCAGCTCAAAGACTGGGCAGTTGGAAAAAGATAAAGTGAAAAAAGCTTGCAAATAAAGTGAATAAAGCTTGTTACTCCAAGCATAAGGACTGTAAGAGGAAGGGTCCCCACCCCTTCCCAGCTCTGTGGAAAGGACCAGCTCTTAGGGAAGACCCCTGGGTTAAAGAAACCTTCACCTGCCTTCCCTTGGCAGCCCCTCTGCCTGTGCTGCAGACACCCCCACTCCCCTCAGCAGTGGATCCAACAGATCATGCTTTTCCCTAAACCCCAGGGCAAGTACTTGCTGCACCTGACCCCCAGGTAGTGAAGCAATAACTAGCAGTAAACTGGTGTAGCGAATTACATGCTACTACTTACTTGAAATTTTAATAAAGGGATGAAATAAGAGCTCAGAGAACGAGCAAGCCTGCAGTCAGTGCAGTACTTCCAGCAAAAGGAAAACTTAGGTAACATCTGACACCTTCTAGCAGTTCATGTGGCAGTCACAGAAATTATTTTCTCCTTCACTTATGATCAGGCCCATTAAACCATCTTTGGTGCATACCCTGTTCTCTCTCCTGGCTCCTTGCAGCAGTCAGCTGGCACTGCCAGCCCCCACTGAGCCCCTCCTTCGGGCAGCCACTGCCAGCCTTGCTGGCATCCAGGCTGCTGCTTCGGGCTGCATTTGCTTTCCAGCTGTTGTCCAAGGCCTTAGCAAAGCCCTGAGAGCATTCCCCCTCCTCTCCTCTCCTCAAAGAAGAGGAGACTCAAGGAACAGTCCTGGGTCAGCAAGATCAGTCTGGACCAGAACAAGGGCAGTTGCTTGGCTCTCAAGGATTAAAAGCTGTTTTCTATCCCAAGTGTTTTTTGGGGGGTGTTTTTTTTTTGGTTGGGTCTTTTTTTTTGTTTTAGTTTGTTTTTAGGTGTTTTGGGGTTTTTTAAATTAAAAAAACCCCCCAAGGGCTCCAAACCTGAAACATTAACAGACAACTCCACACGCCCCACCCCCCCACCCCCCCCAAAAAAAAAGGAAGCAGCAAAATATCCAGTGGTGGATCCAGGGCACCCACTTTTATTCTGATCCAAGGTAAGCCAGTTGCGCAGCTGCTTGGGCACACAATGGAAAGTTGGAACCATTTTCTCCTGTTCCTAAGGAGTAAGTGGCAACACCAGTACCACAGCCTTGTCTGGGCCCAGAGCCCTGGATCTTCCTTAGGAAATGGAACACAGGCTGCAGGGCTGCATCAGGGAAGCGTTCAGGCCAAAGCAGGCGGGACTGTTTGCCATGCACGACCATCAACACGTCACACAGTGAAGCACCGGCTGCAGGTCTGTGTCACACACCCTGCTCCTGCCACAGCCTTGGCAAGCAAGAGGGGCTGCAATTGTCTAGTGAGCACAAAAGGGCTACATTACTTCCAAGTGCTATAAAGAAATCATCCAGCTTTTATATTTTGTAAAAATTCTGAAGTGCAGTTACAGTATAAACAGTAGCACGTAGCAAATCAAACTGAAATACACACTGACTTCAGACTCCAGATTGGCTTTAATAGCAGACTGTCTTCAAGTACAGCGAGTATTTCTGCTCTGACCACTGCTGCATTTATAGAGAAATCATTTTCTACTTTTCTGTGAGTTAACATAGAACAACTCTCAAAGACTGTATGACAGAATCCTGTTAGATTATCTAACCTTAGGCAACTGTATTTGCATTTAGTAAAAAACCACACAGCAGTCTGTCTTGTCCAGAAAGACCTCAACAGGTAAACTGAAGCGCTTGAGATGGGTCAGCTAGTAACTTCAGGTTAAAAAAAACCCAAACAGAAAACCAAAACCAAACCAAACCACAGGTTTCCCCCTATCATTTACTCCCTTTCCACTTCCAAACTTAATCACAGTAATAAGTATTTCTTAAACTGCATCTCCAAAGCATAAGCCATTTTGCATCTCCTAACTGGCCTGAAAAACTGTTCTGACCAATCCAAACGGAGAATTTACTTCCAAGTAAAAGTTCATTACGTTTCATAAAATCTTTGCTTTACAGAGCCAGAAAATAAAACTTCCTACCAGCTGGCACTCATGTCAAATACACTTGCAGCCAAAGGGTAGAAATTTTACCTCCAACTAAAGGGTTTAAAAACTCCCTTTTGACTGTAGGATCCAGACCTCAGTGCATCATCTCAAAACCCTAACACCCCCTTCTCCTCCTTCCCCCAGTTTTCAAGTAGCAGAAGTTCAAGTGAGAAAGCAAGCAAAGGACCTTGGAGAAATCGAGAGGCTGCAGTAACACAATAAAGGAATTCTCTGACCGGTTCTAGCAGTTCATTACTCAATGCACACGTACTTGCAGCAGTCTGATTTACCTTTACATTACGGATACAGCTAAATGAAGTCCAGTGCAAGAGAGCATTTGAGGTTTCTGTAGTCTTGTGCAGCCCTACCCTAGAGTCAGCACTATACAGAACTAGCTGAAGTTGAAAATTAAGACTTTTCAAATAAACACTATTAAAAAAAGAGCCAAAGGTTCTGTGACAACGTGCAGAATTGGACTAACCCATGCTGCCTCAGGGCACTGCATGCACATGAGCTGAGACCACCTCTCCGTGCACACCCATGCCTGGTGCAGGTTAGCTGGTTGGTGTGAAGAACTGAATCTAAGGGCATGCTCTAAAAACACACCACAAATTGCCTTTTAGCCTTCCAAGAACTTACATGACTTTCACTTCATACAGATTGATCAATGTTAATTTTTACTGTTTAACACAAAGCTGAACCAATGGGCTAGAGAAAAGAAGGCTTCTCAAATCAATCACATATACATCTATTTCATAGCTACCTGCCTAGTTCCTCCCAAAGTTAGCCTGAAAAACAGTAAAATCTACACAAAGTTTTATTGCAATCATACAAGGGATACATCAAGGGTCAAATACAACAAATACTATGATGCAATTTTACATTTATTAAACTACAGTTCAAAGCACAAATTTACACATTCTAAATACACTAAAACATCTAATGAAGTCACACTGGTCTCCCACTGACATTTGATATATCTGGGCGAAAGACAATAACTTTACAAGACTTTTCTAACAGGAATCCTTAGTATAAAAACTGTGTACTTGTATGTAAACTGTTGAAGAACCCAAGTGATGGGTTTCCATCTCCACTAAGTCATCCATTTTGTTGCATATTTAACGCTCAGGGGTTGAATGAACTTGATTTTAAATTTGGACACCATTATCTAACCCTCCCACCCCCCACTGAATTGTAGCTGTAGCTTGTTTTGCCTGGTCCCCATTACTATTACTAATTTTTCAAGTTTTGAAGAGAATGAATTGAATTCAAGATTGTTCCATTTCTTCCACATTGGAATGTTGACCAGACAAACTACAGACTTGCAACTGCAGGTCTAAATGAAGCGTTAATGCCTGTTTAAGCTGCAGTGGAAAAGCGGTCTTCCGGGCTCAGCTGAATGCACGAAGGCACAAAGAAGAAGTTCTTCATCAATGTGTCTGAAGCAATTCCAGCATCTTGCATCTCATCCCTGCAGCAGAAAAGGTCAAGAGATGTAAGAACATGTTTTCAGGTTCAATTTCCCTTCAGAAACCAGCCTTAACACAGCATTTGAAGCCAACTGCCCCCGCATGGCTTGGCCCCGGGCTCAGCAGAAAGGAGCCCAGCTGTGCCAGTGCCTGGCACACAGAAATGGTGCCACTCCCCAGGGGTGGAAGCACAAGGCCCTGCCTACCTCGGCACAGGAATGGGTTACCAAACTCTCCATCACCACAAGAGCATTACTGCCCTTCCTGCCTAGAATGGTGCCAACATCGTACACGAGCTGCAGTTACTTGTATTAGGAAAGCTCAAAGGCTGATACTAAACAGCCTTTGTTAAGCCAGTAAAAGACTTTACAACTGCCACTGAACTCACAGGTGAGACTAGTCAGGTATTTTGCTTTCCTTTGTCATCCCTAAAGCAAAGTAGGCATTTTATTACAGATCTCAGTTTAGTCTCAGCAGTCAGACAACAGAGACAAAAGAAAAAACAATTCCACAAACTAGAAAGGCACATTCTCGCACTCCGTATTTTCCTACATTTGCCATTGAATGTAATTTATAAATGTACACTCCTGAAGGAAGCAAAAGTAACCTTGCCACTGTCAAGATAGTTTTCTTACCAGTCACTGAAAGACATCATGTAGTAAATCAGTGGCCTCTGATAGTTGTTAAAGGTAGACTGGTCACCTAAGGTACCAGAACCCATATTGTCAAAGATCAGCCAATCTCCAACGCTCAACTCGGGAAGAAGACAGTTTTCCACAATTTGATCAAGCTCATCACAGGATGGACCCCAAAGGCTGCTTGCGAACAGAGGCTCATCTTCCTTGTATTTCTATATGGAAAGGATTGAGGCAATTCAGGCTTCAGTTTATTGAATAAGAAAACTTTCAAATATACAGAATGTTAATCTAATAAATAATATGCAATTATATACCTATGAAGTGTTAAATATCTATTCAATAGACAAGGATAGTAAGGACTACCTCTGAGGAATATAGAAGGACTCACCTTGTGAACCTCTGGGATAGTATTCAGTTTCTCAGACAATTTACTTGCAAAAGAACCATAAACACCATCATTTATGTAATAGGTAAATACTGGTTCATCATCATTCCTGGTTTGCTCCACTGGAAGTAAAAAAAGAAGTTGTCTTGCATGCATGTTTTGTCATAAGTAGTCCTTTTGCAATCTAACTTAAGTCAGCTGCTTTCTCCTGACAAGGGGGTTCCATATATACTGGAATGGGAGAATTACAAGCAGAGTAATCTGTATGAGACCAGATTATAAATTCAGTTATAACATCAAGTGTGAGGCTTAATAACATTAATACTTTCAGCAATAACCACTGCTAAGAATATAAATCCAGAGAAGCAGAGAAGCAGCTTGCTCTGTGACATGATTTTTTATGTTCTGATACAGAACCTTCTACCACCTTCTGTGAAGCGCCCAATATAGGTTTAACCTAGCAAGCATACAAGAAGTGCCACATAAAGGTAACAGTGAGATACACAGAGAACATATGGGCAGAACCCAAAAGGCATCTTACAGTGCAAGAATTAGGGAATGCATTAAATATATAAACAAACTTGTCTATCCCACCTAATAGTGGGCAGTCACCTGCACTGATTCCTAACACAGAACACAAATCCAACCCTTACCTCCAGAAGGAAGAAGTTTATCATACTCAACAGTCTTCTTTGCAATGATGTTCACTGCCAGTGTAAATGCAGATGAAACATAATAACATCCAGGCTCTGCAATCACATTAACACCAGATTCCTTAGGAAAGTAGACATCCAGCAATGGCCTGATGACATGATTAACCTAGGAAATTGAAGTCAGAGGTAAGACCAATGAACTCAGCTTACGGATGTGTCAGATACACCCACACTTCCAGTCAGCAACAGGTCTAGTCAGCACACCAAATGCTTATTCTGGTCCTCTGTCCTCTGAGAAGTGCCTTTACCAGAGGTCAACAATTTATAAAAATAAAAATGTAAGAAAACTGGTCATTCTGCTAAACACTGAAGATTGAGTACCATGAGTCTGAGTACTACACAGTCTCTCTTCACAACCATAGTTCAAGATGTGGTACACTCAAGACTGCACCAGTAATTTCAATGTCCATCCAGCCCAACAGATAATGTAAAATTACTTATGAACCCACAAGAACAGGCAAAGGGCCTTTTTTTGATCAGTTCTGAATAGTATCATATTAGAAACAGAGTTATTTAATACTAATGTTCATATCTTAAGACATATTTGAAGATTAACAGATATTTTGGACAAGTAACAGAACCATTAGAATTGAGAGAAAAGCCCTGATTGCTGTTAGTAACTCCTCACTGCATCACTTTCACTGTCCTGAATTCACAGAGTCTGTGTTTAAGACAACATAACGGTGTGAACTGGTTTTATGTGCCACTTCATACTAAAGATAGCATTTAGGGCAAATCAGAGGCTAGCCAAATCAAGACCTTTAGCTTTGAGTTCTAAAGCAAAATATCAGAAGTTTTCATCCAGTAGCAACAGGGTTTATGATCCAAAGCATGCTAAGCTACCCTGGCCCAAAACCATGCAAGAGTCACCAGCTGGACAACAACAGTAAAAAACCCCTTGAATTACTACTGCTGGGGGTTGCTTCAGAGAGTAATTTAATCTGTAACACACTTAAGTCAGCATTCACCCAGTATGAACAGGATTAAAAAGAAGTAATGATCACCTCCAAGAACTGATTACACTATCCACGATCAAGAATACAAACCCAACTACTGGGATATTGAGTTACAGTCTCACATGGAACTTAAACTATGTTTCAGCTATCAATTCAAGTTCCAGTTTGAAGGTTAAACACTTCAACTTCCAACACATTGCATACCTCTTCCAGCTGAAGTTCTGAACCTGTGAAGCCTCCACCAATATCCAACATGTTCATCTTAAAGCCAAATTCTTCCTAAAATGCATAGGCAGAAGGTAAGTACATGAACAACTGTAAATGCAAAAATATTTTTGTTGCTCCTTACTGTGGTTGTTTTCTGTGTATTTAAACTTTTGAAAATATTTAGCTGAGTACATCTAGTGAGGGAGTAAGGGCATAGTACAGCTCCATTAAATCTAGTAGCAAAGCACTGGGATGTCAACAGAGGCAGGTTACACAATTCTCTGCAAGTCCCACAGCAATACCAACTCCCATCTTGTGGCTTTTGTTATATTCAGACAGTATTTGCTGAACAGGTGGTGCATTCTGACAAAAGACAGTTTTAGAAATTCACGGATTATGCAACAACACCACTACAATGAATTTGCACCAAGATCAGCAATGATCCTCAATATTATTGCCCCCATGTGTTACCAGCCACAGCTAAGGCACTAACTGCAGTAATAAGAGTAAAAAGACTTGCAGTCTTCTCTATTTAGTTTACAAACTGCTCATAAATAGATGCCAGCATACAATTGTTCAATTTCAATGTAACCTAAAAGCATCAGTTGTGTATTTGCAGGACTGAGATTTGAATATCAAAAAGCCTTGACCAAAAGTGGGAAACTAATTTAAACAGCATGCAAGGCCTGTCAGTGGGACAGTATTCATTACCATAATTAGGACAAAGTTGGTTTTACCTCTACCACACATCACAAAGGAGTATTTAGTCCCTTACTAAAAGTTCCATCTCCAATGATTTATTGTGGAAAGAATGCAGTTGTTTATCAGTATGATTAGAATAGAATGGATCCTCTACTGTAGCAATTGCATGTGTGTATAGATCTACTTACAGCCATGTCAAACACACACCGAGCATCAGATATAGCATGAATGTACGTTTGCAGATCCTTGCAAGAGCCTGAAACATGAAATCTGAAAGAAATAAAAACACAGTTAATACACTGAACCATGCAGCTTTCAGACCAAGCAAATTGTTTCACCATATAAAACAGCAACATGAGCAATTCATTCCCAAGTGTCTCAAAACAAGCTTAAATGATAATACAGCAACCGTGCAAAGAATAAGCTCAGACTACCACTGCCTTCTATTTCATTGGATTTGTACTCGAGGACTTTCCTCTTAACCCTAAGAATGTCCCACAATATTCTCATCTTTGAGAAATAACAGATTTACTGAATTTTTCAGTCTTCACTATCAAAGTGGCTAAAAGTTGTTCTTCAGTAGGTGCCAAAGCTGCAGAGAAGTACCGATGCCTCCCACAAGCTCCTGAATCCTCTCCTGTTCCTTGTTCAAAAGATTTAAGCGCTGCCATATGCAGTTAGTCACTGAGGTGCTAAAACGAGTGCCAGCATTCTCATGGGCTTCCTCAAGAGGAACGTGCTCTACTGGTTCCAGACAGACCATACACACACCTGAGCCACAATGTTCTCTACTCCAAGTCTATTCCTTTAAGGAATGCCATTTTGATGCAAAGGTCGCTTTTCAAACTTACTTGCATGAATCCACATGTGGATTTTAAAATTATTTAAATAGAAATAATGCACAAGAGCCATGTGACTTTAATAAAAGTTGGTTAAGACATTATAAGGAGAGACATGTTTTTTCAGTAGTCTCTAATTTTTAAGACATTTGTAGTTTATGCTTTAACATCCATTTCATACAGATATACATCAAAACACGTGTGGTTTAAATCATCAAAATCTGGCTTAATATTTTTATTGTCTTGATGACCCATTTATTTGTTTGGTTGCTTTCCGAAAACAGTCATGAGCATGTGATAGATTTGTAGCTGAAGGCAGGCAGAGCAGACTTGTGCATGTATTTTACTCCCATATAGTAAAATATCTGTCACACTTCCAATTAAAATACCACAGATCATTTGTAAGAACTTGGAACTCTAGGATTCATTCCTGCCACCAGCAAGTCAAAAACTTATCGGAGTATTTTGTCTTGATATGATCAAAGAGTGACATACAACCTTAACTCCTACAAAATCTGACCTCACATTCATCTTGTTCAAACTATCCTATTCCATGCTACACTAACACTTCTGTTACGCTGTTTATTGCTGGAAAAATACAAATCACGTTACCACAGAAGTTCAAGCGTACAGTTAGAGAACAGGAGAGGCTTCCAAACTTAGTTTTCATGCTGACAGAAGGATTTCTAATACTCCATTTCATATTGCTTTGATGTCTGTAATAGTTACTTTGTTTCATACTAGTTTTGCTTGCAAGCAAAAGCTCATGATTCTAAATTTATGTGATATTGTTTGTCTGGGGGTTTTTGTTGATTTTTTAAACCCTGTAAAATAGTGTCACAGGGGAAAAATTCTTTTCCATTTTACATCTTAAGTACATCAAATAAATATCTGCTCAGCCAGCAGAGGACAATGAAGTTACTCACTTGACACCAACTATTTGGACTCCCAGCTCCTTAGCACATTCCATGAGGTGCCTACAGTTCTTCAGGGTGGTGCCAAACTTCATATTCATCTCCTCACCAGCAGTAATGTCTTCTGTGGCAATGTGCAGTAAGAGCCTAAGAGAAGGGGAAGATGATTGGGGCAGTTGGTTTACATCATCAGCACATGTGAAGCCTGAAGACTGTCAGAAGTGTGTTGATTATGTTGTCAGTACTCCAGCTCCATCGATGGATGAATCAAGGCAACCTAATAATAACAATCCTGTACAGAGAAAAAACTAGCAATTAGGGGCTAAAACATGGAGCCAACAAGGACAAGGGATTCGAAATGCAGCAACTAAGACTCTTGTAGCAGCAAGAGTCTGTTGAGTGCTGTAATAAAAAATAATGTTACCTTCTAATAAAGCGTAGCCCCTTATAAAACCAGTAAGACTAATGTGATTTTTCCCATCTCTGTCCTCCTCCCCAGCCAATAGGGTCCCCTTCAGTCAGACGCGTATCAGACTTAGTTAAACTCAGCATCTGGAGAACACCAGGCTGATGCACTGAAAGCACATCCTGGCCATATCACACAGCTGAGCACACAGACTGAGGATGAGGGGGTAGGGTGGTCAGTCCATTCCCCCTGCCCCTTCTTTCAGGACACTGTAGAGCAGAGAGGCAGCAAGCAGCATCTCTTACATTCTTATGTGGTGAGATATCGTCCTCTCTGGTCAAAGCCTCATTTTGGGTAGGTCTGGCAAACTGCAGTGCCAATGCTGATGTTTTTCTATGTTAAAGTAACACTTGAGGGGCAAAGGCATGGTCACATTCAAACCTCTAGAGACATACCCCCAAATCTCACAAATTCAAACTGCTGTCCACTGAGAAAGTCACACCCCCACAACATCAATTAATTAGTCATGCAGTGAACTAAACAGAGGTGGTATCATGACATACATGCAGACTGGACAGAGCACACTGCAGTTAACCAGGACAGGGAGTGTAAATGAGTAGAAGACACCCTGTGCCCAGAGTGAAATGGCTCTTTACAAGACAGGTAACAAACAGAACTCAGCCTAGCCTCTACAGCTGGCCTAACACCTACCATGACTTCTGCAAGTACTTTCCAAATGTTTCATGATGTGTTTAAAATGCATTTTGTAAAGAGCAAAAAGTCCTAAGTTCTCACACAGGCTGCCCCGCAATCCTTGTTAATTTTCATTTATACCATTTCATCTTGAGAAACTGACTAGCATCTCATTTCCTGCTTCTCCACTAGAACAGAAAACTCTGCTCAAAAAATCTGCAGTCAGACAATATTTTATAAAGCATTTGGGAAAATGTGCTAGCTGGAGCAAAAAATTGTTACAAGTCAAACTCTTTAAAATGCAACAGAAAAATGCAAATCCATACTATGATTTGTAACCTCATGTTAAGATTAATCAAAACCCCTCCTTAAAGACATCCAATGTTAAATTTATTGACAAATTGTTATAGCAGCATTTTAAGTGAATCAAGATATTTTTCTACCAAAAACCACTAAATCTGACTTCTAGAAATCTAGCAGGATTCTTCCTCCTGGGTTTCAGCCAGTCAGAGCAGGGCTAGAGGGTGACATGTGCGTTTAGGGTTTGTTTGGTTTTACTTTTTATTGTTAAGGAAGTGTTGATACTTATAACAACTTTGCCTCTACTGAAGTTCTTAGGACACCAAGAAGCTCAGCAGTTAAACTGTGCCTGGAAAAAATCTAAAGATATAATAAAGAAAAGCGATACCTAAGCACTCCTTCACATTTCTCATCTTAAAAAAAATTTCAATCATTTGAGTTGGTAAGTCTTCCAAAGGCAGAAACATCAGTTATAAAAGAGACACTCCCCATTACCGAGTTTGTTGCAAAGTTACACAAATCTTCAGAAAATGAGAAGAATCACTTCCTAAATATGACTTCCTCAGCCAAAACGCTGGCTTCATCTATGCAAACAACTCAGCTCTAAAAACCACACATAAGAGAAACAAGGCTATATAGTGGCTTTGACTTTCGGAAGAGAAAGGAAAAAAAATGTGCCACTTGAGCATCAACATTAAAATGCCCTGAATAAGATAATTCTAATAAAATGAGGAAAATAATTCTATCCAATGAGAGAGATGATATTTCTAAAAAATAGACATCAAATTGAAGTTCTTTCATAGAAATTGAGTTTCTTGCCCTTGGTAAACAGGAACTTTTGCAAATATTAGACAATGGAATCCTTGACAAGAAGAAGAGTTTATATTGTTTTTCTCTAGCTCACGATACTCCTTCATCCTGTCTCCCTGATTTACAATTTCTCTGGCTCAAGAAAAATCTGCATTCTGACTTCTCTTGCCGTGGATGTTATCAGACAAGATGTTCTAAAAGAAGTTGTTAGAATCATGGAAAGAAATCAACATAAAAATTAACAAAACTCTAAACCCACCAGGGAACAACTGGTAAAACACTAATGATCTAACAGTCAGCTTTAGCATTGCCAAGGCTTTCAAATCCACTAAGTATACCAGGGCCAGCAGTTTCAGAAAAATTTATTTATCATACATAACATTTTTCCACAGGAATTTCTCTCTGGTACACAAAGCACAGACAGACTTCCATGAGGATGAAGTGTAATCACCAGCAACAGCAATACTAAATCTTGTAGTCCTGAACAAACAAAAAAATCCCCTCAAATATCACATGCCCCCTCCCACCAAAAAAAAAAACAAAAAAACCCAAACCAAAAAAAGGCCACAGTTTTGGGAGAAGACACAATACTTTCAATGACTGTTTAGAACCAAGGACTTTGCAAAGGATGTCAGGAATTCAGTTTCTCCAATGACATTTATGGAAAGCTGCGCCTTTAATCACTGCAAAGCACTGTAACATTCACTTTGGCTCTGTATTTCTTAAAGGCATGGCCCACAGCTAAAGCATTCATATGTGAGGGATGTGATGTTACATGACGTGAGTGCCTATCAGCCCAAGTGACCATTACACATTGGCAGCAATGAGATTGCCATATTTAGCAACCAGATTATCAACTTTGATCACTTTTCTCAGAAAGCAGCTGAGCTAATACCAAAGTGACTGAAAATAGAACTGGAGTCAAATTTCTCACTGTTTTAATCATGTGGCAGTACCTGTAGGTGTATTTAATAGACCTGCAGAGTGTGCCCAAATCCCAGATGGGACCCAATGCACACGGCCATTTGCTGGTAGCTCAGCCCTGACTTCAGCCAGAGCCACTAATATCCAAACAGAACTCCCTGAAAGATAACACTGAAGCCACCACAAAGCAGGAGGAAGATGTATTTGCAGGTGATGAAATGCCAGACTTCTGAACTTTAATCACTGAAATCTTTACACGAAGATTGCCCTAAAAAAATCACTTTCTCCCAAGATTTCTCCCAAACCAAGGGCCCTACTATCAATATTAGGAAGCCGAGACTCAGTAGGAAAAAATGCAAAAAAGCCACTTTCAAAGGAGACAGAGAAGAAGAGATACAAGTGATTTGTACTAAAGAAGCCATGTACTTTGCTTCCAACTCAAACCACCCAGAATTAAGTTTCCCCCACATTAAAAGCAAAACCAGAATTTTGACACTTACTTGGCATTTGGATGGTTACGTGAAATTTTCTTCAGCTCAATATCATTGTCACAAGTCATGATGTTTATCCCAGCTTTCGCTGCATACTTGATCTGAGAGGCTTGCTTGCAAGGATTTGTGTAGATGATGTTTTCAGGAGAAATGCCCAGGTCTTGTACCAATGCCATTTCAGACTGAAAAACAGGAGCATCCCAGAGTTTGACACAGTGCACTGCACCATCTTTCCTGAATTTTTATTAGATGTGCTCTACAACCACATCAAAGAAAACTATCTACTGCTTCTAGGGCAGAAGTATAGATTTTCAACAGCCACTTACAAATGAGTTCACAGTTCAAATTTTATTTACAATCATGGCACTTAATACCAAAGAGATGAATTTAAACCAGCAGACATATGAAAGAAAATAAGGCACTCAGGCAAGAAAAACTTACTTTACTGGAACATGCAAAACCAACACCAAGGGTTCCCAGAATTTCGAGTACACCCGGAGTAGAATTGCATTTTACAGGATAAAATGGCTTTATTGGTGCCATCACATTCTGCCATTGTATGTTATTCCTTACAAGCTTTCCAAGATCACCAACATAAAATGCCTTTTTTCCAGTCTGCAAAAGGAAGAATAGGAAAATAACATGTCTGAAATTGTAGGTTTGCTGTCAAAACAAACAACCCAAAGTCTTAAAGAATTATGTACCTTTTTTTTTTACCCTGTTCTTAACTTTTAGATTTGACCTTGAACAATGTTTTTACTTTCACCTAGCAATTGGAACTATTTAAAAAAAAAAAATCAAAAGGAATACCTACCACTTCAGAGATAATATGAATGCTATTTAGACAATAGTCTGAGATTCTTGAATAAAAGATTCTACTTAAATGCCAAATGCTGATTTTATCTAAAAATACAGATTAAGTTACAAATTTCTTTCCATTTTTTATTTTCAGAAGTCTGCAACTATTTATAGGAAGAAAATCCACTGGGATGAAAGCTTCCACAGTCTCAATGTAATTTGTATCTTATTGTACAAGGAATAAAACCTGACGCACTAACATTATTTTAACATCCAGTTAATAGCTTGTTTTACTGAAAATTTATCTGATCGTATTTTAGTTCAGGAAGTCAAGTTTGAGACTGTTCTCCACATCTTGTGAAGAATAAAGTTCAAAAGGAATTTTAAGAACTAGACTCTGTGTTAAAGGGGACAGAATCAAGTACATAATCTTTAAGAAAATGCACAGACTTTTCTGGAACTGTGAAGTTCCTCTTGCACATCTGTTACAACATAGTCTTTCTCAATATCAGGTCACGATGTGGATGTAGTGGATCGAAATTCAAACAGGTCATTCCAGATTTGTTCATAATGTGCACTCAGTAAAATTACTGTAAGTGAATGGCCTACTGTAAATCAATTAAAGACCATCACTACATATATGATCAATCTGAATCAAGACTGTACATCCAATGTTCATTCTAGCACTTGACTTTCGCAGGTATGAAACTCTATACGTTGTGGCTTATTTTATACAAAGTCTTTATTTCTGTTTAAAAAACACAAATAGAAATTCCATCGGGTGGAAGCATACTGACCCCCTGTACGGGTCACCAGCAGGAATGGGATCTGGAGCTTTAGATCCATGGCACAGGCCTCTACCCCTTGAGCTAAAGGAGTAAATGAAAGCAGCAGGAGGCAGCTATCCTCTGTGAGCCAGCCAGTGGTTGGAGACATGACATGTTGCCAGTAGTTTACCTATTTATTTGCTAGACAGAAAAAGAATATTAGGAATCAGGATTTGGGAATCCTACACCTGAGTTCAGAAGGCCATGGAATTTAGCTATTTGCTGTACTATAGTTGAGCACTTGCACACGAATATTTAGTTCTGATAAACCAAGGGAAAAGTGAGCAAAACTCATAGGTATGGCATATGAAGAATACAGGATTTGCTTAATGAAACTTTTTTTCAAGTTTGCTCTTTCAACAACTTTGTCTACAGAACAAAAGCTACATCTTCCTGCCTCCTAAGAAATGAGCGAAGCCTTATTCAAAAAAATGACTATTGTATACACGGAATTATTCAAGTTTCTTTCCAGTTGGTTGCTAAAGTTCAGTAGCTTTTAGACCAGTTCGTCTTGAAAGACAGCACCTCACAATGTGCTTGTACCAGAGTTTCCAGCGGGGAGAAGGGTAACAGGAAGATGTATAAATATAAACCATGATGGCCCACAGAAATTTTAAACATGGCTTTAAACTGGCTCAGCATACACATTTGTTGAAACTCTGCCATATTTTCAGGGAAAGAACAACAACAAAAAGGTTCTAACTGAATATATCCACTCGTACAATTAATTTCAGGTGCCTGATCTAAACCCCGTTGCTAATAAAATCTCTTGAAACAATGAGATGGGAACCTGTATTTAATTACATCAGCCAGACTACTTTCCTGCTAGCCACACTCAGGGAGGTAAGAGTTGATGCTCAAATTTCCCCAACAGAATTCTGCCCAAGGCAAGAAAACAGCAAAGAAGCAGAATTAGAACAGGAAACTACTTTATAAGGTGAGTGAGGCTCAGCTGACTGTTCCTCTGCTGCTGTCAGCTCATCAGTTCTAAAATACCTTGACCTAGTTTGAAGACTTAGGGAACTAAATCAAAAGATTTGGAAAGCCAACTTACATGAGTATGTTCATAAATACAGTTGTCAATAACATCTGCAAGAGTTGCTCCTTCATCCAACAGACCAATGGAGTAATTTGCATCCTCAAGAAATCCTTTCATCTCAGCCGTATTCCACAAAGCCGACAGTCATAAACCAAGAAACACAAGGGATGGGCTTCCAAGCCTTATATCCGGGTCCTTAAATTATGCAACAAACTGCACACAGAAAACGTGCGTCAATGGAAAAAAGAAGCACAAAGCATACTATGCTGCTATTTAAAAATCAGCTTTCTACACCTGATGTCCTACAAACATTAACACACCCTCTACAAAAACCAAAGATGTTTTTACTCTGCTCACCCTACATTTGTCAGGGATAAGGATAGAACAATTCTGCTGAAGCCAAGACTAAAACAGAAGCTGTGTACTTTAAGTCTGATATGAACTTCCAGAAACAACTGATGCAAGACTGTTCTTGAGAAGAATTCCAGACTGTATGCACACTGATCTGCACTGAGTTTATGCAAACTATGAAAATACTGCAAGTGCAGCATAATTGTACAAATGCCTCAGCTCAGTTCTTCTCAAGTACAGCATCTTAAGCAATGCTAGCATTGAAGTGTGCAACGGGAAGACTGTATTAGAACATTTCTGAATTTGTTATAGAAAACTTGTAGCTCATTGATTAAATGTTAACATTGGTATTTGTCAACATTCTAGTTTTTTTGATGCTAATTTAGAACCACTGCATTTACACATCGTATTTATTAGACATTTATTTTGTCGTTATCTTTATAACATTACCTACAACACTTAAAAACCTTAATTGCAATAGAGGTTAATAAAAAGAAGCCACTAGGCTAGAAGTAGTTTCAAAAGTGATTATCTTAGTAAGTAGAATGGTTATTAAAATAAAGTAACAGTTACAGTCTAACTTTATTTGCATCTTGCTTATCCTCAGATCTTCATTGCAAATTAGCTTAGTAGTTGGTAGTTTAAAAGCAGTGTTTTCCAAAAGATAACTTGGATCAACACAGTCCAAACACTGAAAACACTGTTAAATATACAGTCTTAGAATACAGATTGACTATTTAATCACAAGTAAAAATCAGTGGACAGCAGAAAATTACCAACAGCTGATTATATACCTTCATTTGCCTTACATGATGAATACAACAGTCTGCAGCTTACATTGCATTAGAGTTGTGGGTCTTGTTTAAAAGCAGTTTATTCGTTTACATCAACACACTGATCACTTTTTTGTTTCAACTGTCATCTTTATGACTAACACAAGATTGATCAAAACCAGCTAGCTAACTAGATTCCTTCTCTAAAGGAACACCTAAGACTTTTTAATCTCTCAACAAAAGTTGCAAAGTACTTGTAAAAAAAAGATGGTTATTTTCCAAAGGCACCTGCACTTAGATTTACAATAGCAGAGTTATTTTTCTAATTAAAAGTGTTTATAGAAACCACAAACATTACAGCTGAAAGCCAAAAATACTTCATTAGGACTATTAAAGTTAAGATAATTTTTGCTTCAAATCATCACAAGACTATGGTATTAACTCTGTCTCATGTTTCATCCACCACCTCCCTACAGTAAAAAAAAAAAATACACAATTTGCAACATAGGTTTGGTTAATGTTGTCAACAATATGAACGAAGTTACTTTGCTGTAGTTTAATATTACCACAGCTAAGCAGCAGTTGCTCCTGCTTGTCATTATGCCAAATAATGGGAAAGGAGCCAGCAGGGTTTTATATGCTTTCTGCACAACTCAAACATGCCCCCTATGTTTGTTACAAGAGGAATTTACTGCCAGGTGAACTAACTCAGCAGCAGCAAGAACATTCAGTTCTCTGTTCAGAAGCTGAATGATAAAGACAAGTACACTGGGTAAGAAATACTTGTCTCACACATATATAGTGAATCGTATGATTATTTAAGGGAATCCTGAAGATCCCAAACAATCACAGAAGAGCAAGGTAATTATCACATTGATGTAAGGACTTAATTAGTTATAAAAACAACGACTAGGTGGTAGACTATAATAACCAGGAAAAAAAAGTCTTTAGTCAGTCATATCTCAGTGTGAGACTAACAGCTAAAACTCCTTTAAAAAAATACCACCACTAAACAAGTATCTTGTGAACTTCCTTTGTGTTAGAATCAGTCCAACAAACATGAACACCACAGTCATCTTCATAAAATATCCATGGTTTTCAGAGACAGAGGACCAAAAAAGTTTAGATATCTTTTTTTCCCCTGGAAAGAAATGCTGGCTGGCATCAGCATTTTACTGAAAATTTGGTATAGTTTTGGAGTATTCCAACCATGAAGATACAAAGAAGAAAAAAACCTAGCAGCAGAGTTGAATTATTTTAACTTTTTTTTTTTTTTAATACCATGACTTTTACAGCCTAATGTTTAACTAAGTTTTAAAGTACTTTATGCATTCTTAGGAACTTGCTGGTTGTGTAATAAACACATTAAGCTCTTCTACAATAAAAGTAATACTCAAAGAGAGCAATAAGCACAACCATGGTGGGCACTTACAAGAACAAAGTGATTTCTATTTTCAGCAGATTATTCAAAAGTAGCAAATCTGTTAACCATTCAAAAACCCCAGGTGTTTTAATCCTTTCATGACACAGAGTGGTGTTAAAGAAAATTTTTCAAATATAATGTGTTGCATCTAAATCTATAGGATTTTTTAGGCTATCTGGTACGTCCTATAACTTCAGATGTTCAAGAAAACTTCATGGCAACATTTTGACACAAACAGTACAGGATGAGCTTCCATGACTGGCCTTCCCCTCCCCAGTCACACCTGACCAATACATATTGTAAGTACCTGTAACTGCACACGTTGGAAGCCACTGGGCTGGCAGAAGCCTCACATCAAGTTGGGCAATTCCTGTGTTTCTGATCTCTTATAAGCAAGCTCTTACAAACTTCAAGAAGTCTGAAGGTGAAACTAAACCACGTTGAGGAATTACTGTATATACAAGGGTACTACTTAGCTAGATTTTTTAATTTTGGTTGAGATTTTTTTTCATGCTACAAGCCACTTCCTACACTCTAAAGGGTAGAGACAGTCAATAGTCCCTTCTACTTCAGATCTACCCTACTGGAAGGTCTCAGCACACCCACTGGAACCAGTCACAGCCCTGAACAGATAAATAACAGATTTTCAGACTCACCAGACACACACAGAGCTAATTGCTTGTACCTTGTACTTCAAATGAAGCAGCTCAATCTAACCAACTGCACACTTTCTCTTTGAGTGCGGGTGTTCATCTGAGTTACATTGGAATAGATTTAAGCTAATTGTTTGGCACTCTTAAAAGAGTTTTCTTCATAGTTAATGACTGTGGTGTCTACAGCTTTCAGACAGATGGTGTAGAAGAACACTTTCCTCCAAAAGCTGCCCTTTTAATTTTGGGGAGAGTGTGTGGGGAAAAAGGGGGAGAACTGGTGCAAGCAAAGCATGGAGGAAGGAGGACTCTTTACCACCAAGTCTCCAAAGCCACCAATAACAAAAAGAACAATTATCTAGTAAGTTCGTTTTGATGAAGATTATTTCCTAAACCAGACTTGTCTCCTGCTCATTCATCAAAAAGCAACTTATGGTCAAGAGGGAGGGACCAAAAGGAATATATGCTAGTAGAGATTGAAGGACATAGATTGCAACAAACCAGTAACAACCTAATACAACCCCTCCCAGGCTGCTAAACAGTGATTGCTTCTTCTAAGCACATTCAAGACATAGAAGCTTTTCCATTTAACAAAATTAATCTAGTAGGAAAAAAGCGCTAACATTTGTTTAACAACTACCGTCAAATTTCCCCTTTATAAAATAAATTACATCTTTTCAGTCTTGATAGGAAGAATATTCTACAAAGAAAAAACAAATTCCTAGAAGCACTGCTACAGCACCACTACAAGATAGTAGATACTTGAGAAATATTTCTTTAAGGGGTTAATACCTTACAGGAGGATTTGGGACTCTGCTGTCACCTTATTCTGTCCTGACTGGTTCCCTCCTGAGGGGGGAGGAGAATCAGTGATAAAATTTGCAGAAGGAAATCTAAAGGATGGTTTAGGACTTTCTTTTATGTCTGTAAGATGAGTCAGAAATCATTAGAGTACAGAGTTCACTCCTTGCTGGAAATGCTGACTTGCTGCAAGTCATTATTTGACAGACTTGGTGTGGTAACACCACCCATTTTCGCACCTGAAATGTTAGTCTGCACAATGCTCCAGGACATATATTTTAAGTCAAACAAAAGCTGTCAAGTGGTATGAGACTTCTACATAGGCATGTAATTGCTTTCTTTGAAGTAAGCGTTACATCCTCAGGCTCTTTACGGTTTAACACAATGACTTCCCAGATGAAGAACTCTAAGATAAAAGTGTACATATTTAAACACTGCAATTACTGCAGACATCTGGAATAAAAGAAAATGAAAATTCTCTGAACGGAGTCTAAACACATGCTTGTCATATGTAAGCATCCATAACACACGCAATTTTCATTTTTTTCTTTACACTGTCTGAACTATGTATTGTTTGGCCTAAGAATTTAAAAAACCCCAAACACCTATAGGTTTGGTTCTTTCATTAAAAACTTCCTCTGCAAAAAAAGTCTCTGCAAACTAAACAGGCTCCAAATAATGCCTTTCAACCACATCTTATTAAACAAAAATATTTATGAGATATGATTACTATGCTGATGTAAAAATCATAAAGGGCCAAAACCACATTAATCTCTCATTCATTGCAATACTGGTTCTTCAGGGATAACAAATCAAAAAAAGAAACATTTTGTCACTGACACTGGCAATTCAGTACAGAACAGGTATACTAGAAAAGTAGAAACATGAGTCCTCTGTTTTCAGTGCAGGAAATACCTATTTATACTGGGAGTATCTTTTAAAAAATATTCCAAGATGCCATTTCACCAACTTGCATCACTGTAATTCAGCTAGCTGAATGCAGCTACTAACCAGATGATGGAAATGCTGAAACAGGTGTATGTTTTTGCATTACTCAGTTTGTACTCATTGTACTCTCAGTACAAATCCACTGAGGGTTAAGTAGGGTACCTGTACAGCTTAGGTCAGTTGCATCCTACTCTATTATCGCAGCAGCATTCCACACAGTTAAGTGAGCAATGTAGCAAGAACAATTCTGCTGAAGCAAGCAAAGAGGGCAGATACTGAAAAAACAATGCCCCATCCAACATCTTCTACAGGAAGAAGAACCTCCTTCTGTGTTCTTGAAGTTTGAATACATTATTCAGAAGCAGTAAGCTCACAAGGCTTACAAAAGAATGATTATTCTTCTAAGTATACAGAAGTACATATACTTCTGTGGTACCAGACTAGCACTTCTCTTTCACAGTAGTGCAAACAGTCACTTCCCTATCCTATCTTACTTGTTTAGTCAGTGTTAGTATTTGGCCTCCCCATTGCCCCCTAAAAGTCCAAATTCCCCGTCCTCCTGTTCCCCAACTGCCACCGGCTCCATTTACACAAAGCCAAGAGAGCTTTCAAAGTTAGCCAGTCCAGATAGCTACTGCTCCCACTTGGCACAGACAGGGCTTGTTAACAGATCAGACTTGCATTGCTAATTCCCGTCATTTCTGATCAACCAGATGTGGCAATAAATGTAAGAGATTTTGAAGGAGCAAGGCTTCAGGCCACAGTTGCCAGACTGCTCAGGGAGTGAGAGCTTAAAGAGCAGACAGAACTAAACCCCAAGTCTTCCCCTGGCCAGCGTAACACAAGGAAAAAGTGGGATGGAGAAAATTATAAAAAGGAAGCGAGTTCAATGGAAATGTAAGTACACCTTCAGACAGATGATTTTTATTTTAATTCCACTGGAACATAACATTACAGTTATATTTAAAAGCTCACTTGACCTTTTTCCCATTAAATCACTTTGCAAGTTGAACAAGACTCAAAGTACCAATTAGCTCTCTAACTTACATCTTAGCTGTGTTTGAGGCAATGACCTGTGCACTTCAGCACACCAAAACAGGTACAGATTTCCTGGCAAACACTACTGCTACCTACATCACCACTACATTCAATACCAAATTACTTCTATTTGTGTACAGGACATTATTGCTGAACACATAATAGATCCAAGCTCAAAATAAATGCACATTATCTAAACATTCAGCTGCAAATAAAGCAAATCCAGCGGCATTTCCATTCTAGGGCAACCTATGCCTTGCATTGTTTATCACAGCACATCAGTCTACCAGTCAGAGAAGGAGTATCTCAACGAAGGTACCAGAACGGCCTTCACCTCAAAGGGTAAGCACTTCTGTCACAGCCAAAATTCTCTTCAGAACAGTTTTAGAAATTAAAATGCACATATAGTACCTTAAGATTTCATACTTTATTCACACCTTTCCAACAATTCTTCTGCCTTTCCTGCCTTTTTACTACTTTACCTCATTCCTGTTCAAGTGCAAAATGTCATGCAAGAGTTCTACCCACATACAAGAGTGAACCAAAACTTAAACTGAACAGGAGAAGCAATTTTCTCAGCTATTTTGCTTATAAAAACCACACCTAAAACATAAGAATGATATTCAGAAAATTCTCAATGTTAACTGAATTCACTTGAATAGAGTATTCAACTACAAAGAACCAGATATATGCAGTTAACTCAGTAAGTTTCAAACAGAACAAAAAGAACATAACCTCTGGAGATAAAGCCAGAAACCATGATAAACCAAGCTCATCCTGTGCCTCAGCCATTGCGGTATTTTCAAAGAACAAGTTTATCTACATTAAGTACCTTATTAGGAGGCAGACTAATACAACTGGCATTTGGAATCTTTGTGGTCTTTAAAAAGTACCTGGCTCAGTAAGATGTAGTTAACCATGTGCGAGTTCTACATTAAAAGGCATTATGTAATTTAGAGGTACTAAGCCAAACAAAACCGCCTTCAGCTAGACAGGAAAAAGGTAATACTGTACAAATACTGTATAAAGTCAGCTTAAATGCATTTGTAATATCTGAGTTAGGACTATTGTTAAAAACCACATTAAAACTATTTTAAGTTAACCGAACATGATAACCACACACATTTCACGAGTCTTCTGTGCACCTTAAGATCAGCTAAGTGCATTCATTTGTTTTCCATTATTATGGGCTTGTTTTTCTTTAATAACTATTTGCCACTTCAAAATATAAACGCATTTATAATTGGTACACATTTTCCATCCAACATTAAATTCCACATTCTACTGTAACCCCACTACAACTATTTGTGGAAGCGGATAGTAATTAGCAAATAATGGAGACAGGCATTTGCGAAGGCACACCCTTCATGATCAGCCCTAGTTACTGTTTACAATAGCAAATTTTAACTATTTCAGTATAAACTACTCTAAGAAATCATACAGTACTCAGCAAGTCATGATTTGATGTTAACAGTCATGCAGTCCAATTCGTGACTTCGGAATTGCCACTGAGAGACTAAAGTTACAGCATTTTATTTTAGGATTTCTGCAGCCAACACTCTTAATTCAGAAAAATAGCTGTATTTACCAATTTTACTGCAGAGCTTCATCAGATAATTGTATTGAGAAAGGTGTTAGATTAATAAAATTTATAGTACCCCCCCATCCCGAATGAAAGTCCTATGTAATTTCAATAATCTACATCCAGACAGTTATCTTGCTTATCAAAAAGCCAATACAAACTGTATTTTTGCAAGTGCTTATCCTCCTGCATACAGCTGAAGAGAGACTTACATGGACAAGTTAGGAGATGGAACCCTACTATCATCAGCTAGGTTCCCAAGGTGGCTCAGCGTTGAAGTCGAACTGCTCTCTATAAAGCACTTCTCCTAAGCCCTCTGGATAGTTGTAAACTTGATCAGAGATTTTGCCCTGTAGGGAGAAAAATGCACACAAAAATAAATTTCACAGCCAGAAGAGAATAAAAGCTTTATCATAAAACATGTAACAAATGCCTTTTCAGTGGTGCTTTTAAGGAGGTTCGCAAAACCCCACCATGAAAGTTTATAATCACATCAAACACCCAGTTTTCGAGAGTTAATATAAACTCTGAGCCAGAACAAGTCAGATGTACAAAGAACTGCTAAAACACATGAAACTGCTTGTTTGTACTTATCTTTCACAGTCTGAACTGGGAGATTTTCAAAACTAATGGCAAAGAGCTCCACACGATCCTGCTGTAGGGTAGTACGCCTTAATACTGGACTACTCTCCCAGAAGCGTCTTTAACCCTGTAACCACTGCATTCTTCCTCTCCCCACTTCCTTTCTATTTTAGAATTCCCTTGCATGTTCTTTCTCCCTCTGCTGTGAATGAACACGGCATGTGGGTGAAAAAGCTATGTGGGTGAAAAATAGTGCTTTATATAGTGAAACTGAACACCACACAGACAAATCCAGAAATGAGCAAGACAGTAAAAACAAAGGAACTTATGCTTGCCTTCAGGAATGAGGAAACATTTCAGCTGGCCCTTAAAGACTATTACACACATCACCAAAGCAGCATTTTAAAGTACAAGGCTAGCTTACTCAAGGTAAAGCAATCACACAAACCAGGACAATGAACACAAAAGCAGTCAAGGAAACATTTATTAGGAAACAACATAAACATTTATTATTTATTTATGAGAAGTTGTTCCTCCTAAAAGCAACAATAATTTTCACGGAATTAAATACACTACCAAAGCAGTCACGTGTAAACCCAACATACAACAAAGTTCCTACAAATTCACTGTGATACATGGCATGAAACATAGAATGTACCAACCCATTGTAAAAATAAACCTTTGCTACTTTCATTATTTAAATGATACTCTATGGGCTGACTACAAAAGCCTGACTTCTGGGAGTCGCCCAACACAAAAGATCATCTTCACAGCCGTGTTAGTTAGACTCCTGAAATGTACTTTTCCACTTATTCTTGCTATTGGGAAACTAAACTAGTAGATTCTATAAAGTACTGCATAACACGCAGAGGTAATGTAACTTGAGGGTAACTGTTTCAGTTTTACCACAGCTTCAGTTTTACCTGCAGCTTTACCACATAAATCAGCATTTATTAGCATGCAACATTAAAAACAAACCTCAATGCTTCAAAATTGAGATACTACAGAATTTTGCCAGCTAGAATTAATGCATATGTATTATATTTAATCTTATCCTTTTCTTTCACTAGAGCGAGAAGTCAGTAACATTTAGTTCTGCACACAACAGCCTTAAAAAAAGGAAAGTGTTGCCAACTTTTAAAAATTAACTAATAGTTACACTGTTTCATACTGGTGTTCTGATTATACTCAAGAATTCATACAAATTTTCCAGTGATATTAATTAAGTTTACCTTCCCAGCCAAACATGTCATTAAACACAAGTGCTTCTAGAGAGAGCACGTGACCTTCAGCGCAAAAATTAAAATGCAATGCTTCAGACAAATATCACCTGCAGTATTATGCCAATAAATATTCTCACATGTTCCAAGGACAAAAGTTTACAGTGAAAGTTCCTGTGGAGCTGGAATGAAACTCGACAATTTTCAGTAGCAACAGTCAACTTTGAGCTGTGCCAAGTTCTAAGTGTCTTTCAGAATTTCTTTTAAATGAGAATTATTTATCTAAAGGATCTACACAAACATATACAAAATAGTCTGACTGCTTTCTTTGTGCAGCTTTGTCAATTCTAAACATTCAGAGGAAAATGGTACAATTTGAGCCTTTCCAATCACAGTCATTTTAGTCGACTTTAACCAGCAGAAAGAGGGAGTTTGCTGCAGAGTGGCAAGCCGGGCTACCTTTTTAAGTAGAAGTGTATTAGATGTCCATAACCCATGTGGGCAAACCCAGTTTTACAAAAATTGCATATGTTATCAGCCACAACGAAGCATTCCTTGTTCAAGGGTTTTAAAGTAGGCATGAAAGTATTCTTTGCTAAGCAGAGAGCTTTGAGTTGTGCGAATAATCAGCAAGGTAGCTCTGCCTTTTAGTCCTCAAGTGACACCTATATGCACGTGTTTATCTGTCATCTGTTGGTATACTCTACTAGCAGGTTCCTGAAGTTTGACTACAGCTCAAGCAACAACAGTCACAACTCACCTGAGGACCCAAATTACCCCCCAGCTGTCCAGAGAACACAGTTTCGTCAGAACACCTGCATACCTGCAGCAAGCCCTATGAGTGCCCAGCAGGCCAGATGGGCTGGGCTTTTTCCAGCTCACTGGCCCCCCTCACCTCCCCATGTGTGATGCCAACAGGCCTACAAAACCAGGCATCAATTCATTTTCTTTGAAAAAAGAAAAAAAAAATCCACTGCATCTGTTTCTGAGAAGAGACCCTTTAGTGGCTTGAGCTAAAATAGCCATTAACCAAACCCTAAAAATCTAGAATTACAATGACCTTGCACATTTACACCGAGTGACAGACTCAAAGGCACCAAAGTTACTCTGATTCACAGAAAAACCTAGGTATTTTTGAGTTACAGTAAGCATCTTCCAGATCGGGGAAAGGACGCTGTGGCAAGGGGATCTCCGGGGGGAGGCAGGTCCTGAAGGAAGCACAGGTCCCTGAGGAATTCTCCCATGAACCACACTCTTGCTCCTGTGCTACATCAACAGTATTTAGAGCTGAAATTTACCATTATACCCAAATTAGCACACTACATGATTAAGCCTCGCTTTCAGGAAGGGACAGTCTTAATTCTCTTCCAGAGCACTCTGTCTCCCCTTTAATTTGGAGAAATGGAATCATTTCCAGAACATACAGCCCAGCAGTGCAGCAATCGCACACCTGCACCAGCCTTCCAGGGAGCCGTGAGAGGCACAAGCTGAGGGTCCAGGGGCTGGCTGCAGTGCTGAAAGGCAGTAATCCTGCCTCTTGCCTCCAGTAAAATTGTGCCCCCAGGAGAAACACTCCCACAGCTGTTCACCACCAAACAACACCCTCCCCCTCCCAAAGACCCTCCTTTTTCTGGGGTTTAACAGCCTTCCCCTGGAGCTCAATGCCCAGCAGGAGGGATGGGGGAGAGCAGGCCGGCTGGCTGCCTGCCGGGGGTCTCGGCCTACAGGAGGCAGAGAAGGGAGCTCACCACAGCCAGAGGCACCCGGGGAAGGGGCTGCCTTGTCACAGGCATCAGCCACAGCAGCAGCAGCATTGTTCACTCGGTGACAGGAAGGAAAGAACTAGACTGGACCAGTCCAGACTGGAACAAACCCCTCCTACCATCACCATTCTTCACAACCCCCACCTCCCCCCCAGCACCACTGCCTCCCACGTTTATCCAGGGAAGAATAGTAGGCAAGTGCAGTATCTTCAGAGACAAAAATCCGGTAGCTGGGGAGGGCAGAAGAAGTGGGGCAGGACTACTTCCCCGACCCACTCGCACACAAGAGACCCAATCACGCATCTGACTAGATGGCAGGCAGGTCTACATTGCTTTATTGGACGTCACACAGTGTTTTCATTCAGGGTGGCTATAACCGACTGGGACTACACAATTGTATCCTGGTTAGTGTCACAGAAGACTGCTGCAGAGGTCTGAAACGCAGTGCTTCTCCTGCCTACAGACACTAGGCAGCTGTGCAGGATTTTATACTGCAGGAAAAGCACTTCGGAAAGGCTCAAAATAAGATTTAAGCTCACTTTCTTCCCTCTTCACCACAACCACGTACCCCCCCAGCACATACATGCATCTTCATGGGCCCAGAACGAGCTCAGACTGATGACTGGAAAAGACCTGCAGTGCTGTCTAGTACCCAGCCATAACAGCATCCTCTTCAGCCACACCACGATCCCGCACTTGCACCGTCCCACTTACACATGCATGAGACCGCCGCGCTAGCTCACTGTGCCTTCAGCTCCCCTACAACCAGGAACAGACACCTCTGCTGATCTTTCACGGCTCTAAGTAGTTATATGCACCTCTGCTGACCTACCAAACAGGGAGCAGCACTGCGGCCAACACACACACACTCCGGATACTCCAACATTCAGGTGCACGCACTTTACACACACGAATTCAGCTGGCAGCTGAGCAGAAACCAGACTCTCTTCTCCACACTTTCCAAAAGCCACTAGTACGGCAGTGGCCAAATGGACCGCAATACGTCGGCAGAGGCAGCCAAGCCAAGCAGGTTGAAGCTCAACCAAGACACCTCCAAAAGGACCAGCAGCACCAAACCTCCTCCTGCTACACTAAGGGTCTGACCAAGGGGAGGGAGAAAGGGTGCGCCCGTGAGATGACCAGGGAACACCCCCGGCAAAGGGAGGAGGACTGCTAACGGGAGGGAAGAGCTCCCTATCCCCATGCCGTGGGTGACCCCACGGCCCTTCTGCGTGAAGGCGACTTGTCCCGGAAAGCGTCACTTGTGCAATGCCCTTACAATTCGTGCGTCGCTGACAGCCGGCGCTGCCATCCTGCTCCTCGGCGTGGCCCTTGTTCACCATGCCGAGGGGGACAGGTGAGGAGGCCTCGTGCAGCCGCAGCTCAGGTGAGGGGAAAAGTGGAGCATGGCAGCGGGAGCCCGGATGGATAATCACGCTCAAAGAAGCACAACATGGCCCCTGAGAAGCAGGCGAGGAGACGCCGCGGCCATGCCACCAGCACTTCTCCAGCCGCTGCCCCCGTCAGGCTGCCCAGCGCCGAAGCCTGTCACACACGGCTGCCCCCCCGGGCTCGGGGGAGCTTCCAGCATGTGGGTCACACGCGGAAAGGGACCCTCCGGCACCCGCACCGCAGCCTGTGCTCCTCAGCCCAGGCAGCTGGCACAGGGCATTGGGAAGCCCCTCTCCCTGCGGGATCCAGGCGAGGACACCCCTCGCCCCCCGCTCCCGGGCAGGGGCGCCCTGCGAGAGGCAGCAGCGCCCGGCGGGCGCGGGTGTCTCCAGCCGCGGGCACTGCCCCGGCTCTGAGGGGGAAGACACCGTACAGCCCCCCTCCGCAGGAATCCGCCATGTTAGGGCGGCCGCCGAGCCCCCGCTGTCCGCGGAGCCAGCGGCCCCGCCGCCCTTCCGCGTCCCGGGTACTGCGGGAGAAGGGGACGGCAGCACCGCCGCAGCGTTCACCCCGGTGCCCGGCCTCTGCTCCCGCCCCGTCACCGCTCGCACGCAGCGCTGTCCGCCATGTTAGCGCGGTGGCCGTT
>VZTA01027978.1:97182-125768 GCA_013398855.1 Mohoua ochrocephala | reverse complement strand
GCTGGGCGAGGGGAGTGAGGCGCGTGTCCCCGGCGGGGCTGGGGTGTGTCCCCGGTGGGGCTGGGGTGTGTCCCCGGCGGGCCGCCCGCCCTGGCTGGCACCGAGGGCGCTGCAGGAGCGGTCAAGTCTTTGATTAGCTCCTGACACAAGGCAGGGCAGGGACACCGTCAGCATCCCCCCGGGATCCCGGGCAGGTGGCTACCATACGTGTCTTCACACGGCATCTGGGATCTGTGCTTCTGTCATGGCTTCCACTAACCCGAGACCTCTTCTGTGTCACTACGGCTTTGAGCAGGTTGGAAAAGAACCCAGGGTTCAACGGTCAGCCGGAGGCCTCCTTCACCGAGTTAACAACAGCCTGACAGCTTGCCCTGATTCCCTGGACATTGATAAGCTGCTCATAATGCTCACCAGAGGAGACTAATCACACTGCATAGCTGGCAGCCTCAGTCTCCCAGCAATTTCAGGCCTTCAAGAATCCTGTAAGTAAATACATGAATGGAAGGCTTTAGCTGACCCATATAACTCACACAGAGTTTCACTGAAGCTCTGGGACATCTTCAGCACACCCCAAAGCCTTTAGTTCTTTCTTAACACCCTTATGAGGGAGTGTTGCTCAGCTGCAAGTGGAAAAGAGCCACTTGGAGATGAGGTGCCTCAGTTACAGGTCACAAAACTGTTCAGCTGTGGATGAACGTGATCTGCCAGCCTGACTCTGCCATGTCAACTTTACTAAACCACATAGGGCTGTTTTTTAAAAAAAAAAAATTCATTCCAGCAGTCACAATTCTTTCCAGACACTAAAATATGTAGTTATGGAGTTCACTGAAACCCACTAAAAGATATACTTGTTCTGGAAAGTACTTCTTCCTCTCAGGGCACATTTATTTTCTTTTAAAAAGGTATGTTAGTACAGTTTGCATTTTTTTTTCCAAAACAAATTTGGGTTTCTTTAGTTTTATAGCAGAGAAAATTTAGAAAAGGAGTGAATAGATACACACCTGTCATCTCTTCAGAAAGCGAATGGGACTGAGGTTCCACAGCACACAGAGATGGAGTTTGCTTACTCTTTTCATCTGTTACCGCCTTCTCTTTCGCAAATAATTTTAAATGAGGAGGAAGTTAACTGACAAATATATGCAGTTTCATTATCATGTCTCATTTTTCCTGATAACAGCACTAGTAGGTTATGGATGAAGTCAGTGAAAGCAGGTACATTGATTAGGAAATCAGGAGACCTCTTATATACATTTGCAACAAACCCTGTATGGAGGACCAAAAATAAAGTTTACACAGCTGTTTTTTCAGGTGTGTTCTGTATTCCATCCTTCATCGGTGACTTACCTGTATTTTGAGTTCCCATTCCGGAATGCAAGTGCAGGAGGAGGGATCAGATTATATTTAAAAAAAAAAAACAAAACAAAACCCAAAACCAAACAAGCAAACAAACAAACAAACCCCACAAACAAACAAACACAAACAAACGAAGAAAGACCAAAAAAAAACCAAAGCAAAAAACCCCCAGAAAAAGCTATAGAGAGATAGGAAGAGAAATTTGGGCAGAGCTTGGTTATGGCACAATAATTGTCAATCATTAACAGGCAAAAAAAGGAGGAAGGATAGAGGGGAGGACAAAGGTTATAGTGATATACATGGAAGAGCAATCCAGAAAGCTGTATTCATTGGGAAGGTAGATTTTTTTAAAACACATCTTTGGAAGGGATATAAACTAGGAAAAGGACCTGACTAGTTTGGAGATGGTACTGTGTATTTTATAAATGTTCTTAGAGGTCTTCTGTTGGTAATACCCAAAGATATCTCAGTGATACATGAGCGATCTCACTGCCACATGTTGCTGCCACATTCATCTTCCCAGGGGAGTTTTTGCTTTGGTAGGTAGGGGATGTTTTTAATATTCTTACTGGGTGTAAGAAAACAGATGGACAGTTTAAGAGGAGTGCATAGTCACGTAGGACAGGAAAAAGAACTGCAGTTTGATAGGCAATTAATTGGGGGATCTGTCAACTATTTTAAAAATGCATGGAGGGAGGGAGGATTTCCTGCTCATGAAGGAAGCAACACTTAAAAACAGAAACATAAACTTCATCCTCTCAAACCTACTGGAAAAAAAAAAAGAATGGCATACTGTCAGGGGGAGTACAAGACTGAACTGTGTAGTCTCTTTATACAAAATGAGAACAAAATTATGGATGAATGCTTTATACAGTGTTTCTGCTACCACAGGTGATATTAATGCAGAACTAGAAAACTGATGCCACAGCTCAATGTATATCTATTTAGTATTGTGCTATACAAAACAGCAGTCCTGTTTTCTCTGGAGAGGCAAAATGTAAAAAAAGCTTACCTAAAATTTCCTTCTGCCTCATTTCTCTCATTTCCAAGTTTTAGTACTTGGATTCCTAATATTGTACGGCTCCATATCCACATTTCATAGATTAGCAGAGTAACAGTTTACATTTTCTGCTCCAAAGATAGAAAGTCAGCAAAGCACAAAATGCATCTCCAGTTCTGAGTTCCCCTTACTTCCAACTGTGAGGCACTTCTACCACATTTTGGGGTTTTTTTTGCCCCAATGCTTTCTTTTCAGTGGGGTTCACAGTTAGATGTCGACAAAATCAGGTGTTATCCCTATGACGCAGATAAACCAAAGCAGGAAAGACATCCTTCCCCACCTCATCTTTTGGAGTGCAAAAAATACTCACCAGTGAGGCAACCCAGTGGCCAGGAGCTCCAGATTGGTTTGGACAGATGTCTGAAGGCTGCACAGCCCGATGACCTTCCCTGCTAATCCCGAGTATTTCCTTCTCTTTGCGTCTTCCTTAGGGCTCTTTTCTCCTCTGGTTCTCCCATTTCCTCTCCCTCTCGGATGCACCTTCTATCACCAGGCATCAGCGGCGGGGTCGGATTCCACTCCTGCAGTGAGAGAATGAGATTATTTCCTCCTCCATCTCCTCTTCCTCTTCCCCCACTGCTGCCAACTCCTGCAGCGGTCAGTGTTTTTTCTTAAAGCCTCAGGTGCAGGAATTATGTGATTACACAGGAATTTAATCTTCCACTGAGAATAAAATGTTCCTAGCTACTGAAAACTCAGTGCAACAGAAGACAAATACAAATAACAATCCACCTTCCAATGTAGGGAAAAGGTCGCTTCAATTTCTGAATGCTTGGACTTGAGTGTATGGTCCCTGTTCCATCTCCTTTTACGTGTAGTGGCACTTGGTGTAGTTAACACTGGGTATAGCTAAAAATCTGTAGCCATCCAGCTGGAGCACTCAGCTCTTGGGGTGAGAGGAAAGAATCAGTCCAAAGTGCATTTTTGTCTGAGCTGCTCAGGGCAGGAACACCTGTGCAAAGGGAAGAGACACAAGTAAAGGAAAAGGAAGGCTGTGGCAGCTCTGGATCCATCATGCCCACAATGACATAGAAATACTAGAATTACAATAGTCCCTTTTTAAAGTAAAATAACCTGTATAAATAGGACCTTGAAGTAGTAGTATCAGTTGATACTCTGATCTTCAGAACTTTTTCATTGCTGCATACTTGGGAGCTATAACTGTTCCTTCCAGTCCAGTTGACAGAAATGCTGATAACCAATTGGAAGACGATTCATCATTATTAAAACTCAGAGGTGTTGGGAGGAAAGACATCTCTGCCTTAACTGACAGGGACAGTCACCTTTCACATATATTTACTGACTAGTTTTCTGGATCAAAACAACTGGGGCAAAAATAAGGTTCCAGCTTTCTAGTGTGGATTACTTTGGTTTCAGAAGAGTGTAATTTCTATGGAGAACAGTTACAGAATAGATCTCATACTCATGCCAAGTAGTTTACATAAAGTTAATGGAAACATCAACTCAAAGCACTACATAAAGACATCACAAGTAAGTAAAATTAAATTGGGGTTGTTCTACAAAGTTGAAGAAAAAGAGAGAAAGAGCAAGAGAAAGGTCAGGCTCGGTTTAGGAGTATTCCGTGATTTACCATAAGCTGATTGCAGTTCAATGCTAGAATGATTTCAGCTCCAAAAAATCTTGACTGGATGGGCAGAAATTAAGAGAAAAGAACCAGCCAGCAACCAAGTATCACACCACTGCTCGCTCACTCCCTCACTAGTAGGATCGGGAGCAAATCGGAAGGGTAAAAGCTGGAGAGCTCCTGGGTTGAGATAAAGACAGTTTACTCTGTAAAGCAAAAGCCACTCACACAAGCAAAGCAAAACAAGAAATGAATGAATCACTGCTTCCCAGGAGCAGGCAGGAGTTCAGCCATCTCCGGGACAGCAAGGCCCCATCAGATGTAATGGTTACTTGGGAAGACAAACGCTGTCACTCCAAATGTCCCCCTCTCCCTCTTTCTTCCCCACGCTGTTTTTACTGAGCATGATGTCATGTGGTCTGGACTACCCCTTTGGTCAGTTTGGGTCACCTGTCCTGGCTGTGTCTTCTCTCAATCTCCCATGCACCCCCAGCCTCCCTGCCAGCGTGGCTGCACGAAAAGCAGAAAATCTCTTGGCTCTGTGTAAGCACTGCTCAGCAACAACAAAAACATCACTATATTAGCAGCCCCGTGTTCAGCAGAAATCCAAATCATAGCCCCATACCAGCCACTGTGAAGAAAACTAACTCTACTCCAGCCAAAACCAGCACAATCCAAGCTACTAAACAAGGACTATTTAAGAGAATATTCAGCTATGAGCATTACTTGAGAGTCTAGCCCCCTGCATGCCTACTTCGCATTAACTGGTAAAGAAAACTCAAAAGTTTTAAGTATCTGCAACATGATATGGACTTTTTACTATCAGGAAGTGTGCCCAAGTCGAGATCGGGTTAGAAATTACTTGGGCTCATTGTGTGATAGATATTGAGCTGTGTATTAATCACACTCATTCTAGTTCCTGTTATCCAGGTGCAATGGATCATCACCAATACCTGAAGGGTCAGCTGGAGACCAAAGGGTACGCCTCTGTGGAATTTATCATTTCTCATTACAAATATCTCTGGATTGGAGGAGAGGCATGGAGTTCCCCTGTGTGGATAAACAGGAGGCACTGGTTCCCAGAAGAGTGAACTGGTCAGCAGCGATAAATCAACTTTAAAGCACAACAGTCCAAACACTAAAGCAGGATGAAGTGGTCTGTGTACCATGCAAGGAGGTTAAAAGTACGCTTATCAGGTGCTGTGATTGATGGTTACTGAATTGGGAGATTATATTTTTTAACTTTTTTGGAATGAATACTCTCTCTGTTGTCGTTGGTTGCATTTGCAAGAAGTTTTTGTTCTCAGATGTTTATTCTTAGCCCTGTAGTTCTTGTGTAAGTAGTCTTCTTCAAATGTGATCCTAGCTTTATGCAATGATTAAGAGTTTTTTCAGGCTGCTTGGCTTGCTAGTTGTTCTTGACACTCACGTTCAGCTTTCTGAACATGCACATGTTCCTCTCATGATTTCTAGTAACAGCATCCCCCGATAGCCTCCAGTTTTGCTGAGCTTCCCCAGGCTGCTAGGGCATTTTGGCAAGAGAGAAGACTCACAGTCTTCAAAAGAAGGATTTCCAGCTAACCCCTGGAGAAGCACTTTCTACTTGCCAATGTCTTTCATCACCCTCCCAGCTCTGAGAGGTGGTGATGATCTCCCTCTTGTTATCCAAAAGCAGCAAGAAGGGAAGTGGTCTCTTGAGACTGCACTCCAGTGCCATTGGAGATGCCTCCAATGTGTGCCTGCATTTTTTCTCTCACTGACAATGTTGTCTCACACATTTTGGGGTTGAGAGAGCCACAAGTGAAGGCAGAAGCCTTTCCCACTAGCATGAAAGGAGTAGGACTCTTAGACAGAACACTAGCAAACTCGCTCGCTGCTTTAAAGCAAGTAACAAGACATTTGAAAAGCAAAATTGACCCATTTAATATAAATCCTGTAAATCTTGTTTACTTTGCTTGCATGATTAGAGTTGCTAATGTTAGCAGGAGGCAGATGAGCAGCATGTAGCACTATTCGCTTCCCTCTGCATTTGAGTTTTGTAACACATGCATTTTTCCCTTAGAAATTGAAGGCTTTTTTTAAAAAGAAATTTTTTTTTCTTCCCCATAAAAAACCAGAAAACCCCCAGATGATAGGTTGGCAATAGTGACCAGCATGGAATAATTACCTCTTTAACACAGTTAAGAGATACAGAAGGATCTGTCACATCTGTGCCACCTACATACAGGAAGGAACAGGCTGTGGACGTGTGCATTTGGTTGTCGGACCACTGCAATAGTGATGCTGCTGGTACTCAGGGCCTTCAAAAAACTTGTTTGTCAACATGCTTTTGAGTCCCTAATTGCACTCAACCAAATTTGATCTTCACCTTGAGAAACTGTGTTCATGTACCTTCTACTCTTTCCGTCTAGGGCCTGGGCCTTAATGCTAGGATTTGTAGCTTGTAATTTGTTTTCCCAGCCTCAGTCTTTCTGTGGTCCTCAAAAGCGGGGAAGGAAACCTCTTTTTAATTTTGTTGCCATTAAGACCCCTGATCTTGTTCAGGACTTGAGACATCGTTGGCTCAAGAATGTGGAGCTATGTCCTGGATCAGATACATTGTTGGAGGTGAAACAGTAGCTACGGATATCATCCACTCAGGGTACTGTGTCAGTGCTATCTGCTGCTATTTCCAGCCAGATTCACAGAAGCAACAGGAAAGTTAGCAAAGCAAGGCAAACAGGGCTGGGTTATTTTTGTTACATTCCATTTCCTTACAGCTGGTCAAAATACTCAGTACCTTCCAAATCTGACCAGATAGAAATGCAAGTGAAAACTGAACTTGAGGTGAGCACCAGACAAGCTTGGAGCAGTGTCTTGTGTTTAGTACCTGATCCCCTTTGTCCTGCTCTGTTTCGTGAGCAAGAATGAACAGCCTTTTGTGCACACTCAAACCAGAGGGCGTAAGTGCAAAGCCAGAAGATCTCACCTGTTTTTAACATCTCCCAAACCCCAGGGCAAGACCTCAAGGAAGACATTATGCAGGACAATGGGGTCATGCCAGCCAGGAAGCGCCAGGACAGCGGGGGCTGTAGCCAGGGCCCCGCCGGGTGGCGGCAGAGCAGGAAGTCCAAAAGGCAAAGAGCTGCTGAGCTGAGCTGAGCTGAGCCTTCAGCCCCAGGCAGTCCTCGGGGGTCCTGGCCCTCTCCCTGCCATGGTGCTCTGCCATGGCTGTGCCTCTGCTGTTTACCTCCCTGCAGAGAGCTCCCAGGCCAGGGGACAGCAAACTGCCCAGCCCCTGCAATTTCAACCGCTGCAAGGAGCAGGGAGATGGTCTTATTTCAGGAGCTATTACTGGTACCAGTAAGCACACTGCAGGGGCCACTGCCTGCATACTTACTCTGCATCTGCTCATGAAAAATACCACCTAAATTAGACTTGGGCCATTAAGTTTGCCTGGTGCTCTTAGACTGGGATTTGTTTCTTTTTATTAGATACAGTTTTCCAAAGGGGCAGATAATTGCTGTTCCATCTTGATATTAAAACAAACAAACAAAAAAAACACAATCAACTTTCTTGTTATGTATAATTTTCTTGCATGATTTAGAATTAGTTTCCTCTCTCCTCTGCTGCTGGGAAATGTGGGGCAGGGACACAATGCAGCGTCTGGGAAGCTGCTGTAGTCTCCTGCCTGAGCTGGATCATCAGCTCAGGTGCCACTGGAGCTGGAAAGAGAGATGGCTGCCCCTGTGTCACCCATCATGGGAAAAAATGCCTAAAGCAGTGTGTATTTAAGGTTGCCATCTCCCAGATGGCCCTTTGCTCAGAACATCCCAACATGTTGTTAGTTACAGAGCAGGGCTTTGGGCTCAGGTTTATTGTGAGAAACCAAAGGCGTGCTTACCATTTTCTGTAATAGCAGTGGAGTTTAAATGAATGATTATAATAATAACTAGGGAGTGTGTTTCTGAGATTTTACTACATGTAAACACAATCAAAAGTGTAATCAATGTCAATGACTTCCATTTAATTCTCAGACAAAGTTTGCTTTTAAATACCACACCAAATTTGACACGGTCAATGATAAATGGAATGCAATTAGTTCTACTATTTGCTTTGATGATATGCTAAATTATTTCTTACAACAGACCATTTATTATCCAAAGCTAATGGTTATACTCTTGCATTTAACAAGTCTAATGTATCTTAAAGCGTGGCAAACTGATAAGTTTCAAAATTAGATACTAAAGCCTAGAAAAAAGTGATTCCATGAATGAGTTTAATCTAACAAATCCTTGTCAATGCTCAAGTCATATAATCTTAAATTGGAAGAATTTTGTATATATTTCTCATAATTGCACAAATAAAAAAATAATTATGCTGCCTCTGTGATTTGCAGTCACTTAAGGGATATTTAATCTTAAGGAAAGTGTTCAAATTTAAATGTTCTTATGGCATTTTTAACATAATGCATCTTCTAATTGTTAACAAGACAATTATTACTTTTTTTTCCCCTCCAGAAATTTATTATGAGCTTACCATGATAATTGAAAAATCAACTGAGAGAGTGTGGTACTTGAGAAGACAAAAGTAATTTCCTAATTTTTCACTTTGTTTTGGCTTTGCATGGCCTGTTTTTTGGTAGTGGGGGGGGCACAGAGGTGGCTTTCGGTGAGAAGCTGCTGGAAGCTTCCACCATGTCTGGCACAGCCAGTCCCTGATGGCTCTGAAGATGGACATGCCACTGGCCAAGGCTGGGGCAATTAGAAATGATGGTAATGCCTCTGTGATAACATATTTAAGAAGAAAAGCAAAACAAAGGTGGGGGGCATAGTTCTAATTCCAGCTAGGGAAGAGGAGGAGGTGAGAACATGTGAGGGAAACAACATGGAGACACCAAGGTCAGTGGAGAAGGAGGGGGAGGAGGTGCTCCAGGTGCCAGAGCTGAGATGCCTCTGCAGGCCGTGGTGCAGACCATGGTGAAGCAGCTGTGCCCCTGCAGCCCATGGGGGTCCACAGGGGATGCAGAGATCCACCCGCAGCCCGTGGGGGAGGTGCCCGTGCCGGAGCAGGTGGATGCCTGGAGGAGGCTGTGGTCCAGTGGGAGACCCAGTGGAGAGAGGGGGCTCTGCTTCCAGGCTGGAGCAGCCTGTCCTTGGAGGGCTGCACCCTGTGGAAGAGCGATCCACGTTGCAGCAGTTTTGGGAGGACTGTGTGCCCGTGGGAGAGACTCACACTGCAGCAGGTGTGGTGTGGCTGCTGCTCATGAGATTGGATCCACGCCTGAGAGAGGTTAGTGGCGAACTGTCTCCTGTGGGAAGGGACCCCATGGCCTCACAGGGGACCAACTTCTCTCCCTGAGCAGCAGAAGAAAACCTCGGGTGACGAACTGACCAAAACTCCCACCCCATTGTCCCTCTGCACTGTCGGTGGGAAGAAGGGAGGGGTTGGGTGAAGAAAAGGTGTTTTAAGGGCTTATTTTACTTCTCATTATCCTCCTCTGAGTTTGTTAGTAATAAACTCACATTGTATCTATAAGTTGAGCCTGTTTTGCCCTTGGAGTGTTTTCTCCCAGTCCTTATCTCAACTCATAAGCCCTTCATTAAATTTTCCTCTCCTCTGTCCAGCTGTAGCAGGGGAGGGTGAGTGAGTAGCTTTTGTGGGTGCCTGGCGTTTGGCCAGTGTCAAACCACGACACACTTATATTCAAATTTCCTCCTATCATCAAAAGGCAGGTCTGTCCCATCTTGATTTATTTTATTCCAAGTTTCAAACTAATGCAGGCAGCAAATTCTGGTTGTTGTTAGAGAAAATTCTTTCACAACATGAGGGGTTACAGAAATGGGCAATTAATTCCTCATTCTGTGGTTACCTCAATAACAGGAAGACAGGCCTACGCCAGGTTGCTCTGCCCCCGTCACCCCACACACACTTCTCTGCCCCCTCCCAAACACCTCCTACCTCCATGTTCGTCCTCCCTTCCTTCCACCCATACCTGGCTGCAGCCCCTCCAGGTGCATGTCTAAATCTTACTCTTATGCCATTTCTCTAATGTTTCTTCTTCCTTCTATTTATCTAATTGCTCAGAGGTTTTTTCTCACTCTAGTACCTTCTCCCATTTTCTGAGCTCCATGTTTTCTTGCTCCTTGTGTGCAGGGGTTATTTCTTCTTGATAGTTCAATCCCTCTGAAGACGATGGGAAGAGTTGACACCAGGGATGAAGGCAAAATCAGAAAATACACCAGTGTTTCACAATGGACACTTAAAAACATCACAAATATCATACTGGTCTCAGTAAAATCTTAAAAATTAGCAACCATGGATTGCCCCTTCTGCCAAGGACCATGTAGAAATGAAAAGGGCATCTTAGCATTTTTCCTTAGGAGAAAAAGAAATGCTCTAGACATTCAAATCATCCTTCCAATTTTGCCGTCCATACAATGTCTTCATAAATCTATTCATCTTGAATAAAAACAGCTGCAACAGGGAGGTTTGACTTGGGAAATTCCACTTGCAGGACCACAGCTAATACACTGTCGTGTTTGGTAGCCTTTACTTTAAGGCTCTGCCTCATTATTTTCTCTGTAAACTGTCTGGTCTCTAAATTCTGATCAGAAGTATATTCCCATCATCCAGATGACATCTTGTCTCCTGCCAACATTTTGGCTGGGATAACATTCCCTTGAGGTTCTCCGTCTAGATAAAAGAGACCTCAACAAATTCTGCATGACTAGGGCCGCCTGAAGCTGCAAGCTCTGCTTAACTCTGTCACAACACTCCATAGTATGTATTCATTGCCCTTGCATTTATCTTAGCAAGATTCATGAAGATTTTTGACAGATGAAACATTACTTCTAAACTTTGGTTTTCCAACAGAAATATCAGAAAGTGGCAGAGAGCTGCTTCTTTTTCAGTTTGAGGAAAGGCTGCAGACATCAACAGTAGCAGTCTATCATTGCAGCAAAAGCAGTCCATCATACTTGCCATAGCTTCCACTCAGCTCCAGTCGGATACAGCTCTGTGATTTTAGCACTTCAAAGTCTCCGCATTTCTCCAGGGTAGCACTTATCTTTTTCTAGGGAGTCATGTTAAAATGACCCACCTGCAGAAAGTTTTGTCTTCAGCTTTTTCTTCCGAGTAAAAAGGATTTATTTAGCAAATAGAGTCCTCTTCTTTTGGGGGGAGGGCACTGAGTAAAACTCACATTCTGCTCATCATTTTTTCCTGCAGCAGAGTGGCTGCTTGCACTGAGATGAGGTGTCAGCAGGAGCTCAGTGATCATCTGCTCTGTTTAGCCAAACAGCAATGGCTTGGGCCAGCCTCAGCACACACTGCCTTCTCCCTGGCCAGTCCTTGTCAGGTTACTGGGGGCAAGGGATGTTAAGAGATATGGAGGGAACCTGGGGCTGTGGAGGAGGAGGGAGACAAGGGTGGGATGAGGTGAGATAGGATTTCTGCACAAATCATGGGAAGCAGACATGGTTACTGCTGCTGTCCATGGGGCAAATTGTCTCCTCCTACCACACCTTAGATGAGCTCCTATGGGACAACGACACCACAAAGCCATGCAGTCCATGTACCATTACCATCCGCCACAGCCCCACAGGGGAGATCTAAATCACGTGTTCGCATGGCACACTTAATGACCTCATGAGTGAAGTACAAAACAAAGGTAATAATAAAGAGCTGCAGTGAAATCCCTTAGGACCCTGATGAGAAAGCAGGCAGCTCTGCTTCCTGCAAGGCAGGCGCTGATCTCCTCCGATGGCAGTACCAAGCTGTCACTGCGGCTGCTTGCTTTAGCGCGGGATGCCAGCTGCATGATACCATTAGCATTCCTCATCAGCCACGGCTTATGTCTCTCTGTGCACAGCGTTGGAAAACCAGGTCATTCTCTTGGCTCATCCTCCTCTGATAACTCCTCTTTTCTTCCACTGCCGGGAAGCCGAGGAGGGTGTAATTAGTTTTCACTAATGCTCAGCTCTACGTGGAACTGCTTTTTGCTCAAGCCAAAAATGAAGTTTTCACATAGTTTGCATGCCCTAAGAGGAGGAAAACTGGAGACAAATTTGGGAGGCACCCATTTTCCTTGTGTTATAATGATTCAGCTGATATTTTTCAAAATACCACAGAGAATACAAATGACATGTTAAACTTCCAGTACTCACCGAACAGAGAATAAATGAGTGTGATTCCAATGAAAATACAAAGTTGAATGCCTACTCATGCCAGATAACAACTGGTACTGCAAGGCTGTCATAACAAGCAACCTAAAATCATGCCCTTAAGTAGAAAAGCTGCCCAAAGTTGTATTTAACTGCTTGGGGTTTCCAGGCAGATCAGAGTCCTGATATTCCCAAGAAGCTGCAGGGGAAAATAAAAATGAAAAATTCAACCCAAACCCCAGATGAGAAGTTCAGGTTTTCTTAATAAGACAGTGGAAGTGATGGCTTCTAAACCTGTGAAGAATAAATTTTGAAAGGACTGTATAGAGCATGATACAGAGAGATAAAGCAACAAACTTTATTAAAGGGTAAGTGATTTTGTCTGTGGGTGAATACATAAACATAAATGCCCACAAAGAATTATCTGGTTGGTACAGTGAAGCTTGCATATCGGTAGAGTAACTGTATCAGTAATTAAAGCTGCATTAATGTGCTTGACTGATGGTCTGAAAGTGTCACTGTAATGGCAGTCACAGCACCAACTGAAGCAACTAAGCTGTGAGAAGAGGAGCTACTAGCTACAGAGGCTCCTTGTCAGGAATATGCTTGGAATTTGATGTGTTGGTACACTATTAAAAATAACATTATTTAAATAATAATACACCCCCATCCCCCACTGTTTAGAATCCACTGCAGTAATTGCAGTGTTTTAGGAGATAAAATATGAAGCAGAATATGCATTAGCAGTCATTGATATCCTCTCATCACCAGGGGGGCTCTTTGGAAAGAAGTACACCAAGTTTCAAGCTACTACATTGTATTTTGGGAGGTTGGGAAAGATCAAAGTCACCCTGAAATTACAGTTGGATGTGATGACACTAGAAACATTTAAATTTCTCTTTTGCAATGATCTAAGTTAAAAAGTCCTAAACATGGCATATAAGCTGTCCAGACCTCTGAAAACACAGATCTGTTCCTTCAGTTAGGTGAGAGTTACAGCTCACTGGGAGAAAAATATCAGCCAGGAAAGTTTGCAAATAGATTTAGAATACTTGTGCTCCTAAAACAAGAGAAACATTTAAAAAAAAAATTGTACTCAAGCATAGGTGATCCTAGCTGCCCAAATTCAAAAAAGTAATTTTATAGAAACTTCAGATACATCAGGATTATTAAAATAGGATTTGGGCCAGAAGGCCACACATCCCTTAAACTTGTCATAAAAACTCCAGATATAATAGAAGCCCAAGGTCAAAACATACTTCAGGTATGTGATGTTAATTGCAGATATATTTGTCATATTTTTCAGCTTCATCTCTTGCAAGCCATCGGGTTTCAAATAGATCCTGAAGAAATAACTCATTTTGGTAAGTCCAATGGCCTATTACCTGCTTCCTGAAGTGGTTAATTTAATAAAAGCGATTTCAGTGTTATCCACAATCAGTACCAATGTGATAATGAGTATCATCTCAACCCTCTACGTGTGTGAAAACAGTGCTTTGGTTCACAATGGGGTAATCACAATTTCATACATATACAAGACCAATACTAAGGACTTAATGGCTACAATGATGCACAAAGAATTAACTCAAAGAACCCCTGGACAGGAATCCTCCCTTGGATTTTTTTCCAGATTTGAGCCTGGAATGTCAATTGTGCTTAACATGTAATTTGCAGCAACGAGCATTTTACCATGACTGGGCTTTTTTTATGCATTGCCAAAAGTGAGATAAAGGAGCTTCTCTGACACTGTTAGGCCCAGATTCTTGCAGTCTGCATGCTTTGGTGATATTTAGACTATGGAAATATGGGCAGTATTAGTGATGGTCTTTTGTAATGCAGCCACTGAGTGGTTAAGAAGAAACCTAAACCCTGCAGTTGCCTCCTCCCATAAATCAAACAGTGCCTGTTTCATCACTGGAGGTGCAGAATTAAGTACCCTTTAGTTAGATTTTGTAGTGAAGAGAATCACTCTGCTTTAGAAATTAACCCTGCAAATAAAAAAGTACAAGCATCCACAATTTTTTTATGTTTTAATACATACCTTCAGGGGAGTGGGAGGAGAGAGAGAAAAAGAGATTTCCAGGTTCACAATATGTTAGAATAAATCCCCTTCTAAAACATTGCACAAGATAAGTGTAATAGTTCTGGTTTGATTCATTTAGGACTTAAGATCTTCTTTACAGATGGAGGGACACCTCTTCCTACCGCCAGCCCTTGGCCAGCTGCTACTCCTGGCACTTTGTGCTCATCCAGCAAACGGCTCACATCCAGGTTCTAGCAGGCCATTTATCAGTAACTAATACTTTCAGCTGAGCAGAGACTCCCATGGCAGGATAAAGTGACAATAGCAGGGGAGGCAGATTGTAAAAATCTGACCAGCCATAGTAACACACACTGGAGGACAGCTTGAGTTTGCATATTAGCTTCTTTGTTTGTCCTTCTCCAACAGATGATACGTCTATTGCATAGTAAGTGAGCAACGTTATTTGGTTTTTTGTGTTTAATTAAAAGCTAAGAAAAAAAGGCTAAGTCCTCTTCTATTCTTTTTTCTTGCAGCCAGTGATCTCAAAAGTTTTCACTAAACAGTTGTGCTAATATTCTTGTAGTCACATATCAAGAAGTGGGAAAAGAGAAAACATTAGAAACATAGAATCACACAGTAATCTGAGTTGGGAGGGACTCAAGAATATCATTAAATCCAACTCCTGCCCCAGGGCAGACTAAAACGTAAACCATCTATCTAAAAGCATTGTACAAAGTCTTCTTGACCACTGACAGGCCTGGGGCCACGACAACATCCCTGAGGACCTTGCTGCAGTACAGATCTCTGAGCATTCAGCCCAAAAACCATGCAAAGAGATCTTTTGTTGACAGCACTGTCATGGAGAGCGCAAACCTTAGCTGCGGTTGTGCAATTGTGTTGCAAGGGTATGAGAGGATAGTAATTAGCTGTGCAGGAAAAGAAGGTCTGTGGGACTGAGTTTAGGCCTCAGGCTCTGAACATGAGCCAGCATGGTGGAGCTGCTCAAGAAGACTGCTTAGAAGCTGGTAGAGACACTACCATGGTAACGCCTGCTGTTGTTGGATCTGGTTCAGAAGGTTTGGCTCTAGCACCCGTGGCCCATTAATGTTTATGCAGTGTAATATATTATAAATGAAAAGCAGTTCTGGGGGGATCCTTTGTACTGCTGGTGATGAGGAGGTTCCTTCCAGAGTTTCATCCGTGCAAGCATCTTTAATAGGAAGAGTGGTCTCTAGACCATTCACGTCTCACAAAAATGTTGCTGAAAGAGCCTGCAATCTTCTTTAAGATCCTAAAAATGTAGTTGTAACAGCAAGATCTGCGTTCCTTCATCTGCTTTTTCATTAAGAGAATATTTTATATGCAGATCAGCTTTGTTTGCCTCCAGCTTACTGCAGTTATACATCTAAAGCATCACAGCCCTGAATGCTATCCATGAGTTGTAGTCTTCCACCCAGTACCACAGTGCATACATCACTAACCTCATAGGTATAGGAGAAGGAAAATTCATGGTCCTTCTGTTTAATAAAACAAAATTATGAGGTCACTTCTCCCTGCCTGAAGATGTATTAAAGATAAGAAAAACACCTGATGAAAATATTCTGAAAAAGGTCAGAGCAACAAATGACCCAGTAAAGTGCCTGGCTCTTTGAGCAGCAATACTGCTGAGCAAAGAACTGTCTTCTTACTGTGCATCATAAATCCTGTCTCCAGTTCTTAAAGTGTTCACAAATAATCTTTCAAAATAGAACATAAAACCAGTTCCTGCATATCCGTGTTACAGGGATAACGGCTTCCTAGAGGAGCAAGCCTCACTTCTCCACCATCATCAAACGTTACCATAATCTCCTACACTTCATGGTACTAAATCCCTGGTACTAAAAACAAAGGGTTTTTACTGAAAAAAATTTTCTAAAATTACTGGAATCGTTTTTCAATGCTACCCCAGAACACTTACATGGCATTTAAATATAGTCCTAAACCACATGTGGCTAGTACAAACTGTATTTGCATTTCTGTATTTGTGAGCTTTTAGGAGTGAAAAGGATTTAGACCAGCAGTTGTGATCCTTTAAGGACGATGTAGTGCTTACAGAGCAACTGTTCACAAACTGCTACGCACTGTTCCACTGCAATTCAGGTCCCTTCGAAGTTCCTCAAAGTCTCCTTAATGTTCAGTGATATGATAATCGTGGGTAAGCAGGCGTGGAAACGTCACTGACGCTGCTCGTCTCGCAGAAACCCTGCGACACCTTTGACTAGGGTGTGCTACAGCACAGATGGTTTCAATTTTTCCTTTTATCTCTCCGACACCAGCATGACAGAGCAAACACTTCCAGGGCGTTGGGGAACGTGACATACGGAGCAGGACTGATGCTGTGTATGCTCTTGCAAGCCCCAAAGGGCCAGGGAGCTGCAGCCACCTCCGGCCTCCTCTGGCCTCGTGTGCTGCACTGAAGCTTACTACAGCTTTCCATCTTAGCTGGGTTCAAAGAAAGGCCAAACTGAATCCCAAACCAAACAAACAAGCCCTAAGTGCCCCTACAAGATTATCAGCATTGCTGAAGCTTTTCTTTAATTTCTTATTTGCTTGTTTGTGCAAAGAAATCTGCAGTCACTTAACAGGCTTGGCATTGTGTGTGACTCCCTGCATCAGCAACTAGGTCAATCAGCAGGGTAAAGCACCGTACATGTGAGAGGCTCCCTCAGCTCAGCTGATGCCCGCTGATTATATTTTGGGAATTAGCTAGGTAGAAGAGAATGTCCTCCCAGGCATGTGCTACTCTGAAATTTTAGTCCATTTGCACCAGTCATTTGAAACCTCTTCTTGGCCCCAGCTGAAAGGAGTGCTAAACCCATGGCAGCTAAAACAAGACTAAAACCAGTGGAAAGTTCAGGGGGTTTGTCTTCCTCTTCGCTCTTTTCAGCACTCGTAACTACCCAGTAATTAGTCGCGGCACCCAACACTATATAGGGCTTGTGCTGTGTTCAGAGAGTATCAGCTTTCCCAAGTGATGCAGATAACTCTTGGGTAAGATAAAAGTGAGAGGATAAAGACACAGGATATTTTTACTTGGACTATTTTTATTTACCATATGAACATAATTCCTCTCAGCGCCTTAGGCAAAGACAAATAAAACTGCAAAGATGACAGCTACCCTTACATCTAGGCAGGCAGAACTCCCCATCCTGCCAAAGCGTGGGTTTGCTTGCTTCGTCTCTAGTGGAGCTGCCTCTGTTGTAGTGCCATCAATTTGGAAACACTGCTGCAAGAACATATTTTTGGCCTTCACTCAGAAACTCCTGCCAGCCCTCCACAGAGCCTGGGAGACCTTTTACGCTGTGAGCTTGCCTTTAAGGGAAAAGTCCTCACAGAATAAATGATTTCTACATTGCTCTTGTAGCTCAAATGCTCAGATAATCTGTAAATTAAAAAAAACCAACCCAACAAACAAATAAAACTGACAGCTCTGCTGAGTCCCACCTGGGACATACCATTGCTCTAAAAGCTAAGGAATTATACCAAGATTACCTCCAAACTCACCCATATGACAAAATTCTCCTTGAATCAGAACACCAAAGCAGTTGTGACTGCACAGCAAATGCAGACATGAAAAACGGAGGGACATTTCTGTCCCACCTTCTCCTTTTTTTATCACTTTAAATCTAATCTTCCATATTATGCAGAATTTGTGAAATTGCAGCCAGGTTACTCACCTACAACCCTCTCTGCCCTTTCTTTTGCACTGTGCCCAGCCATGCCTATGCACACAGTGACAGCATTTCACCCTGTTTCAGGAACTATAGAGTCAGAGTGGCTTAAAGGAGGCTTTGGGGGAGGTCATCAACAGCCTTTTGGAGAGGCTGCTTGCACAAGGGTGGCAGTGGAGCTTGCCAGGGGACGTGGTTGTCCTGCCCAGACGGTATTGCTGTGCATTGCACCTCGTTCAGCACATCTGCCCTGCTTGTTGAGATATAGCAGGAAAGGATCTGAGCTGTGGGAAGTAAGCTGGCACGTTCACAACGTGCCCTCAGTGTGCAGGAGAAGCAATCTGGAACACATTTTAAAAAGCTCTCCAAGCGCAGAGCAGGGGTAGACACACAAAAAGCTTGTGCAAAATAATATTGACCTTTGATTCCACACTCTAACTTCCTTGACAACAGCTTATTTCCAGGGTGGATAAGCCTGAACATGGAAAAGTCTGCTTAAGCACAGAAACACGAGTAACAGAAACTCATCAGATAATGACAATACAGAAAATGTGTAGTGTGAATTTCCATTCTGTCTCCTAATGCAAGGCGGAATGGAGAGTTGGAGAAATTAAAATGTGACCCATTCAGGAGTGATGTGAAGTTAGGTTCTTTCTCATGATGGACAGTTCAACTGTGGGACTCCCAGCTGATAGATATCACTGATGGCTAGAACTCTGTAGGAGTCTGTAAGGGCACGAACACTACCACCAGTGTTCAGAGTCACAACATGTTGAAATTTTGAAATCAGTCAGGGTTTACCCCAATCCTCAGCTAAATGTGATTAGGACATTTCTTGCTCCTTCCTCTGCTGAATACTGTCAGGAAAAGGATATAGGACTATGTGAGTCATGTGGCTAATCCAGCAAAACAGCTGGTGTGACATACACATGAATGTTCCATTAAAAAGAGCATGACTTTGTAATAGTTAGAGGCCTTGGTGACAGTGGCTTTCCTTTTTAGGAGTATCTTGCTCCTTTGTGTATTCTACTTCTTGTATAAATTCATTAAAATCTTGAAATTGAAAATGACAAAAATGTCAAATCTAGAAAATTAACTACCTAGTGACTGGATGGGAGGTGGAGGCTCCCAGGAGTGTGTGTTTGCTGCCCTCAAAGATCGGATACATGTGTTAGATTACAGGTATGTTATGGCCCCAGATATATGCTAGTGCTCAACCATAATTAGCCCTGCGTATTTCCTCCCCACAAAGGGGCACTTTAAAGAAACCTCTTTAAATATATATAACTCTGTAAAAATAGCCTACTTTGAGTACTTAGAAGTCAAATTTAAAATATAATCACACTAGCGGAAATATCCAGCCGTCTGTGCACATCTCCAACTCGGCAAAGGATGTATCAAGTATTAGATCTCAATCCAATACCCCAGGTTCCCTGCAAGCATCAGCTCTTATCAGTTGTCACAGTCTGGATTAATCCATCAGACTGGCTGTGTGCCATTAAGACCAACGGGATGTGCAAGCTACCGAGGCAAAAGGTCTCTCTGCAAATGCAGTGAGACAGAGGCAGTGTCGCAACGCTTGCAACAGGGATTGGAAGAGCACGTGGTACTACATCGGTTTCTGCCCAATTGCTGCATGTTCATTAAAAGAAAAAAATCATGGGCTCTGTACAAGAACTGAAAGGTGGGGATTGTTAGTGGCATCAGAAAGGAGCAAATATCAATAAAATGTAATCATAAGGTTTTTTTAAAAATTACTTGTTTTGTAGTTTTCATAGCTGACATGCTGCAGATCGTACATTACTATCAGTATTTTGGTGCAGAGCAATGAAGCACAGAAATGGCATCTACTCTTTCTGCCGGGCCAGCCCTTGCTCAGCTGTGTATCCTTCACACAGACATGAGATCTACTTCACCACAGAGATAGAAATGGAATCAGAGAATCACGGGATGATTTGGGTTAGAAGGGACCTTAATGATCATCTAGTTCCAACCCCCTGCCCATTGTCAGAGACACCTTTCACTCAACCAGGTTATTCAAAGCCCCATCCAGCCTGGCCTTGACCAGTTTCAGGAAGAGGGCATTCACAACTTCTCTGGGCAACCTGCTCCATCCTGCAGAGCTGAGCTGCCGTGCACAGGTCCCACAGCTGCAGCATCTCATCTGGGCATGTGTTATGGGCACATCCAGGCTTTCCCAATGCACTCTGTCCTCATGGCCATAGCATACAGTAGCTCCTACCAAGCTACTCTATAAATGTAATTCCAGGTGTGAACGGGTAATAACCCCTCAAAACCCAGTGATGCAACTAGGAGATCAGATCAGAATAAACTCTTGCTCATGGCAGCCTGCAAACCTTTGTGCCTCTGGGCCAAAAGATCCCAGGAGGTGTTGTTATTGAAGAAGAGGGGTGACAGAAACTCAAGAGCTATCTCCAAATCAGGGCTACCACGTCACAGCAATCATAGTGGTCCCTTCACTTGCAGGACAGCATTGCCCTGCAGGGCTCGTGGAGGGGAGGAGCAAATCAGTGTGCAACATGTGAGGAAGAATGGGCATACAGGAAAAACACACTGAGAAGAAGAAAAGCAGATGAGAGTGAAGAAGTCAAGACCAATTAACTTGCTCAAAGAAGAAATAAAACATGCAAAACACCCTTAAAGAAAGAAAAAAGTGCTTACTATCCCAATAATAGTTATAAAGCAAAGCAGTTGCTGAAGTTAGCATAGAGATCTTATTCAGTTGCAGAGGGAGGGAAGTGATCCACCAAGCACTTCTGTGAGCAAGGTGTGCTCTGCATTGCCAGAAGCACTGTCTGACAAAATGTCTCTTTATATATATATAATGTGAAGAAATAAAGTTTTCCATTAATTACTGTCCAGCTAGATGGCCTTCCCCTCCATCAGGGTCAGAGAAGGCCATTTCTTTCCCATTGGCAATTATGCCCTTCCTAAACACATTTTTACCTGAAACACAGGTAAAATACAGCATTTAGACAGCTGATTTCAAATACAATGATCCCAAGCTGAACTGTACCATTTCTGTCCTTTTTGAAGCTCTCCTGTGCTCATTTTCTTTACAGGGAAGTGCATCCTTTCAGCCAGCCTTTGCATGGTAAAAACCAGCAGTCCTATTAGTAGAGGAGCATTCTCAAATACAAATCTAGATTTCTGCTGTTGATGAGAAAAGACAGCCTGGGGAAGAGAGCAATTCCCACAGTGGGGCCATTCTCACCACGGGCTAGGGGCTGGAAGCCTGGGTTCAATCTTCACTCAAACACTGCTTGAATGGGAGCGAGTCAGATCCCTCCCCAATGCTTCATTCTCCTCATTCATAAAATAAACAGCCATGAGTGACATATACTTGAGATTTAAGAGTTAAAGTAGAGTTAAAGAGATATTGTTGCTGTTGTTATAATTTATTATTATTCACACTTTTACATCGCCTTTCTCACCTGCAACGTGTTAGGCATTGCCTTACATGAAACTTGGGACTGCATCTACCAAATTTGGTTGTTTGACATCCAAGTTGTGCTTTAGGCAAGAAAAAGTGCCTCCGTATCTTACTGCTGCCTCAAATAAAGGTAACAAGTGTCAACAGCTCTTCCAGCTATCCATCTTGTTCTCAATGCATGCCTTATCCTAAGAAGGTGCTGTTTCACATTGTATTTTCCAAATCCAGGGAATTCAGTGCAAGTTCATGTCTATCTTCATTGTTCAATTGAAACACTGTTGATCTCATTACTGATTCACCCAAGCAGAATAAATGTGATTCAAAGGAATTTGACATGGGACAATCTAGCATGTTATTTAGACCAAGTCCAGAAGAGCCTGTTAAAAAGAGAGACTTTAAACATTTTTAGCTCCAGAATAAACAAAAGGCAAAAAGATGCAAGGGATGGTGATGGATTCAACTGAAAAATGTTTATTGTGTTTCTGAATTCCAGGCGTCAGAGACAATAAAATGTACTCCTTGTCTGAACTTTGGAATACACTTGTAGAATAGACTCAAAGATAAAATATCCAAAATGCCACTGCTGGGTGATCACTTACCCTCAAAAATAAGGAGTGAGTGCTACCATAAACTTCAGTGCCTCCCGTGAGATAATTTCATTCTGGTAAAGAAATGGGGAATATACTCAAAGATCTAAATTTACCAGCAGGTAAATCACGGCCCTTTTGGCAAATTAAAACTAAATTGGCAGTGATATGTGTCACATAGTCCATGCGGTCGCCTTGGAGGTATGTGTGACAAAATGAGACTTCGGCTCCCGGGAACCTCAAGTGAATTATTAGCTTTGCTGCACGTCTGTGAAGAGCTAGACGTACCACCGTTTATAGACTGTGAAAAACAAGGACAGAAGATAAGCCGTTCTAACATTGCCCTCTATCAGAAATTTGAAGTAAAGGCAAAATTTACATGATTTATGAATTTTATGTACAGCAGATGTTATTGTTGTAGTTAGCAAAAGAAACATATAACATCATCTAAACCATACATACACACATAATTTTATTTATGTGATGACAGGGTTCAGGGGAAGTGCTGCATGAATCGGCTGTACAGCTCAGTGCTCCTGCACCTTCTGGGCCTCTTGCTCTCCCACCAGCTCTCTCCTTCAAGCGCTGGCACACTTACAGCTACCGAGTAGATTAGGTTAAAGAACTGATTCAATGGAAAAATAACAGAGGGGATGGAAAAAGGCTGTTTTCCAGCCACATGAGTCCACTATACGGTTGCAGATTGCTCATGCTGGGCAAAAGGGGAGGTAATGTGGGGCAGGACCGGCAGGCAAGGACACAGAAGGGAGATGATGACATTATAAACTGCCTTTGCAATCTGATGTCAAGTAGTTAATTATCAAAATACGCCCTAAAACCTTTTCTAATATAATGTTGTGACGAGGAAAATATTTGGCCAGGATTATAACCAAAGAATTTAAATGAGAGGAAACTGAGAACTTATGAGAATACAGTGAATTACTCAAACTGGTTTTTAAAAAATAATTTTGAAGGAAAACTGTCCAGGACTGCTATACAGTAGTGAGACAGGGATTTTGCTTTTCTTGTTGAAATTACTGTGGTGGTAGTCTGTATTATGTCTTCTTTAGTCAGCAGCTTCTGTGTTCCAAGGGGCCATCTACAAAGGCTCAAGGGACATCCTGCTAGGCTGAACGAGTGCTTCTAGAGCTGGGTGCCAAGTTACAACAGTTGGTACTTTATTGTCACTCGTATCTTCTTAATCTGTCATAATCTGTTGTAAATTGCCTATCCATTATTGCTGTTACTGATGTGATTACATATGGTTTCTATTTTTCAGAATATACAGCCATATAACTAATCTAAATACTACTACATGATAATGAAATTACCTAAATGGAATTTTAATTCAGTGTAGGTTCACAATGGGGTTCAGGCATTTAACTCCAGTGAAGTGACACCTGGCATCACTGGTGTCCCGAGATCTTTTTCATGGCTTCTCCCACAGCTCCTGAAGCATCCAACCATTCTGCTGACAGACCCCTCTGGACTCTGAGATTTCTCCCACTGTACAGATTTGTAACTGTGCACTGCTTTGCTGTGCACCCTGCGAAGTTCTGCTGCCTGAGCCAGGCCGGCTGGGCTCTGCTGTAGACAGGTGTGCTGGATGAGGAGAGCACTACTTGACTTTGCATTATTAGAGAGTGGGACTAACACGAGATCCGGATGCAGCAGGGTGTGGATGGAAGTGCTGTGCAGCCACGGGGCCGAACATGTCCCCAGGCGTTGCACACTGTACAGGGCTACAGCCTTCCCAGCCCCTTCAGATCAATGCCAGCCTGGAGTTCAGTCCCCCATCAGCTTGTCTCTACACCAGAACTCTAAAGGAGGGGCTCTGAAACACAGATCCATGACAATACTGAGCTTCCCAGTGCCCCCTTCCATAAATCAGGTGCTCCCCCAAATAACAGTAGAGCACTTGAGAACTCTGTCTGGTTTGGAATGCAGGAGGCAGTGGTCAATGCTGTCCATGTGGAGTGTGCACCTGGGATCACAAATGCTGTTCATCGCTTCTCTCAGCTTGATTTGGAACAAGGCTTTGGATGTGGATTTCAACTCTGTCAGAGTACAGCCTGCCCCAAAGCTTTTCAAGCACGACGGTTTCAATCTTTCTGCACTTGTCCCGAACATGCTGCCCATTCTGTATAGAATAATTAAATGCTCATATGCATAAATACATATAAATGGGGACTTCAGTGTCAATTGTGGCAATTTAGGAATTTAAAAAACTTTGTAAAATTCAGATTTATTATCTGCCTCAAGTCCTTGAACTGAAGCTGAAAGTCAGGGATGAAGTTTTAAAACAGAGAAGCAGCTAGGGAAGAGACATTCTGTCTCCAGCACAAAGCTTAGCTGAAGAAAAAAAAATTTGCTATAGTTTGCAAACATCTTTTTTCAAAGACTTACATTTCAGTCTTAAGGCTTGTGTCTCCCAGGCAACACCAGGAAAGATTAAAGTGCAATGTGCTTTGATAAGTATTTTTTATTAAAATGCTTTCAAAAAGCACCTCCAGGAAAAATAAAGATTAAATAACAAAGTACTATAATTTTTTTCTCTGCTTTCTTTGAATAATTTTAGGAAAACAATAGTATTTTTTCTCTCATTCTCCTATCAGCCAAACTAATGGAAGCTGCAGGATGGGGTCTTATACTGCAGTTTACTCACGTTACACAGAATATTATGATCTTACCTAATTGTATTTATTTTTCAGATATTTGAACACTGCACAACATGATTCTGGGATATAAGTACAGCAATATTATTCTTCCCTATCTTTTGATCTACAGATATTTTTCAGCTTTAAAATTATAACTTTTCATTCTTAGGGCTTTAGTCCCGCAGATTGAATAGAATCCTTATTTTACCACCTTTACTACCAGAATAAAAAATCCCATCGACATAATAAAACTGTGACTAAAATGATGATCATGTTAAAACTAACGATAATATTCCCATTGTCTTCAGCAAGTCAGTCTGTCAGCTTTTCTTGGCATAATATCGGAGAAGCATGGTCTCAGAGGATGCCAAAAAGCAAGGGAAATCTGTACCATCTCTGATGATCTCTGTGGTATATGTCATCCACATATCAAAGTAGAACACATAGCTCTGCAAAAATCATTGGAGAAAATGTGGCTACAAATCAAATAAATAAATATAGAATGGGTGAATAATTAGAATTCAAATAAAATCTGCATTTCCCTCAAAAATGACCAGAGCTGTCAAGAGCCATCGCATTACAATGAAAAGCTAAAATCCTTTTACCATGTTCATTTTGGAGCCACCCATTGTTATGAGGGAATGTGGAATGTCAGTCTCGACTCACAGCTGAGAGGGCTTCTGCGGGACAGAGTCCTTGGATGGCTTCTGGCAGCAGCCTGCAATGGGCTTTTTGGCTGAGGCTCCTGCACAGCCAGCGTGGATTCCCCCTCTGGGGACTCCCCATCGCTGCCTAGTGCAGCACACATGCCTGGGGTCATATAAATCCTGTGGGACCCTCCTAACCCTGGGTTGGGTTACCTTCATCACCAGGATTCTCAAACAGCAGCAGCTACATTCATGACCTATCTCATGTGTTCTAATTTTCACTCTGGAGATCTAAAAGAGTAATCACTTCATGCAGCTGGTAAAAGACCATGTCTAAGAGCAACCCTGCCCCTGTCACTTCTTGGTAACTGCCAGGTAAGCTTTCCTCAATCCTATGTAGTTTTACCTCAAAACACCTCCGTGCAGCCCAGTGCACACTCAAGTCAACCTGTGTTTAGCCTGTGCATAATGAGAGTATTCAACAAAAAGGAGTCATTCAGATACTCAAAGCTGAATACAGGCCTACACAGAGACCTGACCCAAAGTAATTTTTGACATATATTTTTATTATAGAATGAGACTTCTATGCGACAATTTAAAGAGAGAATTATTTTTCAAAAATTACAACAGAAAAAAACTGAGGTCAAAAAGACACATAACAGTTCCCTCCTCCCTGAATGAAATTTCAACTAATAGATAAAAAAAGAAGAAGTGTGTACTATTTTTTTTTCCAGGCTTCAGAGACTTCATAAAAATATCCCTGTCAGGCCAGATGGAGCAATGGTACAGGGAAGTATTATTATAAAAATATTTGTGAACATATCTGTTTAATCTACCATATATCCACTCCTATTGTAGCAGCTGTGGTTTTAAATGCTACTATTTGCAGATTTCTCCCTAACAGCATTTATAATGACTGCACATCTGGCTTGGGTTTCTCACCAATAGCTCACTTAAAGACCATGTTGCAGCTCACTGTTACTGTGCATTTATTCCAAGGGTGCTAAAATCTTGGTTGCTTGATTTGTGCTAATCACTTTTTCCTTTTTTTTTTGTCTGGGTTTTTTTTTTGTTTTGTTTTGTTTTCTAGTGAAGAGCTATAGATTGCCTACAGGCTTGCTTTGTACTTCATTGATATCAGTTAACCAAATGGCAAATATAATTATAAAACCAACCACATTAGGCAGTGGACTTTAAGTAGCAGATCATAGGTCCTTGTTCTCAGAATGCCCTCCTGCAGTTTTACAAGCGTGTTGTCATTTTGCAGGTTAGAAATGCTTGCTGTTTGCCTCTTAAGTACTGCTTTTAGAGTATCATTTACTAACCACTCTGTTTATTTATAGAGGGTGATGCCAAGTTTCCGTCTGATAGCTTGGAGCTATGGATCACTCAAAAAAATCTTATCTTGTTCCAAAAATAACACAGATAATGTCTTACATTTGCTGGTTAGTGTTTGCATATGGCATATTTTGCCACATTTTGAGGAAATGGCTTGCAATAATAATGAGAAAAGGTGCCTATTGTGAAATTTTAAAAGATTTTTCATTGAAAACTTACTTAATAATTCATCCATTAAGAAATTATTCTTGCTGCAATTGTTAATTTGGGACTTAAAAATAAGTTTGCCCACTTTTAAGGTAGGCAAGTTTCTGTTCTACCATGTTAGTTTAAGGTAAGTCTTTTTATATCGATAGGAGAAAAGTCTCTCTAACAAAATTGTACCAGCAGGAGCATGTAAGAGCATTATAAATGGCTGTGGGCAGTTCTGCAATGGGAACATTTTCAGCAGCCTCTGGTGGTTGAAGGACCACAAAAATGGCTGAAGGAAGACTGATTTGTCACATCAGGGGTTGTTTAACAATATTCACACTGTGAAGATGACTAAGCAGAGCTGGGAGCTTCTGGATCTACGAATACTTAAAGGGGGTAAGAGCACTGGACTAGAGGCCTGAAGTTGCTCCCAGAGACACAAAGCCCTATCCTTTGCTGGGTTGGAACTGTGTGAAGTCACCTTTCTGATATCTCTGATCACATTTGTGCCTTCTGTCTGCTGCAGTTCCCCACGAGCCATCCACAGCTATATAAGGGCTCCAACTCTTGCCTATTTGGAAAAAGAAAAAAAAAAACCCAACAACTAAGAAAAATAGGAACAAACCATTTGGTTCCCTAAAACCAGCAAATCACAATAGTTTGCCTTTTGTGTTCTGCTTTCTTCAGACAATGTTGTGAATTAAGATGACAGGCAGTTTCACACAACTTAGCTAGTAAGAGCAATTTATAACCTGCTCTTTTTCACTCAGCATTTCTACTCTGAGCTAAGACAAATAGGGTTTGGTGCCAAAATAAAACAATGACAGTTTCTTCTCAAGTCCGTGTTTTCCCACTGTCACCTGCATGCAAGCCTCCTCTTCCCAAGCCCTTCACTGCAGACTGACAGCAGTAAAGCATTTCAGCACACGTTCCCACAGTTGCGATCCCTGAAGTACCACTCTGTTTTCCAACACTGTGTGTTTTCCAAGAGCTGATCTTTGCCCCTGTACCGGGCACTGGTGAGGACGCATTTCGAGTGCCGTGTCCAGTTCTGGGCCCCTCAGTTCAGGAAGGCCATTGAGGTGCCGGAGCACGTCCAGAGGAGGACAACAGAGCTGGTGAAGGGTCTGGAGCACCAGTCCTACGAGGAGCAGCTGAGGGAGCTGGGGGTGTTTAGCCTGGAGCAAAGGAGGCTCAGAAGTGACCTTATCGCTCTCTACAGCTTCCTGAGAGGAGTTGTAGCCAGGTGGGGCCGGGCTCTTCTCCCCGGTAGCAGGCCGTAGAACAAGAGGACACGGCCTCAAACTGTGACAGGGGAGGTTTAGGTTGGCCATTAGCAGGAATTTCCTCACTAACACGGTGATTAAACACCGGAATGGGTTGCCCGTGCCCAGGAAGGTGGTGGAGTCACCGTCCCCAGAGGCGCTTAAGGAAAGACTGGATGTGGCACTCAGTGCCAAGGTCTGGTTTACACGGTGGTGTTCAGCACTGGTTGGACTCGATGACCCTAAAGGTCTTTTCTAATCTAAATGCTTCCTTGACTCTGTGATTCTGTGATCTGAGGGAAATCTACTGGCCGCAGCAAGAACAAACACACGCTTTCAAACCCGTCCATCCTTCTCTGCCCTAAGGACAGAACCGTACAAAGCCTTCTTTACACGGGGCCGCCCTGAGCCACATGCGGTTTTCACACTAATTCCCTAATCAAGCCTAGATTAATCAGACGTGCCCGGGCCCTGAGGCAGTCGGTGCCCTGAGGTGCCCGTGGCGACGGCGGTGCCCGGGCGAGCCCCGGCTGCGGGGAGCGGAGGAGGAGAGCAGCGAAGGCACCGCGGC
>VZTA01027978.1:59767-96842 GCA_013398855.1 Mohoua ochrocephala | reverse complement strand
TGGCATGAAGGGCAGCGCCGGCCGGGCCCGGCGGTACCGCGGCTCCCGGGGGCTCTGCCGGGCCTCAGGGCCGTCAGGCCACCGCTCTGCCGCTGCGGGGGGTGTTTGCCTCGGGGAGGGCGAAGTGACTGCGCGGCCCGGGGAGCCCGAGCCGGCGGCTGCCGGGCTATGGGAACTGACATCTAATCCCTGTGATCCAGGTCATCGGCTCCGTGGGGAGCGAGGGCAGCGCCCCCCGCTCCCGGTGCCAGCCCCACATCGCCTCCGCACAAGCGTGGGGGCTCCCCATGGCGCAATCTCCCCGGCTTCCTCGTTGTGAGCACTTCTGTTTATGAAACGTGGAGGCCAAGCGCCAGAAGCGATTTCTGAAAGCGAGCTTGAAGAAGCGACACCTTGGGGACTTAGTGCTAAGTCACATCAGTAAATTGAGCTTTACTATTGAGCTAAATAGAAGCAATTGTCCCCTGCCCCTTGCCCTCTTTTTTTTTTGAAAAATGCAATGCCATAGTTGAGATTCTGTTTTGACATCACTCTATGTTTTTCCACTGAAAACAGTTGTTCATAGGTTTTATTTTAGATTGTAGTATACTGCATGAAAGATTTTTCTTTGGCAATCCATTTTCCTAATAACATAGGGATGAAACAGTGTACATTACCAAAAAGTCCTGGTCATAGAGGTGCATGGTGTGAACAACAGTTACCCATTCTTACTGCTTATTCTAGGTTTTATTTTGAGCACTTGGTATTTCCTGCTTTATCCTGTGGCTCTTTTCTTTAAATTGCTTGGCTTTCATTTTACAATGGGTCTGTGTGTATTTTTTGTCTGACCAGCATTTGTATCTGTTTTTCTAACCATTCTCTAGCACTTCTCCTTTCTTCACTTCTCGTTTGGTATTCTCCATTGTTCTGATTTCAGGCCCCCTCATGTAAAACACTTAAAACTCTTCTACCAAGCTTTTTGTTCCCTTGTGTGCAGTTGAGAATACTTCCATTTTACCTGAAATGGGAAATCATCTTCCTTCCCATGGCTATTAGAAATGGAACAGAGCTTCAGGAAAACCGACCACACAGAAAAAAAATGCTGAGGGAGTAAGGGAAGTCCAGTGACTTAATGATTCCTGGGCGCTACAACTGTTCCACGTGTGCCACTTCTGGAAACTTTATAAATATTCTTTAGAGAGTATTGATGTTTGTGGAAAAGATGAGAATGCAATGTTCCCTGTGTCTTACTGAGTAGGATTCTGGATTTCTGTGTTATGGCTCTTCTGTCTTATACTTGGATATTTGCGAATTGCTGCCACCACCACCTAGTTCATCCAACATTTATTCTACAGCTTTTTCTAGTCGTAGTCTAGTCAAATCCAGACAACAACAATTTAAAGCTTAAGCACTTTGAGAGAGTGTGTGTGCGCCAGCTGTAGTGGTGTCTCCCTGAGTAGGTGAAGTTTACTGTAAACTTGGCTGTGCCTTTTATAGGGCCAGAGTTCAGTGGAGTGTAGGAAAACCTCTCATGCGCCAAGTCTGGCGTGTAGTAAGGAAGATAATGCATTGAAGCAGTCTGAATAAGAGGAAATTTTGGTTTGTTCCAAATCATTGATAATTAGTAGACCTCCTGTGGAGACCTGTTATGTGAGATAATCCAGCTGGTGCTAAACAAAGAAGCCCTGTAGCTTGGTGGTAACTGATGTTGTGTGTCTGGTCTAGTAAATATTCTGATTTCTGGATTACCTCCACCTGCCTTGGCATTGTCTGCGTTTGGGTTTGTGGCACTGCTGTGCTGTGCCTGGTGGTACAGTGCCAGACGTCACGGCGTGTGTGCTATCGAGGGCCTCAGTAACTGGGTGTCATCATCTCCTGCTGTAAACAAGGCCCCTTAAGTCAAAGGGTGATGGCTGCTGGGCCGGGCTGTGCTTCATGATAGTAATTTAACAGCTGGTAAAACTTCAGCTTTGGGCTTCCTGTGTAGCTGAGCAAAAGCATCAGCAATCAGGCCTTTCTTTAGCTCACCTGGCACTTCAGCACCCTTGATAACTTGCTACCCATAGAATGAATACACAGATGAAGGACCTAGGCGTGTTGTTATGGGCAAAGTTTGCTACCACATGCTAGTTCTAACAAATACAACATTTGATTTGTTTTCCCTCAGAAAAATTGAGTGCTGTTGTCTATGCTCATGAAATGTAGGTTAGTCTCTACTCATTCAAAGCTGCTACAGAAGACATTGCAGATATCAAAATTTGATGTTTAGATTCTGTCAAGGTACTCTTTGATTTTGTTCTTCACTCCCTTATTAAAGAAACCCAGTAACTCTCAGCCAGCTGCTCCTGCTTCTTAGTGGCAAAAGAGCATACGTACTCTCAACTTCCTGAGCTTGACTGCAAAGTAAACCAACATCATTTGTACTTAGTACCAACACTTTCTTGACTAATGCCAGTATGTGTAATCTTATTGATAGTCTGCAGTGAAAACAGAGATACCAGGATTGGAAAGTGTCCTCTTTTTTGTTGAAATTTTTAGCTGCCAGGAGAACCTTCTTTACTTGAAAGAATAAACTAGATGTTATTGCATTTAAATAACTTCAGGCATTTACTTACTTTAAAACACTTTCCTAATCTGAAAAATGATTGGAAAAGATAAGTCAAGAGTTGAAATTTGTTCGGTTTTTCTCATTTTTCCTCTGATGTGTTCAGAAAAAGTTGTCTGTTATACAGACGCTGGAAAATGTATATAGCTGTGAAAATATAATTTGGGTCTTGTTTTATTTGATTTCTTTTCAGTTAGATTGTTTGCTTGTTATCTTTCTGTGAAATTACAGTTGAAAGGTGCTAATGTTGCAAACTCAGCCCACTTTAACATACAGGATGGGCAGTTTAAAAAGATTTTCCAACTGTGTAAATGTGATTTGGAAGGTAGGAAAAAATTAATTTGAAACCACATGATACTCCCGGTAAAATCTCTTCCAGTGACTGGAACTGCACTTTAGTAATGTGGAATGAGATGTTTTTCTTCAGGCAAAGCTTTGACTGCCGTACTAATGGCAGATATTTTCTCTTCTTTCCATTGCTTCCCTTCTGCTAGCATCTTGCCTTTATCTTCAGAATAGACAAACATCAAGATTAAGGCACAAAAATGACCGAGTTTTGGCTGATTTCTGCTCCTGGGGAAAAAACCTGTCAACAGACATGGGAGAAGCTACATGCAGCAACTACAAAACATAACAATCTTTCTACTAATTCAAAGTTCAACATTCCGGACTTGAAGGTATGTAAACCCCATATCGTGTCCTAAGAAGTGTGTTTGTTTTGCATCATCTTTGTTTCTCTGGATTAAAACTCGCAGACATTTTAGAGAGAACAGCTGACTTCTCTTGATGTTTGCGTGTGGATCTAAGAAATAATTCAGACGAGTCATCTTTTTTTCTGAACTTCTAAGTTAGTTGTTCACTCTGTAAGTTTTCAAGATTCAGCAACCCGTGTTCTTTCAGCTAATAAAGCAGTTTTTCCAAGGATGGTAGTCCTGATCTCACAGTGGTAGCAGTTACTTGGAGAAGAAAAATGGGAGTTTGTGATCTGTGATTATTTGTGATTTGTGATTATTGAGAGTTTCCTTTGACTGTTTCGTTTTGCCTTTTTTAAAAATTATTCTAATTTTTTTTTTCCTTCTGAATTGTCTGCTCCTTTTCTGTCTGAGATGCAGTGAAAAGGCTCAAATTAAAATACAGGAGTTGATCAGACAGCTGCTCTGCTAGATATTCTACTACCCGAGATGCAAAAAGTCCGGGCTCTTGTTGGTCTGACTGCTGCAGTACTCTTGTATCGTCAAAGTTTTCAATGTCCAGATGGCTTCCAGTGCTGAGATTCCTGATCAGTGAAATTTCACATTTGATCTAAAGTAGTAAATTAAATGCTGAAACAACTGCCTTGTGAAAAATACAGCCAATTCATAGCGTAGACATTGTTTTAACATGTTTTGGATGGCTGGATTGCAGGACTGAAACTGAGCACCAAAGTAGTGAGTTAGGTCTGATCCTGTGGTGCTCTGAGGGGGGGGTATCTTTAACAAATGAAACACAGTGTGACTTTGGTAAATCAAGATGTCTGAAATCTTAAGAGTCCAGCATTTTATGTGGTTCTGCAGAGCTACTTGTTGGGGAGGTGTAGCTTTTACTGTTAGTTGGTTTTATCTTTCTATACATCTGCTTATGCATTTTGATCTTTGCTTCTAGGTTGGCACGCTGGATGTTTTGGTCGGTTTGTCAGATGAGCTGGCTAAACTGGATGCGTTTGTGGAGAGGTAACAGTTTATTTTTACTAGGATGCAAAGTATTAGAATAATGATGTGATGGTTTGCTGAGTCCTGATAACGCACAGGTTATTTTCAGCATTTTTTGTATCATGGTGATCCTCTGGAGGCAGTCAGCAAACTAAGATTTAAGAACGCTAAGATGCTGGTTTTCACAGTATCTGTTCTTGGAAAAAGAAAAATAATTTGAACTTCTTATGGAATAGTGGGACCTTATGCATTGATGAAGGATGGTTCTCCCTATAGTAGTGCTGTGTGCTGCTGGGTCCTGGAGAATTGTTAACAGTTGAGCCTGACAGCTGCAGGAAGTGGCGATGAAATGAAGTGAAAGCGTGTTCTTTTAGCAGGAGTACGGTTCACGCACTTTGAGAAAGTAACCATGTCATTTCCTAATCCATAGAAATGCTTAAACAGTATTAATATTAAAATGCAAAACCTATTAATTTTGAAGAAACGAGTGGCCTTTTGAAAGTGATTTTAAGCAAAAGTAGCAAAATTTCACATAATCACAACTCATGGATCTATCTTCTCTTTCAAGGAGAGAAATCTTAAGTAGATGTTTTTAAATGGAAAAGGAAACTATTTGGCCTGGCACGTGTGAATAATATTATACATGGCTTTTCTAGTTAGGAAGGCAGGTCTTGAGTGTCAGATTGCATTGTCAGGGTTGCCTTGTGTTTAGTTTGGATTGCTGATGGTTTCTACCTCGCTATCTATTTCTAGAAAGGCGTAAGGATTTTGGAAGTAGAACAGACTTTAAAAAAAGTTTTGCAATATAGTGGCATTACCCTTGAACTCAACACCATTGTGAGGGACCTAGCCTCACCTTGTTGAGAACTGATGAGCAGCAACACTAGAGAAGATTTTAAATAAAGTTGTGGAATACTTCTGAGAAGTTGGTCTCCTTCAGATACTGAGCCCAGCTTGTGCTCTCAGAAAGCTTGGATGTAGAGCAATCATCATCCTTGTTTGATCCAGTCACTTTTGATCCAGTCTCAGGCAATTTAATATCAGTTTTATGAATGGTATTTCTCAAATAGCAGGTTTGGGGTTTTGAGTTTTTTTAAAATATATCTTTGTCTTTCATTTTTCAGTGTTGTAAAGAAGGTGGCCCAGTATATGGCTGATGTTCTAGAAGACAGTAAAGATAAAGTTCAGGAGAATCTTCTGGCTAATGGAGGTAAAGTGTTAACCATGATATCCCAAAACTGTAGAAGGGAAGGCAGTGATCCTGAAACTTACTAAGGTACAAGGAAGCCAAGTGCAAGGGGCGGCACCTGGGTCGGGGCAACCCTCGGTGTCAATGCAGGTGGGGGATGAAAGGATCGAGAGCAGCCCTGCTGAGAGGGACTTGGGGGTGCCAGTGTGCATTTTATTTCAGTAAAGAGCTGCACTTTTCTCTGAATCAATATTTTATTTTCAAAGCCATTTAATAGAATTTAACACAGCTTGCATTGATGCAAGAGAGGCTAATGTAAGTGCATAAGGGCTGGGAGTAGTGTCTTTCATAGAAAGCGTTACAAAACTGCCACTTCCGGTGAGCCACATGGTCACTGCTGCCTGTTTTGCCATCACAACCCTCCCTTCTCCCACCCATTTTTCACACAGAGCAGGAAATAGTTGCTCTTATCTGTAGTTCTCCAACCATCCTTGACTTGGTAGTAAATGTCATTGAGAGTCTGCAGAGGTCATGGATAACTTGCAACTTGTTTATTTTCAAATTTCTTGAGCAATAGGATCCACACATCAGAAGGTCCAGTCTGTTACAGTTCTCTTCTGTTACATCAGTTCTACATGGAATATAATACATTAGTCTTTTTATTGTCTATCTTAACAATGTTCTTTAAAATTTTAGTTGACTTGGTCACCTATATAACAAGGTTCCAGTGGGATATGGCCAAATACCCAATCAAGCAATCCTTGAAGAATATTTCAGAAATTATTGCAAAGGTAAGGTAATTTGTTTTATAAAACTTCCCTATTTGAACTTGAGATATTTATGCACAAAACTTGCTCTCAAAGCTATTTGTCTGTTTTAGTCAGCTAACAACAGTAGTGAACTTTGTAGCAGTTAGTAACCAAAGAAGTACATTAGGATGTGGACAGGATTTGGAGAGTGCTCCCTGTAGGCCATCATGCTGTCTGTGCTGATTTTTGTTTCCTAGGATCACTGAGTTAACAAATAAATAGCCAGCAGATGATGTTTAGATTTAAGTTTTGCTGTACTAGCATATTGTTTGTCTGATGTTCTCAAACCTTGTGGGCTGTTAGCAGTGGACCAGGGAACTTATTTACATTCTGAAAGCCGTGGCACTCAGTTGTAAGGGGAGAAATAAGCCTTCATTGTTAGATGAATCTGAGAGTTGTCATGCATTTCCTCATCTTTACTTTGGCAAAGTGTTTCATACGTGGAGGATTTAATTTGCTTTGTACTTGCTCGTGAGCCTAGACAGGGTCCTCAGCAGTGACTGACTGATTCAGATGGAGAGAGTTCTCTGTAAGCAACCCTTGCTTTAAGATCTTTCCAGCCTCTTCAGTTTTTTTTTTCCCCTTCCCTGTTTTCTGTAACCTGCAGACTGGCTCTTGGAACTGCCTGTGTGACTAACTGGAAACATGTAACTTGGAAAAAAGAAGCAGCTGTTCTGGGTACCTACAGAGATAGTCTTTGGTGCTGGATATGTAGGGACTGTAATGGGGTTGGGATGGGGGTAAGTGTTGGCAGACTTGTGCTTTGCTATAACTGCAGATTCCTGAAACTATTACATTAATTTTTTTGCAGAGATTACACAATCTTAATATATGATACAAAGCTGACTGAGGAGGCAATTAGTACTTTCATTTTTGGTGTTTTCTTTGGGACTATCACTGTGTCTTGAATTTATTTCACAAATCACATGTAGTAAGTATTCCTGGAAAACATCTGCGGTGTGGCCTTTTGTTGAAGGATCATTGGCTGTCTTACTGCTCTGAAGATTTGCACATTAAAAATATCTCACAGCTATAAAATAATAATATCTGACACTAGTACATAATATTTGCTTCTTCAGAAGAAGGTATCAAAATGAAGCACTGAACTTTTTACAGCTCTTATAGTACAGCACTTGTTTTTGCAGCAATTAAATCTGTTGAAAAAGAAACAAAGAACATGAAGAGATATGCCCTTCATTGAAAATTGTCAAGGATTTGGTGTATGTTATTCTGTGTCCTGGTGTTTGCTAGATAAATAATCTGCTTCAACAAAGTTGTACTCTAGAACCTGCATTTTAACTGTCTTACATTCTTTATCTACTTTAGGGACCTCATTGAGATATTAGGTTGGATAGTAAATGCAGAGAAACAGGTCTGCTGGAATTCAGCCTGAGACATCCTGTTGAGGGTTTCCATTTCTCTTCATGTTTAGCTGTGCTTGTAATTCTATAGGGACAGCTTCAGGACACCCCTATGTTATAAATCTGATTTCAAATAGTTTATAAAATATTTTCAACTGTGAGCCATAGATGTGTGTCCCCAAAGTAGGGAAGAAAAGGAAGATGACTGAAGATGCTTTATGTTCTTATAGAAATGACCTCCAGGAGATCATATCATGGGACTTGAAGCAGTTTTGTCCCAAGGCAGAAAGAGTCCTGACAAAGATAAAATCTTCATATTAGTCACATGCCAAGGGGAAGAGATAGGAAAATTGATAGAGCTACGTTAATTAAAATCTGTGAAGCTTCTTGACATGTTGATGTTAAATAATTTGAAAAGCTTGTCAAATCATGAATTACTACTTTTCCTGTATGGTTTTATATCATCTTCACTCACTCAGGCAGCAGATTCTGATGTCTGTCAAAATGAGTAATGGCAATTGCAGTGTGGAGTTTGTCAGTTGAGAAGAAATTACAGCAGTGTTACAAACATTTAAAATGAAATGAAATCTGCTGAAACTATCCATCAAGTTTTTTCAGCTTTTAACTTTCAGGAGTTCTGCGAACTCCAGTGTCAATACAGAAGACTTTGGAGTTGGCATCTGTGCTGTATGACCGCTGTCACTTAATCAAGTCATTCTTTGAGTTTGAAATTAGTCATCAGACTTAGGCAAGGAGACAACCTCGATATTCTTAGTGCCCTAGTCCAGCCTTTTCAGCAAGCCAGGCATCCACTGAAGTGCAACAGCTCAGTTGTATGGCTACAAGAAGGCACTCGTGTATTGCCAATGATGGCGTAAGTGGTTTAAATATCTGGGATTGCTCTGTGTAGAAATAGGCTCACTATGTTAGATTGGCACTTTCTTTAGCAATACCGTGAGTCTGCCTCCTTTTGCAATGACCTTTGTGAGTTACTCACCAATTCTACTCCTAAAAGGAAGTTTGTATTGTTGCTTCATTTGGTAATTTTACAAAAATTTATTTTCAAGAGCTCTGTTGTAGCATTGAGGTTTGTGGTTCTGAATTCTCTAACATTCGATAGGAAGCAAAGCTGGTTGTTTTTTACAGTCAACTTCAGTCAGTGCAGCAGTAACAGGCTTTTGTCTAAGCAGTCATCTTTCAAAGGACTACTGACTCGACAAATGAGAGCAGTTAGAGTATTGTCAATTAGGAAATGGTGAATGAGACTGGTTTGTAAAGGCGGTGTTTGGTATTGATGGTGTTTGTGTTTTGTCATTAAGTAATGCATAGTTAGACTGTTATTGAAAGTGTTGATCCTTGGAAAAGGCAGAGGGGAAGGTTGTCAGTCTGGGAAAAAGCTGAAATGCACAAAGGTACTAGCTTAATACCTTCTGATTAATTTTCTTCTTAATGCTGTCTTCTAGATGTAAAAAAAAAAAGGTGCTAGTATTACTTGTAGTATAAATAAGTTTTTGTGAAGGTACATGCCTCGTGTGACACCTGCTGAAATGTTCTGCTTGCTTTGCTAAAGGTTAAATCAGTCAAGGGATTTAAATAGCCTTAAGTACCCCTCTGTTTAATTTTGTCATTTTCAGAGTATTTTGTCTAAAGCATTGCTGTATCTGTAAAGGTGCAAGCTGTTAATGTGCTGCCACACGAAACTAGCAGAATGTTCAGGCTTTTGATGACTTCCTGCTACACATGAGCCAACTTAAGTGTTACCATAAACAAGGTCACTATTTAATTAAGTGACCTTGCTTTTAAGAGAGATTTATTTTGTGGAAACAAAATCATATCTGGATCTCCAAGCTGAAGCGTTTTATGGAAACAAAACGTTTTGTCTGTGGTCTAAGTCTAAATAAAGGGAGAGTCCCTTAACTGTGTTAAGGAACTTGTCCCTGGGAACTTTTACTGCTTGCACCTCCATACACAGTGAGGAGGCTGTGGGCGGCATTATAATGCCAGACCAACGCTGTGCCACGTTCTTGCAGTTACCCAGCTGTTACCGAGTGCATTGATTTTAAAACGCTTCCTTGTAAAGGGTGCATGCCGATATGAGTATGGTTGGCTGTTTAAGATGTACTAAAGTGCTTCATTTTTTGTGTTCTTCCACTTACTGCCAAGTTATCTAGCTGAGAATGAATCATTTTTGTTAATCATGTTAATTAAGCCATCCTTCCCAAATCCATCCTCCAGGATTACTTGAGCAGCAATGGCAAGCTGAACATAAGTTCTATTCTAGTTCTTTAGACACAGTTCCTTTTCTTTTTATTTTTAAGGGAGTAAACCAGATTGACAATGATCTAAAAGCAAGAGCCTCGGCATACAATAATCTGAAAGGGAATCTTCAGAATCTGGAAAGAAAGAATGCGTGAGTTGTATTGGTTTTTGCTAATGCAGTGTGGGAACGTTATCTAAACATGAAAACTTAATAAAATGTGGAGTGATACAGGCTCTAAGCTTAATGTATTTTTGAGGTGTTTATCAATCTTGAAGAGCAGGTGTCATAAAAGAACATTTATTACCAGCTGACTGGTTGGTGTTCACTGACTTGTGACTGAAAAGCAATTAAGAAATCACAAAAGCATGTACAAATAACATAAATTGCTGGAACATTTGAGAGGAGCTTGCTGTTAGTGGTGTGTAACGCTGCTACTTAGGTGTCTTGTCTAAACAAGAAAGTCTTTCCTTCACTCCATCTTAACTGGTTTTCTTCTCTCAGAATTTACCAGCAGAGACAGCTGTTGTGTACATGTAGGTAATAAATTAAACAAGGACTGCGTGTTGTCTTGTCACGTACGTGTGATGATTATCTGAAGTACAGTTGAGGTACAGGAGTTCTGTGCAAATGTGGTTAATTAATTTTGCCTGAACCCTGCCATTACAGTGAATGGCACAAGCCTGCTGGCTGATTCAGAACCATGGGTCATGCCAATGACAGTACGTGACAAGCTGTTTTAGGAGTGAGCCATAAGTTCTGTGCAAAGCCATGGCACTTTGTCAGCTGAACGCCATTAAATCTATGTACGTTCTCGGTCTTTTATGACTGTGAGGAAATACACTGCTTTAAGTTTTTATTGATGTGCTCTATGTAGATCTGTACTAGGTTAGTTAAAACTCTGAGGCTCCATATACTAGAATCCACAGTTAATGGTTTTAATGGTTCTTGTAGTTTTAAATAACTTCTGAAAAGAAAAGTTGGCCACTTAAGCATGTGACGTATTTGGAAATGACGCACAGCAGTGGAGCTACTGATAAAAATTACAGCGACTTTGGACGGTGAGATATAAAATGCATATAAGGACATTTTGTTTGCTCTGCTAATAGCAATTGTGTAGGTAAAATGTCTTTTTGAGAATGCTATATTATCAAGCACCAGAAACTGTTATCCAGACAAATTAAATTCTCAAACGTGTAATTGTTCTGGCTGTCTTTGTTTCTCTGCAGGGGAAGCTTGCTAACCAGAAGTCTTGCTGATATTGTAAAGAAAGAGGACTTTGTACTTGATTCAGAATATTTGGTCACGTTATTAGTGATTGTACCAAAGTAAGTTTATTCATCCTAAGAGCAGAACACAGTAAGAAATATAAATCAAATAATAGATCTCACAGCCCTATAATACTGTAAGAATGACATCTGAATTTACTTGGGGCTTTCCTGGATGAGCAAACAGAACTGTTAAGATGATCAGTAGAGGCAAGTGAGCCTCTGTGTCTGCGTTCCTTTGTTCACAAAAACTCATCATAAGGACTGCTGAGTGCTCATGAATTTCTTGAAGAAACTGGAGATTAGATTTCTGTCTCTTATCCAGTGTTTGCTATGACTAGCCATGTTCCAGATGGTATCCTTATGAAAATGAGTGCTGGGTAAAAACATGACTTGTTTTACATTAGAAGGCTTAATCATTAAATTATCCTGGTTAGGACTATGCCAACTTTCACCTCTTAGTGAGTGAACTCTTTGCTGCTTTGCTCTGCACTTTTTTAGATTGCCTGAACACTGGGGTTTTTTTCACTTACCTAAGTCTCTACCATTGGAACCCTGCTTATGTCATGTCAAAGGCTTGCTGGGGAGCAGGCTGTTCTTTTTTGAAATGGTTAAACAGCAGAAACCCCATATTTTCCCCTGCCCAAGGAAAGTGGTGATACAGATGCCCTAAAAGCCCTTGTAAAATGAGGAAATGGTCCTAGACTCTCTTTTTGGGGCTGCGAGCAAAGAGAGCTTTTAACTCACGAGAAGCCCACTGGCTCTCTTTACCATGGGAGCCATTAGAGTCTGCCACATGTCAAACTGTGGTGAAGGAAAAACAGTTTTGCAGTGGCTTTAGCAGAAAGCAGGTGGTTAGTATATCTCAGCTGTTATTTTTGTTTTCCTTTGACTTGTTTTTGCTGTTGAAAGGATGGAACCTCTTCACAACTACAGAAAGGCAGGGCTGCCAAAATTCCTAGTCCTTCAGGCAAGTGCAGGACTCTAGGGAACCCGTTTGTAATTGTGGAAGAAGTATTCCTGTTAGTAACTCAAAAGAGCAAAGTTGCATGAGGAGTTTCTGATCAACCTTCTGATCATTTGGTCCCCTGAGATCTGTACTTAATGATGAATGATTTAATTTCATAGTTCTTTGATTTAAAAAATGTTGCACTTGTAAACTGACATGAAGACTGAAAATATGTTACTTTTGCTATTGCTATCGTATATTTATCAGTAATTATAAAAACAGCATGAGGAGAACTGAGCGTTTCTTGAGTCTTGAGTATTTCTGACAACCTACACCTGAGTTGGAAGATGTGATAATTAAATATTTTGATCTTTTTTAGAAAAAAATCCTGATCCATTAATCTCGGATTAAAAGTCTAACCATAACCTGTGTATTCTCTAGGTTAAATTATAATGACTGGGTTAAGCAGTATGAAACACTAGCGGAGATGGTTGTACCACGTTCCAGCAAGTAAGTTGTTAAATGCTAAATCTCATATTTGCATTTGCTGTGTTTTAGGAGCGTTCTTTATCTAGAGTGACTTTGAATTTTAAAGATTGGTCAAAAACTTGTCAAAACGTCTAGCTTTATAGCTTTGTCTGATCAAATCTGATCAGATAATTGAGGATAGATTCAAACGAACTCTAGGGTTTACAAAGTTATCAAACTTAACTTACGTGAGAAGAGTAAGAGCATTGAAAAGTTCATCCAATTCTGGTCAAGTATATTCAGCTTCAAGCTGGGGCATGGTGGAGATAAGCAACAAATACTGGCTGCTGGTCTGTAAGCTTTAGATCTGTCTTCAGAGGACTTGAAACAAGTTGTAGATAATCTTTGAAAACTTTTAAAGAATGGAGAACTGGAAGTGTAAATGGTTTTGTTGTGTACAAAGAAAGGTAGCTTCTCTTTGGGTTCCTGCTATCAAGCTGCTGCTAGGTGCTGTGATGGGCAAGACTAAGGGCTTTAAACCACTTTAGCAATCTTGTAACCACGTCAAAGATAAAGGCCACATGTAGCACAAAGCATTGGTTTGTGGTTAATTTTAACTGACAGACTGAGGTTTTGATCAGGCAAATCTGATATTACCAATTCTTTGCCAGTTTAAAAACCTGAACTTGTTCTGGGTAGCTTCACATTTGAGTTGCATCAGCTTGAGCCTAGAGGAAGATCTGCTAATGGTTCTTAATTACTGGGAAACTGTGACCTAGGGCTAGCTTAAGAAAAGGTGACTTGTTAAACTGTTGGATAATGCTTGTGTTGAAGACAGTATGACATTGAGGAACAGTCTAAATCTGTTCAAGCTTTTTTTCCTAAGGTAAAGCCTCAAAATAAGCAATATTCTTTTAAATTATACAATAGTAGATCTAGGGGTCATCTTTACAGCCTAAGAAACATTTTCTTTTGCCAACCTGTATCTTTTTAATTTGTGTACTTTTCTATTTTGAATCCATTTAATTTTTTCTTTAAAACACACATTTCTAATAAATCTGTAGTCCAACTTTTCAGTACTAAACCAGCTTCAGTTCCTTTTTTTGTTAAATAGTTTTTAGTTTGAACAAATATCATATGAAGTGGTTTTGAGTGATGAAGTCTCTGAATGTGAACTGTAAGCTGCCATCCTTTATGAAGGGAGTAATTAAGAGCAGTCAGTTACATTCTGTATGAGGTGCTTAATTTGGGAACTAAATCCTGTATAATTATCTACATTTATGTCCTTGCCTTGTAGCAATAAAGTACAACTTGTGGTGCTGTGTGACTGATCTGTGCTGACTTGAACCATGTTAATTCTGACACTAAGTTTGTTTTCTTTCTGTGTAGTGTACTCTTTGAGGACCAAGACAGTTACCTTTGTAATGTCACCTTGTTCAGGAAGGCAGTGGATGACTTCAAGCACAAAGCCAGAGAATATAAGTAAGGCTTATTTTGTGTGCATTCTGTCTCTCATGCTTTGAAGGATCTCTAGATAGGCACTTTTGATTTTATTCACTTCCAAATGCAGATTTATGGTCCGTGACTTCCAGTACAATGAAGAAGAGATGAAAGCCGATAAAGAAGAAATGAACAGACTGTCAACTGACAAGAAGAAACAGTTTGTAAGTCTTAATAAACTGGTCATTATAGAAATGTGAGACATCTAAGACTTGTTATTGCTGCATAAAAATTTCATGGAGTTGTGATTCAGAGAAAGCATTGTAGGGATGACATGATGTAGCCAGCCTGCCACCGAGCTAATCTGCTCCGTGATAATTGAATTTCCTGCAGCACGAGTGCCCCTCTCTGCATTGAACCAGGGGCTGGTGTTGCAGCTGATGATGTTTGACGTTTGAAAATGGACAAGTGTCTGGATTACATAATCAGATATTACTAAAATGATCTTTAATATGGTTAGCTCATGACAACTGAGAGATGGGGAACTGAAGAAACAATGGGAAGTCTCATTAAATTTCTCTTTACTTGGTATCAAAACACTCTTGAGCCATTATGTCCATAGTGAACTCTGTCTTTAACTTGTCTTTATTATCATGGTGCAGATATTGAGTAGCTGCTCAAACATGCATAATGGGCTGAGTCTTTCTCTGATGTTTGAATAGCCTAATTATTTTTTTCCCTCTTCTCTTTCACAGGGGCCTCTGGTTCGGTGGCTGAAAGTTAATTTCAGTGAAGCTTTCATTGCGTGGATTCATGTGAAAGCATTACGTGTTTTTGTTGAATCTGTTTTAAGGTAATGAGACAGATTTGAATAGTGATTTTCTTCTTAGACTTGGTAAGAATTTACATCTAGCTTGGGTTTACCAACCTGAGGCATGTGAATGCTGCTCTTCTGGGAAGGAGGAAGCAAAAAGCAGGGCAGTAAGAATAGCTGGTGGCAATGGCTCTTGTTGCCAGTTGTGAAATATTTGAGGTAGATAATTGTGTATCTTCCCCTTGGATAGTCTTTTTTCACTAGTGCTTTAGGAGTTACAGATACTCTGTGAGTAGCAGGAAGACAAACTTGCTGATTTTTAGCTTACTTTGTGAGCTGCTTGTAACAAGAACTAACTAGATCTTCTGTTTAAGTGGGAAATTTGAATAGTTCAGAATAAAAAGTATTTGAGCTTTCAGTAGCATAGTTTGGCATCATGAAATGTATGCTTTTTCTTTAAGACATGCCTTTCTAAGACTTTTGTAGTCTAAACTTTTCAGTATTCAACCACTCAATACTCTAACTAGAAAATTTCTCAGCCTTTTTTCTTCATACCTATCCACAAGTGTAGTTACTAGTCAAGAACAGCTGCAGTTGTTCTGCAGAGGAAGGACCTTTATTTTTTATAGTTGAAGATGTTCCTGCTGTGGTCAGCAAAGGGAAAGGTAGTTTTAGCCTTTTTGATAAGTTGTCATACAGGAGAAAAACAGAGGAGAAAAAGAAAAATCACATTAACTTGCATTCATGCTGCTATGGGCTTATTTTGAAGGCAAAACTTGAGTAAAGAAGAAAGCTGAACTTGATTGGAATGTTGGCAGCTGTTTCCACACTCCTAGAAAGGAGGATCAAGTAGAGACTACATTGTCCACCAAGTGTTATAAGCAAAGTAAACTAATGGAGAGTTCAAAATTTAGTCTGAGAGTTCAGGTAGCATTGAGAATTATGCTAAACACTCAAGGATTTAAAATTATTTTAAAAGTATTTAGGCTTCTGTTTTGTTATTTTAAACTTGAAGTTCTACTTTTGTGATGCCTTATGAATTATAGACATACAACAGTTTTACAAAAATGGAAATGAGCAGAATTTCCTCTTCAGCAGTAGGATTCTTTCTCAAAATAAAATTCTGCTTTGAATTGTGAAAGAAGGTTTATTTCAGCATTTCCATGGTTTTCTACTTGACCTCCTCAGGTACGGTTTGCCAGTTAACTTCCAGGCAATGCTCCTTCAGCCTAATAAGAAAACAATGAAGAAACTGAGGGAGGTTCTGTATGAATTATACAAACATCTTGACAGCAGTGCAGCAGCTATCATTGATGTAAGTATTTTTTAACTGCTACTAGTATGTTTAAACAAAGCAAAAAGTCTATTGGCATCATTCAAAAGCTCTACCTCTCCATATTCTTCATTTTCTCACAGTACAGAGAATTTTGTCTCCTTAAAAAAATGCTGCTTCTGTTCTACACTTTTGCAAGCAGATGGTATTTAAAGTTGCAACCAATACATTTGAAGAGCTGTCTGGTTTAAAAGTCACATGTGATTTCTTCTTACTGCATTCTTTCCTGCTACTGATGGAAAGATACAGACTGCAAGTTAGCACAGTAGTCCTCTGCTGAAGAAGGCTGAATCATTGTCAAGATGGGATCAGCCTTTCCATCTGTAGAGGTCTCATTTTCATGTTTAAAACTGGTTTGCTGGGAGGCTTACTCTACTCATGTGCTTTGTATTGAAAAGCAGTGATTTTCACAGCTAAAGGTTAACTAAATATACCATGAGTTTAGCTGAATTAAAATTAAGATTCTTAACATTCTATTGAATGTAGTGTATTTCCAGGCCTTTTTGCAGAAAGAGGCTGTGAGACAATTCAGGTGAAAATTAAAGATGCTGAACTTCATGTAACTTCCTGGATCTTTCAGCACCCTGTAACATTCTTATCCGTAACTGACAGTGTTTAGATGTAGTAGTGATGATGTGTTTACTATAGCAATGGATGTGAATTATTGATACAGAGCTACTTAGATTTTGAAAAAGCACTTTGCATTTAATTTTGAAAAATACTGCTAGTCATTTGTCAAAGTTCTAAGTTTTTCTGTTATTTAAACAGTCACTTGAATGTGAAAATTTAAGCTTGAAGTGTTACCTGGCCTATTTGCTTCTAAAATATATGAATATTTAATCTACTTCTTAATAGGAGTCTGAATTGTAAGAGTATAACTGGTTTCAAAACTTTATTTGCAGGCAACTATGGATATTCCAGGTTTAAACCTCAGCCAACAGGAGTACTACCCATATGTGTACTACAAGATCGATTGTAATTTGCTGGAATTCAAGTAAAAGTTCCCTAACATGACAATCTTCTCAGTGTTGGTGTAAGCAAACAGAAGTGAGGTTGAAGTACAGTAATACTTTTAACATTCTACTAATCATATGCTTGCTTCTTATGTTAGGTGAATTGAACACACCGTGGTCCATCTCTAGGCGTTTTCTTTTTAAAGAACAGTGTAGGTAACCAGCTTTTAATCGACTATGTCTGTAAATGTATATTGAGAGAATTGAAGTATTTATAAACAGAGTGATTTATTTAAGGAAAAGCTTATCCCTCTTTCATATGGTGGTCTGTGTTAATTCCATTTACCGTTGTTTATATAAAAAAAAAACTTGTTTACAGAAGACTAGTGTAAATGTTCATGGCCATTTTGTTCATTTGATTTAGTAGATACAACTGTGTTAACGTTGTTGAACTGTGATGTAAAGTATGTAAAATTGGTATTAAATCGTGCTTTCTGAATGGTTCAAAATTACAATTGATGCACTGTAAACACAGGGAAAAATAAACGTACCTGTGCAAATGTGTCACTTTCTTGTACCACACAAAATTGCAGATACTTGTGTCTCAACTGAAGCAATGCGTTAAGTCTTTAACGGTGCTGCATCCTGCATGCACTAGTACAGAAATGCAATTGGCTTCAGCACAAGTACTTTTAGGAGATGCAGGAATTAATTTTGCTTTGTGCAGAAATGCTCAAGTCTGTTGTTTGGCCACCACACGTATGTATGAATGTTTTTCATGTTTATGTCTTTGTGACTCTAAAGAAAAGATGTGAGACAACTATTGGGAAGATGGTAGCAAGCTGGGATGCTAACAAGCTAGGCTGAACTGGCATTTTTTGATAATTCTTTGTTCTTTTCAGTCAGTTGAAGCTTGAGACTATTTTATGGCTCTGAATACTGTGCTCACTGTTTTTGGCGACATCTGTTCTACCACACAGGGAGCATGACGGCTTCCTTTTAATGTGTATAGAGAGGAGTTGTTTATTGCAGTAGCAGATATTACAAGTATTCTACCTGTCTGAATAGCTAAACATGCAGTAAAAGCTGCAGCAGTATTCAAAAGACTTGAATCAAGAGCGAGACTGGTGGAGCGCTGATTTGTCAGAATTAGTATTTGAAGTACTGTAGCCACTGTATTCTTTCCTTATTTAGTCCCTAACTGCAAACATCAGTGCTGTGGCTCCAAGCAGTATAGAGCTTTCAGCTGTGGGGTCTCTAATCATAACCCAGCAGCACCTTTGAGGAGTTGGCTAGCTTTGTAAGCCTACATTGAGATCTCTAGTTGTTAAAAGAGAAGTCTAGCTTTTGAGTGCAAGAGTTGCATCTAGCTACTGATTTTGACGGGGTTTGACGTCTATGAAAATATTTGCTATGTAAATTTATATTTGCTTTTCTTCCTATTTTTATAGACAAAAAGGGAAAGAATGAGATCAGGTGTTCTGTTGTGCGCACACTCCCGCTTCTCATTTCCTTACAGAAGATAACAGCTGTTTACTGTGTCCAGATTGTTAAAGTGTGTGCCCAAGTGGAAGCGGTTTTCCCTTTTATCAGCCAGCTCTGCCTCTTCCACTGGCTTTTGTTACTGCTGCACACGTCATCTTGGTTCTGAGCTCACTATAGCACATACACTGCTTAAAGGTGAAGAGGGTTTTTTGTCCTGCCTCTCTAATCACAGGAGGAATCAGGCTAAACTGTTGTCTCCGTTCTTCACCATAGTTCTCTTTTGATTTTATTTTCAAAGCCTTTCTACAAACAAGTGCGGATAAAGGCTTAGTTTTCCAGTAAGTACTGTATGAACTGCTTTGCTGTGTACTTGGCCCCTGTTCAAGATACTGGTGCCTGCTCAATCAGCCTTAGATCCTTCTGAAATGAATGGAAGCAAAGAGCAGGTGGACAACAGAATGGCACCACCATCCAAGGGAAGTAGTTGATATGCTGAAAAACAGAGAGATGTGGAAATGCTGGAGAAAAAGGCTGACAGGCACTGCAGGGACTTCAGCAAAGAGAAATGCCAAGTCCAGTGCTGGGGGAGGAATAACCCTTGTGCCCCAGTATGGGCTGGGGGTGGACTAGCCGGGAAGCAACACTGCAGAGAAGGAGGTGGGATTGCTTGTGGGAAACTAGTTGTGCTTGTGGCCAGCCATCTCCTGGATGGCTGTTAGTAAGAGGGTAGCCATCCTTCCCCAGTATTTGGCACTTGTAAAGTCATGTCTGGGCTCTATAATCTGACAAATGGAGTACCACAATGGAGAAGGTCCAGTGGAAGCTACCCAAGCTTGTCAGGGAGGTGGAGCATGTGACACTGTGACTGGGAGAATCACGTCTCTCCATGCTGGAGAAGAGATGGGGAAAGCAAAGAGCAGATTTTACTGATATTTACAACTGCCTGAACAGAGGATAAAGAGAAGATGGAGCCTTCTGATGTACCTGAGCGCTTCTCAGAGGTACATGCCATTAAGGAGAGGCAAAGGATGCAAGATTGAATGTGGGAAATTCTCACTGAGGCTGTGGTGAGCCGGCCTTGGCTGGTGGCCAGTTACCCATCAGCTGCTCTCTCACTACTTCTGTTTAGTGGGACTGGGGAGACAAGGTGAAAAAGCTCCTGAGTTGAGATAAAGATGTAGAGATTGCTTGCCAGTTACTGTCACAGGAAAAACAGGCTAGACTTGGGAAAGTTGGAGCTGCAGAAGTTTATTGCCAGTGCAAGAAGATTTGGTTTGTGAGAAGCAGACAAAAAGTGAAACACCTTATCCCTTTTTTTTTCCTGAGGCTCTGCTTAACTCCTTTACTCCTAACCTCCATCCTTCTGTCCAGCAGCAGATGGATGGGGAATAGGGGTTATAATCATATGTTCATAATAATTCCTCTCTGCTTTATCTTGCTCCTCACACATTTCCCCTGCTGCAGCGTGGCTCCTTCCACAGCCTGCAGTCCTTCAGAGTAAACCTAGTCTAGCATATGTCCTCTGTGAGTCACATTTCTTTCAGGGCTTGTCCACCTGCTCTGATTTGGGTCCTCCAGAGGCTACAGTGTGGATATGTGCTCTGGCACAGACCTCTAATTAGGCCGCAGGACAGTTCCTGCTCCAGCGTGGTCCCTTCTGTGGAATACAGGGAAATAAATACCTGCAGCGCATTTCTTTTCAATTATGTATCTAGTCTGGCATTACCTGTGGCTCAGTAGACTCAGAATTGCTATTTAAAAGAAGGGAAAATTGCAGAGCATTAAATGTTAGTGACCAGCTGTGGAATAGCTGGTGTCTGAATATCGCTGGGTCTTTCTAGTGGTGAAGAGACATACTTTGGATACAGGAGCTGGGAGTCTGTGTTAGATTTGATTTATAGGGAGAGGCTAGAACCAAACCCACATCATTTTACAGCTTATTGTATTTCTTTGGTTCTTCAAAGACTTCTGGCAAATGAAACAAGGTTAAAACTGTGTAGAAATGGAAATTTTTCATTTCGTTTCCAAGAAGCATGCCAGGTGATTAGGTTAGAGAGTAATTTGTGGAAGAAATGAAAAACGTAATATACTCTGGAATGTGAGGAGTATGGGAATTTTATTTTTCTTATAATTAAGTAACAACAGATGATTTATGTCCTAATAGGAAAAGCAGACATAACTGGATTGTCACAATTTACATGTCTGTAATCAAAGTCTGAGAAGGAGAGACAGCTGCTGCACAGCACAAGTATCTAAAATAGCAATGTTCTAGTCTTTTAGTAAATTTAACAGAGATGTTGAAATGCTGATCGAAGCCATTTGAAAGCTGACAAATAAAACTTGGTAATGAAATTGTGTGAGAAAGCAATACCTGCAGTGAGTTCCAGGATCACCAGGACTGGGAAGAAGAATGAGCAGAGAACTGGGGAGAGGCAGAGGGAATGTGGTAGCCAGGAGCTTGTAGAAGGGGCAGTTAAGCAGACCTGGGAACTCATGACTGAACAGGAAGGGGTACAGGGAGCATCATCATAGCTGAGGTCAGAGCAGGAGAGGATTTCTTTAAGGAAAATGAACCACCACAAACTTGTTGGAAGAAAACAAGCATCACTCTGTCTTGAAGAAGGGCAAGAAGAGGATGTGGGGGACTGCTGTCTGGGCAGCCTGACCTTGATCTCTGGGAACGACGAAAGAGCCGACTGTGCCAAGGACAGGAAGGTGATTAAGGGTAGTCAGTGTGGATTTGTACCTCATAACCCGATAGACTTCTGCAATGAAGTGATTAGATCAGTGGATGAGAGGAGGGCAGTAGAATTTTGTTTATCTTGACTCCAGTGAGGCCCTTGATGCTGTCTCCTGTAGCATCATTGGCAAACTGATGGAGTACAGACTAGGTTGATGCACAGTGAGGTGGACTGAAAAACAGGCGAATTTATGGGGTCAAAGGCTTGTAATCAGTGGCATAAAGTCCATGCAGTAGCCACTCGTTACTACTGGAGTATCCCAGGGCTCAATACTGGGGCCAGTATTTTTTAACATTTTTATTAATGACCTGGATGATGGGACAGTGCACCTTCACCAAGTTTGCTGGTGACACAAAACTGGGAGGAGAGGCTCATTTGCCAAATGGTCCCTGTTCAGAGGTCCTCAATACACTGCAGAAGTAGGAACATGGGAACTTTATGAAGCTCCAACAGAGGGAAATGTCAAGTCCCACAGCTGGGGAAGAATGCCAGATTGGCCACATACCAGTACAAACTGGTGACCAACTGGCTGGGAAGCATTTTTGCAGAAAAAGGACCCAGGACTCCTTTTGGAAAAGTTGAGCATGAGGCAGCAATGTGCCCTTGTAGTGGAGAAGGCCAACAACCGTAGGCAGAGCATTGCCAGTGGGTTGAGGAGGGTGTTCAGTCCCTTCACCCCAGCACTAAGGAGATGTACCACAGCTTGGCAGTGGTTGAGGTTGGCAGGCACCACTGAAGACCATCATCTAGTCCTCCCTGCTCAAGCAAGGTCAGGAAGAAGAGATTGCTCAGAACTGTGTCCGGTAAGGAGTTCAAAATCTCCAGGACTGGGTGCTCCACAACCCTCTCTGTGCAATCTTCCCTGGTGTTCAAACACCCAGGCAGTAAAACTGTGTTATATTTAGACAGGACAAGAACGTGTCTCCGTTTGCACCCATTGGGCACCACTGAGAAGTCAGGCTCCTTCTTTACATCCTCCCATCAGTTCTTCATAAACATTGATAAGGTGCTCTTGAGACTAATTAGTTTCTTGAGCAGAGGGTGGTGAGGCCCTCTGCAGTATTCAAGCACTTGTTTTCTGGGGCTATTTTTGTTGTAAGGATATGGAAATGCACAGGGATCAGCAGATGTGGGATCTTTGTTTTGGTTTCTTTTTTAATACATAATATTTTGAAATGCTTAGCATTTACTCCTCTATATTAATTCAGTTTTCATAAAGATATTGATTTTAAAAGCTTTCTGAAAGATAAATGTATCTGTGATGTGCTGAACTATTAAATATAGAAAGACGTTGCAGGCAGTGACTGGTTTCTGAGAAGCGTTTAGAAAGTAACTTCTTCCCAGATATCTTTGTACTTTAATTGTGGTTTTCTGGCAGAATTCCCATTGCAGAAGGGATGTCTGAATTGTGCTCCATCACTTATGTAAACAATTGCAGTGTTTGTCTTCCACCCAACCAGGACTGGGTTCTTAGAGTGAAAGACTCTAATATTTGCCAGCAGCTTAGTATTTGTTTCCAGGCAGACAGTGTGTAGTTTATCTTATGCTGACTTAAATATCTTTAAGAGCACAATTGGTGAGATGAGTCAGAAGCAAATGGTATCACGCTTCACTTCATGGGGATAGGATCCCTGCCCGGGATCGTTTAATATTGCTTCAGTATAAACAAATGAACTCCGTCACTCTCTGTACTGTGGCATTAACAGCAAGAGTCACGGATAGACTAAATCGTGAATGTTTCCTCTTGCAGAGGTCCGGGGTTTGTGTTCCACCAAGACGCTCACGTTTTGTAGGCTCTGGGGAAATACAAGTGTAATATTTGTATTCCTGAAACTTCACTGAGTTGGATGTGGTTTTCCCAAGGTTCTTTTGAGTCTCTCAGCAGGTTGTTGCAATGCTGTATTTCCCTGAGACACTGGGCGAGATGGTGGTGCTGGTGGTGGGACCTGGGAAGCTGCATCTGTGGGGATCGTTTTGGACAGTCCTGCATTGGACAGAGCCTGCAGGGGAAACTACGTTAGGCAAAAGGAGATGCTGGAGAGCCAGCTTTGAACAGACGACAGCACTTTCATGCTAAAGAGTTGCAAAGAGCAGTGGGAGTGTGCACATCGTTGTAGGGCTGATCGCCCGTTTTTGGCCTCAGTATCACTTTTCTGAAAATGTAGTGGGTTTAGCTTTTGTCCTCTGTAGGCTCATCAAGGATCTCTCCTGTCTAACTCTGTCCGGGTGTGTGCTCTCACGTCTCCCTGCCGAATTGCTTTGGCTTACATCATCTGCAGAAATGAAATCTATATTTTTCACCTCTAGAGAGCGACCTCGAGCTGCTCGCGAATAACTGCCGGGGTAAAGCTCTCATGAAGCCTTTGTTGAATGATTTGAGTTTGAACTGAAGTGCTTGGTCTTTGAATGGTCTCGTGGTCTCACGGTACCAAGGAAGTTTTTCATATTGTCCATAATTACTATGCTTTGCTTCCCCATACTCCCTAGAAATTCATGTGGTGCCAAGCATGTATCCAGCTTCTCACCGAAGAGCCTGAAGTGATTGACATGTCCCGACGGTGGAAGAGAATTCTGGTGGACTCAGAATTGCTACTTAAAATGGTGTATGTCTAATTTAAGGTACATTATGGGATTTCAATATTTTAAAAGTAGATTCTTTGACTACACTGTCAAAGACAGTGTAGATTAACTAAACTATTACTGTTTATTTTACCGAATATTAAATGTAGGAATTTGAGAGATCACATGCATTTTCCATGAAAGCAAAAGTCTTCAGCTTCCAACCTTCTGTACTCTCTCCTTTTGCAATATTCAACCCTGCTTCACACCCACGGCAACAAAGTGAAAAGACAGAGTGATCCTGCAGCTGAAGGCTGTAGAACTTTAATTCTGGCCTTTTAATCTTTTTCTCTTTTTAAACAGATTTGTGAGTTTTTTGATGTGTGAAAATATTCCTGTAGTTTCTGAGCTACTAAGTTTTCTTTCCACAACAAACTTAGATTTTTAAGTCAAATATTCAAAATGTAGGACTTTGATAATTTCTAGTAGAGCCTGGCAGAAGGTTGCCTTTTCCTTTCAGACTCTTCAGGAGGAACTCCTGGTCTCTGGGGACAGAGGCACTGTGGGAATCGGGACACAGTTACTTTATTTTGCACATTTGTTTTGCCATTCTCTACCTTGTGTGAGCAATAGTGTCAGTCCAATGCAGATCTGCCAGCTGGTCCAGCTGAACCCCACCTGTGTTCCCATGTTCTGGTTCCCTCCTTTGGCTAAGAGAAAACAGAAAAGCTGTTTTCAACCAACGTGCAAAGATGATGGAGAAAGTAACTGTAAGAAGTGTCACTCTGGGTTACAGGGGACAATCTCACTTGGTAAGGCCCTGCTTTCCCCCAGCAGAGCAGCCAGGGGCAGTGCCTTAGCCGTGCTTGCTTCCCAGTCCTGTTCTGCTCTGTCACATCACCTTGGTTACGTTACTCTGTCCCAGGTCATTGCATGTTCCTTACTGAATCTCTTAGTTCTCTGTCCTTCTGCAACTCCAACTTTCCATTTTCCCCTTGTTCCCACTTCTTTACGCTCTTCTACTCCTCCCTTTCCTTGTTCCTCTTGGATTTATAAATTGCTACTCTACCAGAGGCTGCAGTTTTGAATGCTTTCATGTTGCTAAGTGATATTTTTCTTCGCTTCTCAACAGCCTGGTTTCCTTAGAACTGTTTAGTACCTGCAGTCCCCACTGGGTTGCCCTAAATTCAGGTGCATTCTTGTCTTTATCTCCCATAGCTAAACAACAGCTTAACTTGCCACATTTACCCTTGTGAAAGCTTGGAGTCATTACTAAAACTGTGTCTTGGACAATACTGCTTCAGAATTGGTTATATTTCACAATGTATTTGTTGCCTGTGTTGTGTGTTGTTACAAGAGACTTGCAATGTGCTCGTAAGGGCTTATCCAACCTGGACCAGGCTCTGGAGCATGTGACTTGAGGTCCATCATGCTGCAACAATCATCAGTGCCCCAAAGTATTGTGAGGCAAAGGACAGACTGACCAATTATTTGGCTGATCTACTCATTATGCTCCACTGATCAAGGGTCTGGAAATATTTAATTACATATGGATTTTCAGTTACTAATGGTACAGCAAATAGTCAAGATGAAAAGACACAGTTTTCACCAGCTATTAAAGTCAAACTACCCATAAAAATTTCAGTTACCCCTTGTGAAACTGTGGATCAGAATTACCTATGTCAGCGTTCTTTCAGCTTAATTCAACTTTAAATAGGTGTCAGAAAAAAACCATGAAAACAAGCATCATGAGCTTAGATGAATGCAATAGGAAATACACAACAGATGCAGCCAGAGAGATTCATCCACAAGGGACAGGCCTATACTGCTTCTGGGACTGTTGTGGGAGAGGTGTTAGTGCCAAAATGGCACCACAGAGGCTTTATTGGCCCGTCACTGACACACTGGGCATTGAGATGGCTTAGAAGTGCTCAGCACCTTTAGAGACTCTGTAAGACCAAATTTGAATTTACTTTTTCAGACCACGATGAGTAATCTGTGCACAGAGAGAAATGTCTGTGATGCAGAGCCCCAGCCTATAGGAATTCCTTACTGTCATTTGCTCTAAACTAATAAGTATTTTTGGCTTCTTTCTTCCTCCAGCAGATAATTTTCCACTTAAAATAGCGTTGAACCAGTGGGATGCAGTTACTCTGCCACTGCTATTACCTGCACACGGCCTGGTGTGACATGGCAGGGTCTGCCTTAAGGTGCCATTGTAACACTTGCTGAGTGTTATTTCCACATCTGAAAAGGATTAGTTCTGACACCATTGCTGTACTGATGTGTCCTGGCTCTACACCAATGAAACTATTATGTCAGCAGAGTATTGTAAGGGTCCGTGTGTCTGCACTTACAGAGAAACTGTAAAACATCAGATTTTAATTCCTGGTGGCAACAAAATCTGAAATTAATAGAGATGAACAATTCTGTGCTAAATACTAAATCAGTGACATTTTTAACTGGGGTACATAACTTTGAAGAATAAAGCTCATATCAATTTTACTTAATCAAAATGAAATAGAAATAGAAAGTTTCTTCCTGAATACCAAACTGCTGTAATATGAGTTCTTCACTTAAACTGTCCAAAATGGTTAGTTTCTAAAAATGTATGACACATCTGTAGTGGCTAAATTTTCATAAGAATTTAGAAAAACACTTGTAAGTGCATATCTATGAGCATCTTTGTTACCAGCTAGAGGTGCTTTTAATCCAATTTCCCTCCTCTGGTCTTGATCTGGGCGTCTCACCTTGTGGAAATGCTCTGGTTTAGAAAAACATCTTCCCTCAGGTTTGGCAGAGAGAGCTTTGGCTGACTCTTGTTGCAAAGGACTTTTTCCTCCTCTGAAGAAATGAGGTGGTCCAATGGCACTGTAGATGAATGAAGATGGATGAAAGAACCAAACCTCTTGGAATTGTGTCTCTGAGGGGACGGCACTAAAGCCATCTTGAAACACCGACACAGTTCATGGGCTTGGGTGTATTTTTTGTAGATGCTGAGTAGGCATTTACTGCTGCCGTGTCCAGCACTGTGACTGCTGTAGCAGTCACTAATAACACAAACAAGAGTTTCCAACCCAATACTCTGAGTGGTTTTGAGTGGGACCAAACTCTGTGGATAATTAAACTGTTTAGGAAGAATTAGCCCAGCTGATACCAGAATGGATTTTGGTACCTGCATCTTGGTATTTTTCTAAAAATTATTGTGGGTAGTGCTGTAAAGTAATGGTTTCAAATTATTTTAGGATATTTTCTAATGGAAAATACATTAAGACAACAATTAGGTAAAAATAACTTTACATTCTTAAAGAAAACCCCCACTTCTAATTCTTAAATATCACTTTTAGATTTATTAGATATTTCAGCTGGCCTTATTAAAGGTATTACTAAAGACAGATAGAGAATTCTTTTCTTTTCTTTCTGTGAAAAAAGCTGTTGTAATAAAAAAGTGCATTTCTCATTCAAGCACTTCAAACTTCAGAGCTTCAAAACTTCAAGCTAAAATAAGCAGGTTCAATGCCATCCCCATTTCAGTTAATGATCTTTTGCCACTTGTTTCTGTCAGACTTGGATTGCACTCAAAATGCTAAATCAAACGTATAATTTTCCTTTTGTTCTGCTTTGCTGGAGGACATTTCAGACTCCTAATTCAGGCCTTTGTATCTCTCGTTGGCTCTCACACAGCTGACCCCAAGGAATGTAATAGTCAAACCAGAATAATAATACAAAATCCATTTTTGTTCTAAATAACTAGGTAGGTACATTTTTTCTCTTGAACTCTTTCCTAATTAAAAAAAAAAAAAAAAACAACAAAAAAACAACCAAAAATCAAACCCACAAAAATTCCCCTCACAAAAAAACCCAAACCTCACAAACAAACAAACAAACAACAACCAAAAAAACTGCCCAAAAGACCCCAATCAAAACCAAAACCAACAAACTCACAACAAGAAGACCTCCACAACAATGAAATTCGAGTTTCAGAAGGCAGTTGTGAATTTCACAACCTCTGGAAGTAGATCAGCTGCTATACAGAACTATTTTTTTGTAATTAGTAACATCTTTTCTTACCTTAAGCAAATATTGGCCAAGGATGGTATCTCAAAGCAAAACATTTTGAAGTAGCCAACCTTTTTGCATAACATGGCAAAGGAATCAGGATGTGAGCATTTCCTGCCAGAGAACGGGAGTAGCAGAGTTAGCAATCAGAAGGCAGCTTAACCAAAGTGTGAAATTCAGCTCCAGACAGCAAAAATGGTGTTGTCTGCATGTAAGCTGGCTCTCAGCTCTCACCATAGACACCCTGAGGAGCAGTTTGTTAATGCTGTGTGAACAAGGGTGGCCACTGCCATTTCACACACCATAAGGCAGCTGAGATCTGCTGGTAGAATCATGGAATTGTTTAGTTTGGAAAACACCTTTAAGATCATCAAGTCCAAATGTAGGATGACAGGTAAAACATGGGGCCAATGAGAGGCCCATATCCGTCTGGATCCTCCCTGGATCACCAAGTACTTATCTACCTGACTTAATGCCCTCTGGCTGAGCAGCTGAACTTCTCTGTTCCTTAGATCCCCATGGACTGTAGTGGGCAATAGATAGGGTTACATGTCTTCATCTCTAACCGAATCCCAAGGGCTTCATTTCCACACTGTGATGTCTCTGACCTCCTCAAGCTTCAGTTCTTACCTGGAGTTCTCTGCAAATCACTATTTTGCAAAGCTGCTTTCTTTTTTTTGTTGTTGCTTTTGAAGTTTTCCTGAAGCTATTTAAATTTGTGGGGTTTTTCCCTATCCTTAGGGTGAATCTCAGAGCATGAAACAAAGGTGCTGCTGAGTGTGAAGCAGCCAGGCGTTGAGTACACTGGGATTGTATCAGCGATCCAGCTGTGGTCAGACACAGCAGGTTCAGGCTCATGGCTCTGTCTCAACCATCAGGTGTGCAAAGAGCAAACACTTGGTGCCCCCCCAGCTGCTGGTCTCTCCTCTGGGGCCGGCTCACTCAGGCTGCTCTGCTTGCACAGGTGTAGCACAACACACCCACAGCACACAGCAGGGGCAGAGTGAAGCTGAACGAACACCTGGGCACTGAAAGGATGTCATGGATAGACTTAATAGACAAAGAGATTAAACCCTCCAGCAGTGTTTTAGTCGACAGCAAAGCTCCTTCTGAAAAGAGCAGCTGGGTGAATAAAAGATTCAGAGACCGTTCTCAGCCTGAATGAGCCCATGCCTCCTCAAAAGCAGCTGGGATAATTGTCAGGATAGATCTTCCTCATAGACCTCTTTGCTTTGATACATATGTCCTAGTTGGTGTACTGGCATGGTGTCCCATACAATGTGTGTATTTATTTTGCCAGCAACACAAAGGCTGGGCTGTTCTCTTTTTGCACATTTGTAAATGAGGCAGAGAGCTAAATTTCAGACATGTTCAGATTTGCAAATCCATCCAATCTCAATTTAATTTCAGCCCAAATATTCAAAGACGTTTAAATGTTATCTACCCGCATTTGGACACAAAGTATGCCAGAGCAGAGAACCATGAAATTAATAATTTAATAGAATTCCTCAAATGAATAAGAATGTATTTAGTTATTTACTCAATACTAGTTATCATCACCAGGTGCTTCCACAAGACTGAGGTAGTGTGTTACCACAGGAGAATAACTAACTTTTCTAAAAGAAGATTATCTTTGTTTTCCTTTCCCGAGTCAACGGACTTCCCACTGCGATTGGTTTGACTATGGTGTTAAAAGGTGTAACAATTTTAAACTGAAGCAAATGAATCTGTCTGAAGTCACGCAGCCCTTGAGTCGTCACCATTTACAGCCTGTATTTACAGACTGTCACATCACAGCAAGCTGATGTGCTCCCTTATGTTAATTCCCAGATGAATCAACTCTTTAAGATACAAATTAATGGAACTGATCTTAAGAGAGGCAAGAAAACTCTTAGCTGAAGAGGGAAACGTCCATCATAGGAAAAGGTCTCGGTCATTCGATGGAGAGGGACGATGCAGCCCGTGGAACATGGCATTTCTGCTCTGTCTGTAATTGAAAGGCTTCTGGCAAACAGCTCAACCAGGCAGGAGCAGCCTCCGGCCCCGCTTCGCTTCCGAGAGGAAAACACAGCCGTGTTGTCGTCATTCAGAGAAGGAGTGGAAGGAAGAAATAAGTAATCTGCTGACATGGGAACGGTAATGGAGATATATTTTGAAACTGATGTAAATCCTGTTTGGTGACGTGCTGGTGAGTCACGAGGGTGGGTGGAAGTGATTTTGCATAATAACAGTATCATCTGCTTTCTGCAACAGCAAACACAGGCTCTGTGCAGCAGCCAGTGAGTCATATGCTGTGTACCAACCTAAAAGGGGCGAAACCTCAAAATATTTACAGTTGCATTTCACATCTCAGTGCAAAAAGGCATGGGGACTGGGCACGGGTGGTGTACAGCTATTCTGGTTTCCCCTGGACCGACCACATCTAATCCAGGAGTCAAAACTTTGGAGGAATCTTAGGAAGATGCTGCTCTAGGCTCTACAGTGTTTAGACAGAAGGAAAGAGGACAGACATGAACGGGGGGGGCAGAATCTTTCAGAATTAACATTTATAATGAATGAGGCTGAATTCAGAATAATTGTACTGAGGTAAATTTTCAGTGTCACTTTCAAATAAGCTCAGCAGAAGCACTGGAGCTCAAAGGAAGATGTACAAAAGGTTGTGCTGAAGCTTAGAAATATTCACAAGTACTTATTGAATGGAGATTATTTTTTCTCCTTCTTTTTTGAATATTTTATTTTTTAGATAACAAAACATGCTTTAAAATTCAGCGTGATTACTCTTAATTGGGCTCTTACACACTGATAACACCAATGTAATTAAGTCCTGCTGCTTTCCATCTCCTTTTTCCCATCCTCTTGGCACTGTAGGGAACAGAAAAAAAGCCTAGAAAAAGAAGACAGTAAAATATTGCATGTCAGGTTTATAGTTGACTGACCAGACCCTGTATATGTAGAATTAGAAATTCCTCAACTTACAGAGCTTTCCTAATGCGGTACACAACTAATGGAGTGTCTGACTACTTCCTTTTTAATTGCATTTAGATTTTCCTGCACTGTTGCTTTAGGCTGATAGAGCATCTAGTCTGTAATAAAACAAATGAATTACTTATAAACAATTAAAATGTGGCAGTACCCGCTTAATCTTGTAATACCCACAGAGAGAAGAATGCATCCAAAGGAAAAAGTCAAAGATATTTTAATTAAGACTTGGGTATCAGGGCCATAAAATTTCAGACTCACTCTGCCAGGAACAACTGAAGTGATAAATGTTTACCCAGTATGATACTTAGTTACATAAAATACTGGTTTCATAACTAGGTTTTATGATTTACCTTCTTAATTAGGAACAAAGTGTAGTCTTGGAACAGAGTACAAGGTAAACAGATTTTATGTGGAGGAGCTCTGCAGAGACTTGGGTAAATGAGAATAAATCCATCACTGCTCTGTGCTACTGCTCTGTTCACAGCCTGAGTTTTCCAGGGACATTGCGATTGGTACCAATGTCAGCTTCTGCAAGGCGGCAGCGATTGATTTGTGTCCTTGTAGAGACAAACTCAATGGCTCTTTCTGGCAGGGAGTACCACCCAGCTATTTTGAGCTTCTCTCTGCATTATCCTTTCTTACTTACACCTAATATACTTGCTGGATATTACACTTGATGTGCTTTATTCAGGCTCCTTAACCAGTAGATATTTAAACACTCTCACATGAGGCCTGGTGCACAGCTGACAGTTTTTTCCCCAGAAAATAATTTTATTTCACTTGCTGTCAGTTTATTTGGACAAGTCTGGGACACCTCAAGGGTCTAGAGGAAGACCTTCTATCTTCTTTAAGAAGGAGATCTCAGCTGGGCTGTCACAGCCTAGCAGTACTTTGTAGGATGTGTTTCCATGGGTGGTTGTTGCACCCTCCAAACAGTCCGGTGAAGGGAATGGCTGTTTAGAACAACCATCAGCTCTCGATGTCACAAAGTAACGCAGCCAAAGCTTCTTTATTATGACCTTTTTCGTACCTCCTTTTCTTTTGATCCCTTTGAACTATTTGAACTCACAGGAAAGTAGGAGATATTTTCCATGAGGACAAATACACTTAGCCATTAGCAAGCATGCTATCCCTGGAGCATCCCACTTCCCCGAAAATCTGGTATCCACCATCACCCGGTTTCTGCTTCTGCGGAGTGGTTGCAATCTGCTTTCCATCCTTGACTGCAAATGGGGTAACTCTGCATTCCAAGAGTAGCAAAGGGCTCTTTTGCTCAATTCACAAATGAAGCAAATATCCTCACGCAGCTTTGGAATGTTTGAACTTCCAATGTGTCAGAAATTAGGTGGAGGCAAACCTAAGGTTGTGTCTTTCCACATACTGATTTTGAAGATTTCTGTTCACGCAGCACACAGAAAAAGCACGATGGACACAGTACAAACATGCACATCTGCCCCAGTTTTCAGTCATAAGGTATCAGTAAGAAGCCATGCAGTGAGGACACTGTGATGCCTGCTATGTATTGTTTTTTCACTACTTGCTGGGAAAATGATTATACTGATCCTAAACTTTCCACTTATGCAAAGCTTACAGTTTGTTCACTGGGAAACATTCACTATTCACAAGGGAAGGAGACTGTACCCTGACAAGTTCAGGTCAGCATTAAAGTCCAGCTGTGGTTCAAAGGCTGAGAAAGCTGAAAAGAAATGACCACAACATTTCCTTGATAGTTCTCCATCACAGGAAACTTCTGTGCTGCCAGGCTTCAGTTGTTCACAATTAAGAATCTGGTAAATTATTCTTTTGAAACTAAATGGGAAGGTTCAGATGGGGGAATTCAAGGCCTTGCTCTCTGACTCTGTGGATACTGGAATTTGAGGTTCTGTTTCAGAGTCATTTTCAAACGTGAAAAAGATGCAGTGGAAGAGGGAGTTAATTTACTTCTCTCTATTTATGAGCTGTTTGGAGACATCTTACCAAACCTTCAGATGTAGCTAATATTGAGTATCACCCACACATGAACAGGAAGCTGTGAATACTAAACTGAAAACTTCCTTGGTTTGAATGGCCAGAGCAGATAGATGAATGCTACCATATCCTTGTTGAAAGAAATGCATAATTAGTGCAGAGCAATGTGAAAATTATATGGTATAAATTTAAAAACTGTTTAAGAGAATTATTTGAGAGATCAAGACAAGCAAATTATATTTTTCAAGTGTTCACAACAGTAAAGAGGAATGCTCGATCATTTACTCATATAAACAGTGTGAAAGCTTCAGAGGCAATCTTGCTTCCAGGCATATTGCAAGCTTGGAGTGATGATGTCAAATGGGTATAACACAGCTAAATAATTCTATTTCTCCTCAGATACACAGAATACATTACTAGAAAGAAAAAGTTTTAAATACAAATTCTTCTCTCCCCTCTAATAATGTCCTTGAACCACAGGGATCCTGAGTAGGTCAGTAAACTGATCTCCTGTCTACTTTCTGGGGTGAAGAGAACAAGTTTTGAGAAAAGCTGGGGCCTGAAACCAGATTCAGCACCATCTAATAAAACAAGCAGAGATGCCACACAAAAAACTGAAGAGAGGCAGGACATCTTCTAAACCTCCTGTCGCTTCTTCTGCACCTAACACTGAAATGGTCATTGGGATACAAAAGAATTAATTTGACCCAGTATAACCAAGGGGAAAATTAATAATGGGTCCTACAACAATTACATATGGATTTTATGAGGAAGAGTGTTTCATTATTTTAAACCTATTTTAGAGGTAAATTTAATTGTAAATTCCCCAAGATCCCCTTCCCTCGTTCACCCCCTGCCCATCCTGCTGTTTTACTTCCTACTCCCATTTTGGAAGTAGCATATTTTGAAACCAGCATACACAGAGCAGACATCACTGACAGCATGAGGAGGAAAAGCATCACTGCAGTGTGCACCAGGCAGCACAAAACCAGGGCAGCTAAAACACAGTCCAAGCTCCCCTAATAGGATCTGTGGGAGACCACCCTTTTTTAGCAATTAATGGAGAGAGGTCAGATTTTAATGCCTTAATCATCTCCCGGCGTGAGGGTAGCAGCATGACAAATTAAATTTGGTCCAAAAAATTGCATTTTTAAACCCTCTCCTGCTAGGCTACACCACCTCAGGTGCTGAAGTAAAGGAAGAAAAACAAATTGTAAAGTTTTTCCCCTCAGGAGTTCTGCAGATTTTAATTCTTCACTTGCACATTGCCATCAACCTGTTCCTGCCCTACATCAATTGCTCTCCACCCAGCTTCATAGGCTGAGTAGTTCCCATCTGATTACACTGCTGGAAGAGATGGAGTCAGGCCAAGGATTCATCTGATCCTGGGTATTTTCTGTTTCTGGAGGCAGATTTCCTCTTCTGTCCACTTTCTTTCCCAATGTGATTCTCAGTGCAAAACTAATATTATCGAATTCATATCCTTGCACTGTTATCTTGCTGTATTGAAGATGCCATCACCTGTTTCATGCCAGCCAACATGCGTTTCCTTGCCACAGGCCGTGGTATTTTACAGCTACAACACACGCCCTCTACGCAATGGCTGTGTGCCTCTGTGCCTCAGAGTTTGCTCCTTAGCTCAGGAGGGAATCAGAATGGTGCAGATCTACCAACATTGTGCCCTGCACACTCGGCAGTGAGGAGTAATTTTCAATAATTCAGAATGAATTATGATAAAAGGGTACCCACAATTGCATTTGGCTCTTTTAACAAAGCAACGCAAACCTCTTCTTCTCCTAGTCTCTTAAATTTCTTTTAAACACACCGAAGAATAAAACTTCCTTTAGCTGTGGAAAAAAAATTTCCAGTTTCAAAAAGTAGTTCTCAGTTCCACTAGGAGCTGATGAGAATAAAACTAAACCATTTACTTACTAGAGCTACCAAACATTTTTAGTCATACCAAAAATCTTATTTGAAAGTATATTTTAAAATTCAAAATCAAAATGACACCAGAAGCTTGCATATGAAATCAGTAATAGTTACATTATTATTTTTCTGCAGTAATTTTCTCAGTGTTCCACCAAAAGTGGAAATTTGAAAGGTGATGTGAAATACTAGTGCAAAGCAGGCACCTCTGTAGGGCTCAATGAAAATGAACATGGTTCGATATAGTGTTTTAAGACCCCACTTCACATTATGGTCTAATTCCTCTCTAGTGGTGGTAGTAATAACAGAGAATAATAAAGAGAAGTCTTTTGTTGCTCTCTTGCCATTGGTTTTGCAAGGGTTTGAAAACTGTGCTAGGAAAAATAAGTGTCAGAAGACAAAGTTCCTGCAAGCACAGCTAGGACTGAAATCAAAGTGATGTGAAAGCACACACACCAGCAGGCAGCAGCCTGCCAGAGCCCTCCAACTTTTAAGTTAAAATGAAACAAAATAAAAAGGCTCCCCCAAGGTTCTGCTCCAGTGTGTGCTTCATTTAGAGCTCTTGGTCTAGCAAGTTTTGCACAATTACAGTGTGAGACACTGAATGTGTTGTTCATGTTTTCATTTGAAGACTCAGGGATGTCTGGCAGTTTTTCCTGGGCCATGCCCTGTGCCCACCCAGGGCACACACAACTTGTGGGAAGAGGGATGTGTGTTAGGCTTCTTGGTTGGCTTCAGACACGATTATATCCCATTGCCCTGGGGGCTATTTGCTGGGGAGCAGACTGGTTGAAATATAATCTCTTTTGAAACTCTGTTTTCATAGAAATAAAGTATTTTTAATCTGCCAAAACATTACTACAGCAATGAAAAAGTAGCTCAGATCACTGCCCCACTTACCCTGGGACCTTGGCAGCATGTGTACGGGGACAAGAGCTGTCAGCAGCACCTGCAGGGGTAAGGGACCTCAGCAGATCTCAGTCAGAAAGTAAGATTGCTGGGAGTCAGTATTTGGCTGGGAAGCTGCTTAGAAACACCTCAGTGGTCATCTGTTTTGGGAACCACAGTGGGTGATTCGGTGGCTCAGACAGCAGTCTCTGATCTGAATCCCTTCGGAACAAGAACACTGGACCTTCCGCCTGGGATGCAAAGCCAAGGCCTATGGGATCCTCGTAAAGATCTTGAGCCAGCCTTTAGGGACAAGGACTTTTACTCCAGAGACTTTGTGTTCCTACTTGCAGCTCCCATAACACTGGACATCTTGATTTTGGATTTCAATGGATGTATCCTTTTTAGCCAATAGCCATACTGTGTAATGGCATGACGTGCAGAACACGACTTCTGTGTTGCCCTGTAAGTTCTCATAGGGGAAAGAGTCATTCCTGCTGCTCTACTGCAAAATGATTCCAGGAAAGAAACATTTATCTGGGACAAAGTCTCCCTCTCATTATATGGTCCCGCAGTGCCTGGTGTTGTGGGGCTGGCTCCAACCCTGCAGGGACCTTGTGAAGCAGCTGTTGCAATACAAACTGCAACCACCATCAATGTGACTCAGTGCAGAACCTCTGTCTGTCACTTAGATTACCCAAGTATGAACTTAAATTATATTCCTTTTTGCAGGAGTCTCATGTTCTTGGTTGTTTCCCAAAGTAAGTAGTCAAGAGGAAAGAGTGGAAGTGTCTCTGGAGTTGAGCACTCGGTGCTGCACCTTCAGTTCCCGATTGTACAGCAGCAAACTGCAATGCCAAAGTGGGGGCAAGGCTCTCCCGGCTAAAACAGGGAAGGGGCAGATGGCTTAGTGAAACGGAGCACAAGGCCCACACGAGCTGGGTGCAAGACCAGGCCGGGGGAACTGCTGTTCCGTGCTAGCTGTGGCACGCTGGCATGTACATGTAAATCCTGTCCGTCCAGATCCTAACCCGGGAGGAGAGAGCTCCTGCCCGCCCGCGGCGTGTCTGCCCCCGGCCGCGGGCAGCCGGAGGGACTCGGCAGGGCAGAGCCAACGCCGCGGCGGAGGCAGCAGTCCCCGCTTCTGAGACACCCGCAGATGGGGAAAGATCGGGGACCAGCCGGGAGGCGGTGGGATGGGAGAGCGGAGAGAAGCGGGAGGGGAGGGAAGAGGTTGCGGGAGGAGAAGGGGAGGGGACAGCCAGGAGTGGGGGGGACAGCGGAGATAATAAAGCCGGGGAGAAGGGGTAGAAGGGCGAGCGGAGCCGGGGAGAGCTGGACGAGCGGAGATGGA
>VZTA01027978.1:20097-59409 GCA_013398855.1 Mohoua ochrocephala | reverse complement strand
CTGTACGTGCACCTACACAGCTGTACGTGCACCTACACAGCTGGATGTGCACCTACACATACTACATGCACCTACACATGCTGTACGTGCACCTACACAGCTGGATGTGCACCTACACAGCTGGATGTGCACCTACACATACTACATGCACCTACACATGCTGTACGTGCACCCACACAGCTGTATGTGCACCTAAACAGCTGTACGTGCACCTACACACACTACATGCACCTACACAGCTGTATGTGCACATACACACACGGTACGTGCACCTACACGGCTTTATGTGCACATACACGGCTGTATGTGCACCTACACATACTACATGCACCTACACACGCTGTACGTGCACCCACACAGCTGTATGTGCACCTACACGGCTGTACGTGCACCTACACACACTGTACGTGCACCTACACACACACGGAGTGCGTGCTTGCAGGGGTGTGTGCGCCGATCCACCCGTTTTCCTGCTGTGAGGAGAACGTATTCCGCCACTCCGGCCCCCCAAGAGATGCAGGCGCCCAAGTCTGCCCTGAACCCGCGGCGGCTCGGAGCGCTCGGAGCGTCTGCCCTGGCCGGCCAGCCCCGCCGAGAGCGGCCCCCCGGGACCGGGCAGCGCCAGGAGCGGCCCCGGGGGACCGGGCAGAGCCGGGACCGGGCAGAGCCGAGACCGGGCAGCCCTGCCGAGAGCGGCCCCGCCGAGAGCGGCCCTGCCGCACTCCGGGCTCTGGGCTACCAGAGCTGGTTCTGGCTCTAGAGACCCGCTCACGGCAGTGCTCGGCTATGAGCGAGAGCACACAGACGCCGTCAACTGTGGAACAGTGTTACCAGAAGGGAAGAGAACTTGGTCCTTGAGGCTCTTCCTGTGGAATACATGGCTTTTTCTTTTGCAAGACAAGTAAATTAGGAAATAGGTTGAAATCGGGGAAGAGGCAGCTTTCTTCCACACTATCGCTGATGCCTTCTGATACACAGAAAGCTGAGGGTGGGCTGCACAAGAGCAGACCTGCAAATTTGAATTTCCCAGTCCTTGTCAGTACGCTACATCCTTAGTTGTGCACCTGAGGTGTTACAGAAGCAACAGATATAGGAGAGGGGTTGAGGAGCTCTGACCTGATGTGCAGTTTAAAATGTTTTAAGAATTATTATGTATTGCAGCAGTATCTAGAAATCTCAGCCTAGGTCCAGAAATTCATTGTGCTAGATATCGTACAAATGGTTGCTGCCCAGAATAGATTATAATTTCCATATAAAGCAGTAAATGCCTATAGGCAGCTTCAGATGAAAAGAAGTAGCTTTACAGACTTTTGTAGAAAGTAAGAAAACACGAGGAAGAAATTATGGAAGTGTAGGAGTGAAAATTCACGAAGATAAAGCATCATAGGCCAGCTGGAATAGGGAGATCATGACTGCTGATTAAAACACGACAGGGAGGGAGAAGTCACAAAAGGTCCATGTTGTACTCCTGAAGGCTAAAGAAAGACTCTGAAAGTCACATGGGAAATTGTGATAATTTGAAGGTGAATAGGTGAGTCTATGAAATATTGTATTAAAGAAGATTAGATAAGGATTTAAAGAGGTTCAAGATGATGCTGACCAGTAAGTTCGAATGACAGGTAGCAGTGTTGTCTCCAGCAGTGAAAGCTAAACAGAGTTTTACCCACACTCAGTATTATCTTAGCCACGTTTACTTTGAGTTGGTGCCTAAACATCATTAGCAGAAGCCAGACAGTCCAAGATCTGACACTGAATAGGAGATAAAAAAGAGGTAGATTGGTAAGTATTCTTCCTAGAAACATGTGATAATTGAATTTGTGTTTAGAGATGAGAATACCAGAGAAAAGGAGAGGAGAACAACACTCAAGACCAATAGAGGCTGATTAGGGCATAAAAAGCTTTACAAGAAAACCTTGCAGAAGAGATTAGAAGAAAGGCGATGAGGAAAGGACAGAGCAGGAGCAAAAAAGGATGAGTAGGACTTCAGCTAGGGCGAGATTCACTCACCAACAGAGCTGTGGTGGCAGCAGTTTAAGGAACCTGAGGAACACATACTTCTCCCAATTAGTGCCTCAAAAGTCATAAAGCACCTCATGGAGAGCTGTTGTAGGGTAAGGTTTGAGGTAGGGAAGGAATAGGGATAAGGAGAGGTGCTCCAGGGACTAGAAACAGCACTTTAAGTGAATTTACAGATGAAAGGGAGAGGAAGGAGCAACTGGAGTGGCAAATGAGGTCAAGTATGGGTTTAAGACCTGCAGAGGAAAACATGCCTTTATTGTGAGAACTGAAAACTACCTAAGAGTGAGAGACAAAAAGGAAGAGTGAGAGAGGGGGCAAGAGTAGGATGGGAGAGATGAGGAAATGGGAGATGACATTGACGTAAGTCAAGGTAGGAAGACTCTGTAACTGGGACACAGAAAAGGAGGAGGCAGCCAGGGAAGGGGGCACCAGCCAAATGAGGATGGGGAAAGAGGATGAAGTTGTTCTTTGTAATTTTTTGCTTGGGATAAATTGGTGAAATTCTGTGAAGAGAAAGAAGTAGAGATAGGATGAAAGAAATATTTTGGGAAAAGACAAAAGCAGTAAGAAGTGGTTGTGATTGTCAACATGTCTCAGTTAAGTAGAAAAAACAACAGAACTGGACATCAAAATGTAAAGAGAAGTAAATTACTGAGGGATGAAACAATGTCATGTACATAGGATCAGAGAGGGTATCAATGAGGAAAGGGTTAGTAACTACCATACATTAATCTCAGTAATCTCGTACCACCACAAATTTCATCACATCCTTCTCTTTTTTCAGCCAGTACAGTTAGCTTTCTGTGCCTGCTCTCATTGGAACTATTATATTTCTGTAGCCAAATGTTTGTACCTTTACCATAGCATTTTGGAAGCTAAAATATTATTAAATTAAAGGTGAAGTATTGAGGTTTTTTCATTTTCTCATTTGCTTTTCTATTTTTCCAATTTCAATTGATTTCTTAGACTATTTGTTAATTTCCCTACTTGATTTTTTACATCCATTTTTATAAAGTGTGTTGTAATCTCCCTCTTGTTTACAGGAAGACATATAGGACAGAATTAGTTGCTATAAACATAGCTAAAATAAGAGAGATGGTCTTAGGTTCATGCGAAGTGACTTAGGTGACGAGAAGTCACCAACAGGCACAAACAGAGGTGATTGTAACTTGTTGCAGTACACTGCTGAGGCTTTGGCCATGAGGAACAGGGTAACCTGACAGGGGTGAAGAGGAATAGAAAAGTAATAACATCATGAAGCACTGCAGGTGGTGAGACTGAAAGACATTTTCTGGAAGATAAGTGTACGTACTGTTCATAGGGCGAGTGGCTTCCGTGAGGGAGAAAAAAAGGGAAGAGTCACAGTGAGCCCCTGCAGCAAAGCAATTTCTTGGAAGAACATCCATTGCTATGTGAGCAAAGAACTTTTCACAGGACTGAGCTACTGCGTAGGCTATAGCTGGGGTAAATAATAGACTACATTTCTGCTTGGCAACCGTTCCTTGATCCTTGCAACTCTTTGCACAAACTGCTTTCTCTTTAGAGGGTCTGATTCAGCTAAGTGGAAGTGTTAGCAAAGTAATGACTTTCTGAGGAAGTAATAATCCGTGGGTACAGATGAGTCCCCAGGGCAGTCACCACGGGTTACAAGCAAACCACGAGGAAAAGATTGAATTCACAAAAAGCATATAAAAACTGTCAAGTATTTTGGAATATGTTTGCACAACCTCTTAGGTTATATTGGGATGACTTGCTGAGATGTATATGTATATGTATATGTATATGTATATGTATATGTATATGTATAGCCTAGAAATTTAAGATGTACAATTTACTACCAGAACCAGGACTGTAAAAGTACTCCATAAACATCTTCACTATAAACCTAACAAAAATGAATTTCATTTGTTTTAAAGAAGGTTTAAAGCCAGCATTTCTACTTCTTTCTATTTTCACTGACTAAGTTAGCTGCTGTATTCAATTATTTTTTCTTTTTTATACCTGAACATGCCTCAGGTCAGGTATACATGTTGCCTTGTGGTCAGAGAGACTTTACAATCAATTTACCCCATGGGCTGCAAGTGCCTTAGGACGGGCAAAGGCCTTAGGATCTCTCCTTACTGTTTTCCCACAGAAACCAGCACAGTAAGACCCCAGTCTTTAACAGGGATTGTCACTGAAATGCGAATAAAAGTAATTAGCTTTTAAATGATGTAGCAACCAATTCAAAAATAATTCTCTTGTATCAGAACTGAAAAGTTGAATACTGATTGCCTCAGGACTGACTTGTTTGGTTCCTAAACTAGTAGAATATTTGTTGATTTTTTATCATTATGTGACTCACAGTATCAGCTAGAAAAATTGCTTTTTATTCTTTGTACTTTACACTTTTTCTTTAGTGAAGTCATTTTTTCCTGCAGCATACTAAAGAAAACATTTTCCGTATTCCACACAGACTTGCCTGATGTGCTCAGGAGGAAAACTTGCACATGGCATCAGCAAACATAACTGCAGTAAATGGTCTGCCAGGAATGAAACCTGCAATTTAGGATCAGTTCAACCCCTAGTGAAGACATTTGCAAAATAGCTATGAAATGGGAGGACAGTCGAGTCCTTTGTAAAATTAATAGAGAAAATCAGAGGAATACAGGAGAAATTTTATCACTGCCTAGCAATCTGGCTGGCTAACAGCTTATCTTGCATAATTGCCCCCATACACTTGTGTGCTTATGAATGATTCTTGCTGTGCTCTCTGGGGCCGAATGCCTGGCTCACGCTGCTGCGCCACTGCCTTCTGGTCGCTGACAACTCCAGCAAGTTTTGTGGACCAGGCTCCCATTTGCAGCGAGGCTCTGGTCCAGACTCCGCACGCGAAATGAGGCGTTTCGGAGGCAGCCTTTGGCGGGGAAGTTCCGGACAGTCGGTTTTGCATCGTTTGCGGCAGCGGGGTGCGAGCAGCCGCAGCCCAGGGCCGGTTGCCATGACAGCGGCGACTGGGGCTGGCTCGGACCGCGCTGCCGTCATCCGCTCCCGCGTCTACCAGGTGCACGCAAAGTTGAGAGCTTCGCAGAAATAAACACGCAGGCACCAGGTTATAAATGAAGAACACGGCGCAGCAGAGTGTTTTTCGTGAATTGGACCGCAGAGAAATATTTAATAAACCATCTGGTTTAGGTCAGGAGGAAATGAGGGACCAGCGCATTACATGGGTACATCAGGATCTCTTTGTGCTCTTATGCTCTTTTATTAATGAGCTGTTTCAAAATCTTGTATCTTTAATGAACAACTAGAACAGTGATTCTGATGTGATATTTTCAGGAGACAGCCTTATTACAGTTCAGAATTACAGTGAAAGGGAATAAATGCAGCTCTTCCTGGACTGTAGACATACTGCAGCAATTCCCTTTCCATCCTAGTCCAGACCTTGGGTGTGATAATGGATCATGTTTGCGTGGGGATGTTTTGTAACGGAGAGCAGGGTACAGGGTTGGTTTCTGTGAGAAGCTGCTTCAGAGGAATTAACTGTTCCTATATGCTTTAGAAACTTCTAGTCAAACTTTTCACAGCATATCTGGAGGAGAGGGGTGGGAAGTGTTGCAGGACAGAAGGGAATTAGCACTGATGTACCACCCAGCTGTATGTCTCCCTTAGAAATAGAAATAATTTTGCCATCAAAAAATTATATTTCTGCATCAGTCGATGGATCAGGGAATTATAAAGAACCCTAGGTAGCAACAGAGGAAAATTATAGAATTAAATAAGTAATCTCTTAATAAATGATGGTTGTCAATCCACTGACCTAAAACCACTCAACATTGCCATTTCCCATTCGACACGCTGTTGTGGGTTGACCTGGGCCAGAAGCCAGGCACCTACCAAAGCCACTCCCTCACTTCCCTCCACAGCTGGACAGGAGAGAGAAAATTTAGCAAAGGGTTCATGGCCTGAGATAAGAACTGGGAGAGAGATCACTCATCAAATACCGTCATGGGCAAAACAGGCTCATCTTAGCAATATGAAGAGAATTTCCTACACTAACAAAATCAGAGCAGGATAATGAGAAGTAAAGTAAGCCCTTAAAACACCTTCTCCCCACCTCTCCCTCCTTCCCAGCTCTACCTCCTCCCTCAGCAGTGCAAGGAGACAGGGCATGGGGGTTATGGTCAGTTCATCACCCGAGGCTTCTCCTGCTGCTCAGGGAGAGGAGTCACTCTCCTGCTGCACTAGGGGGTCCCTCCCACAGGAGACAGTTCTCCATGGAGTTCTCCAATGTGAGTCCATCTCATGAGTAACAGCGCTCTCAAAGCTGATGCAATGTGAGTCCATCCCATGGGCAAACAGTCCTCCCAAAACTGCTGCAGCGTGGGTCACTCTTCCACAGGGTGCAGCCCTCCAAGGACAGGCTGCTCCAGCCTGGGAGCAGGGCCCCTCTCTCCACGGGCCTCCCATGGGGTCACAGCCTCCTCTCAGGCATCCACCCAGTCCAGCGTGGGTCTCATCCACAGGTGCGGGTGGATCTCTGCATCGCCGTGGTCCTCCGTGGGCTGCAGGGGCACAGCTGCCTCACCCTGGCCTGCAGAGGAATCTTGGCTCCGGTGCCTGGAGCACCTCCTTTCCCTCCTTCTCCACTGACCTCGGTGTCCGCAGAGTTGTTCCTCTCACATATTCTCACTCTGCTCTTCTCTGGCAGGAAAATTACAACTGAGCTACAAGCTTTGTTTTGATTTCTTTTAAAATCTGTTATCACAGAGGCATTAGCACCATTTCTAACTGGCCCAGCCTTGGCCAGCAGCACGTCCATCTTCAGAGCCACCAGGGATTGGCTCTGCCACACATGGGGAGGAAGCTTCCAGGTGCTTCTCACAGAAGCCACCTCTGCTACCAAAAACCAGGCCATGCAAACCCAGTACGTCATGCACTTGGGGTTTGCTCAGCATAGAAGCCGATCAAGGATTACAGTATTGGCCTAAACCAGCATTTATTGCACTGCAAGAGAGCATTGAAATTGTTGGAAAAATCAGACTCAGATGATAAATACAACTCTTTGTAACGCCCATATTTTTCAGCCCAACCCGAGCTGTTAATTCTTCCATTCCATATATTTTTACCTTTGCTGTCATTTGATAGTGCAATACTGGTTTAATTTCACATTTCAGTTAAAAAATGACACTGGTACTCATTTGGCCCATCAGATTATACTAAGCAATCTACCTCACCACCTCTGGAAGTATTTTTAAATTAATTGTTTTTTAATAAATATCCACTGCCATAAAAAAGGGATGCATCCAAAACTAGCAGAACTTAAGTAAAAGTGTCAAAGATAATTGAGAGATGAGAAATTTTCTTCTATGATAACCCTTCAGCTTGCTATTCTGTGAGATGTATCAGGCTCAACTGCTGGAAAAACTTCAGTCTTGTTTGAGAGTAGGTGGTTCAGATACTGCATGAAGCCTCCTGGCCAGTCCTCATGTCTCAGGTGGGAGCTGCCACCTCTCACCTCTGTGCCAGGAGGGCAGGGCAGGGGCTGGACACAGCTCTCCAGATGCCTCCCCCTTCCCCAGCAGCCTCTTCATTTCACTCTCTGCCTCTGGGACTTTCTCAAAACACTGCAAAACTTGTAACATCAGCCAACCCAAACTACGATAACCTTTCCACAAAACCTCTCAGACTTTGATTAGTATCCATTTAATTAGTGGCCAACAGTCTTGATAAACCCCTCCTATAGTCGAAAGCAGACCGGCTAGGATTGGTCACCCACAGTTTACCTCAGTATAATAATTTACCAACTGACAAAGTAAATTCACTAAAAATTGTACAGGAACACTTGGATTACACGAAAGGCTTTCCCAGCTGTCACAGTACCAGAAAGCAGAAAGGCTGCTGAGCATCGATAGAGATGATTTGCAGGAGAGATGAATTGGAACCATCTCGCCAAATGATTTCTCTGTGGAAAAAAACTCTTTGCAGCACTGAAATCTTCAAAGGCAAAAATATTCCCAGTTAATGAGAGCCCAAGGTCTGTCATTAACTAAAGGAAGAAGTTTTACACTCTGTCTCTGCAGCAGGTGGTGGGGAGGAGGGATGGTGAGAGAGTGTCTGAAAGGGTTTGAGCAGGAAACCTGAGTGGTGGTTTTGTCAATGGCAGATTCTGCCTGCAAGATGCTGAGAAGGAAATTGCTCCGCAAAATTACTCTTGTTGTGGAAAGAGCACTTCCTCCCCCACCCCAGCCTTTATATCCTGATTCAGGACATTTAAAATTGTTTTTTCTTTTCCTTGAGAATGTATTTACACTTTCCAGCCAGTTCTAATTCTGTATTTTCCAATTTAGGAATGTAGTATTCACAGCAAACATTTAAAAATTGAACTAGCTTTAAGCAAAGATTCTTGCCAATCTCAAAGCAGAAGTGCAATGTATTGCATGCAGGAAACACAGTTCAGAGTGCAGTTTACCTCATTGTTCATTGATTAAAATTTCCAAAATTTCCACATTAAGCACATATTGTAGTAATCCAGCATGGAAGTGACAGAAATCTCTCTTTTCTTTAACTGTAGTCAGTTCTAGAAATATATCTCTTCATAGAAACAGAAGTGATATTGCTAGTTCCAACTTTTTCCTCAAATGTTCCTGCAGTTTAAAACAGATTGCAGTTAAAAGAAATCTGGGACTGAAAGCTGGGTTTTATCTTAAATCGAAGCTGTAATGGTTAAGACTCAGAAACTGAATTATCAAAGTCAGCAGTTTATTATAAGGCTTTCTCTTTGACCTGCACCAAGGAGCGCTCTCTTCTGGAGTATCCAGCCAGATTTCTCTGGCTGTGTGGTGAGTGTGTACATTTTTCAGCAGTTGTCTCACGTGAAACAAGTGGCTTGGTCCTTTGCTGTACACAAAGAAATAAGGCAATAATGCAATTTTATTTTCTGATGAATACCTTAGAAAATAAAATACCAGTCTGCTTCCCTAGACTGTCACAGTGCCTTTTCTGTTCTGTTTAGGAAAAATACAGGTTAAAAGTAAGTCAAAGAGGTAGATGAAGGAGTGGTGTTTTACCAATTAACATGGGCAACTGGAGGCTGTGAGGCAGGACTTCACATTTTAATATCTTCCTGAGTCCACTGAGCCCCTCTGTATTCCTGTTTGCTTAACTGAGCCTAACATTTCAAGAAGCTGATTAAAAGGAAGCAATGTTGAGCCTCGTTCCTCCTGGGAGATCAGGGATTCAGGCTGGCTGGTTCGGATGCATGCTGGCTACTGAAGAGAAAAATAACCAGCCCATTCTTTATTGACTGACTGAAATATTTTGACTGAGGATTTTTTTACCAGTTTCCTAACCGTGCACATAGATGTGTTTCTGTCTCTGTACATTTTGTCCGGATATTGTCCTCATGTTGCAATTTTCATTTTTGTAAACTGCTAGCATTTCCCAAGTGAGCCATCAGAATTGTTTCAAGCACTTGCCGTACTAAAAGAATGAATATCTGACATTTGCACAATGCTGATGCCTGAGTGCTTTCTGGATGCTCACACTGTGTGTGGAAAAGATGGAAAAGATGCAATGGATTTATCTAGAAGATTGTCGATGGCTGATGGCATTAAGTTGTAATGTAGTTACTGCCTTCACTTTAGGGTAAACACTAAATGTGAGTGATGACTTCTTCACACGCATACAGGCACCTTACAGCCAAAGCACTTTAGGATCACAGTCACACCGTGAACCAGTTCAGTCAGCAGTATCCTTCTGTGTATTCCTGGACTGTGAGGCTGGGAATGCCACCTGGCCATACAGCCCACTGGACTTTCCTGAGTTAATTCCCACAAGGAGCATACCTTTGGGACATTGAGACTGAATTTACAGCTTTCCAGTGGCTGGCATTTTGCCTAAGCCTTTGTAAATTATCCCAGTAGTTAATCACTGTTAAAATAAATGTGCAATGTACTACCTGGAATGTTTAGCTTCAATGCCAGCCGTTGAACCTTGGTCAGCAAAACTGAAGAGTCATTTCAGCTCAATTTTCATGTACCTTTAAATGCTTTTCACGAGGATTTATATTTAGTCTGCCTAAATATTTTTGCTGCTGCTCAGTGTGATTAATTGAAATGACGCGATTTGCTCATCTTCAAATTCCAGGTGTGATTAGCTAGGTAATAAGAACGATAGTAATACTTTCCATGTCTGTGCTGGAAATTAGTCTAAATGATAATGAGAGATGTTTGATTACCACATCCCAAAGGAGAAGGAAAGCCCGGGTAAAGGAGAGGGAAATAACACGTGGACACCTACAGCTCTGAGCTGCTGTTCAGAACAGGGTGGGTACCGCTGTGGGAAGGGTGACTGAGAGAGAGCCAGCAGCCTGCTGCTTGTTTCCCATCTCACACAGTGCTGTCCCGTAAGGAGAACTTCTTTCTTGGCATTTTAAGGAAAGGGACAGACAGCAACTGAGCCAAAAGCCAGAACTTTTGGAAAACAGGCTGATTTGCCATAATTTGGACCCACGATATAAGGTATTGTGCACGGAGTGTGTAATTTTTAACGTGTATTTTTCATGGGCTTTGCTGAAACACAGCACAAATACATTCGCATGTGGAAAAGCAAATAACCCCACTCTCTATCCTTCTAAAATCCAGTACTATGAAAAGCACTTCAGAGTTTTGCTGTTTGTGTGTTAGTTTTTCAGTTTGGAGGAAGGAGTGATCTCTTTCTGGCACATCATATGGCACTGGTTAGTTGCTTAATCCATTCTGTGCCATCATTTTCCCAGGGAAAATACGTACTCAGCTTTCAAGGTCTTCCAAAATGTTGCTGATGCTTATTCCACAATATAGTGAAAATTCAGTTCTTCTATCTTGTTCCAATTATCAAAACTTGTACCTTCATGCATTAAACTCTGTTGTCTTTCTGCTGTCAAGTCCTTGCCTAGCACCATGATTACAATTCTCTCAAGTTTGCCTTTTGTATCTTCCCTTGATGGTCAGGCCAATTCCCTTTAATTCATCTTCTGGGGTCTACTTGCCATGTAGAATCCTTTGTCTGGAGCTTCGAAAGGATCACACATTTGTTAAAGAGTGTTGCAGCACGCTTTTCCTATTTGGAATAAATATAAATTTTATATTCACCTTTATTTCACAGACATGGTTGCAACACTGTTAAATTCGTTTACAAGATAGCTATACTGTGATTCTGTATCACAATTTGAAATTGAAATATACCAATATGCAAAGATTTAGCACCTGCATGTACTTGTGAAGTTAGGTCAGGCAAGTGATGTCAAGGTTTGCAGCTTGAGAGGTTGTTTGTGCTTTAGGATGAGCTCACTTCAAATAAGCAAAACCCTGTAAGTAGGGAGGCAGGCACAGAGCTCCTGGCTGCCTCCCCACACCTGTGGTGTGCCTGGGCATGGCTCAGCCCTGCCTGCCTGGAGACAGCTTTGGAGAGACCTCCAAAGGGTGTGGAAAGTGCAAATGGGTTTGTTGTATTTTGCTTTGCTGTCTGAAATTCATATCACGCTGGAGTTCAGAGAAATCATTCTGGATTCTCTGAATGTCTGGGCAGCAAATTTATTGCATTATTGTATTTGCTGATACAAAACATTGTTTCTGATAATATTTTCCTGCTGCAGCAGGTCATTCCTCTGTAAATCTGGATCCTTCCTCCTAGCTCACAAACCCACCCTCTGCTATGCCTGGAAGTTTCTAAATTGTTTCTCGTTAGGTAAAAGAGCTATTGCATACTTCCCGAGCATCTGGCCTGATCCCTGAGGCTACTGCTTTGGAGGAAATGACTTAAACCTGACTTTTGTCAAAGCCTCCATGCCATTCATTTTAAACACTTTGTCTTGTTTTCCCAGCAGAAGCTCGTACCAGCCCTCAGGCCTGCAGATGCATGGATTTCCCCAAAATATATAGTTTCAAATGAGGAAAACAGGTAGAGAAAACAGATATTTCAGTGCTTTCTGTACTTACTAACACTCTGTAGCATTAAATGCAAGAAACTCAGTGATGATTGCAAACACATATTTCCCCTGGAAGCGCCTGTATGGGATGATAACACTTTTCATTTGTCTTCACTGTGAGTTTTCTCAGAGTCCATCTTTACAGTGCAGCATCTTTTTAGGGCAGGCATTTTCTAAACCAGCATCTTATGCATTATGCGTGAGTCATGATAAATAAAAAAGGGAGTTGCTGAACCAGAAAATTGAACCCTACTGGTTTGTTCATAGTCAGTTCCAAAGGTATAAATTTAGCACACTAATCACTAACACTACCTGTTTTAAACGAATGTACACTTGTTATTCCATAACAGAACACGTGAAAACACAGGGTCTCACACATACTGGGTCAGATCTAGAGCCTGTCTGGGTCAGAATTCATGTCCTGTTTTGGTCACTACCTGTTGCTTTAAAATGAAGTGGGAGAATACTGTGGCAAATGAAGTGGGAGAATATTGTGGCAAACACACATGGAATAATTTTCTCCACAAATGGTTGATTCTTTTGGCTAAGATTAACTTTGTCTCCTTACTACAAGGCTTCTTGCCCAAACTTCTTGACAGCATTAGCTACTGCAGCATTGCTGATTTTCTTAGTCACAGAAATTTTCAGGTCATCTTGAACCTTACTAAGAGTTACTCTTTTGATGAAGTCTTTGCAGGAGAGCCAGGCAGACTTACCGATGTGTTATTTGTGGTTTGAGAAGTTTCCTGTGGTCCTGATATTTAAGGGCTACAAAATTGTCCCCCCTTGATCTCTTTTCTGTCCCTCTGTGCCAGCTGTCAATCCATGACACTACTTTGCTTTTTAGACCAGTTTTACTTTCACAAACTGAATTAATTATGTGATTTCCCCCCTTTTCACATCACCTTTATACAAAGGTGATACAAAAATCTTCATACAAAAATCTGGTTAGAAAGAGTTAAGAGTAAAGATTTTCTCTCCTCTTTATGAGATACTGTCATTACAAATAATTTGAATTTTTAGGTGTAACCAGGCTGTATGAAGAACTAGAGCAGCCCGTATGCAATGTTTATCCTTGGTTTTGTTATCATTAGTGTTGTCATTATAATAAAAGAAACCAGAAAAAAAAAGAAATACAGATCTAAGGTCTTAAATTTTCATTCCGTATTTTACATTTTCATTGACTTCTCTGTGATGAACACCCTATTTACTAAAATGATTATTTTCAAAGCTTTCTTAGACAGCTCCCTCCCCATGTAAATGTGGGGGGATTTTTAGAGCTACATGATTTAAGCATTTTGAGTGGACATAAGCTTGCAAGTCTGTGAGCAGTTTTTCAGATTGCAATTTTTAATACCTATCTCCTAAACTACAAAATTGAGATGATGCTGTCTGACAATTTCTGAAAACTCATTCAAAATTTAAAAAATATTGGGTTTGTTTTGTTTTCTTGGAGAACACACCAACCTAAGCTGCTTTCAGCTGCTTGTTCTGATTCCTGTGCTACCTCCCAAGTTGTGCCAGTCTGACTGCTTGCGTCATTGGGGGAAGAATAAAGTCTGGGATTGATTTCAGTTTAAAATAACCCTTTTTTCCCCTGATGCTGCTGAAAAAAGCATTTGTCAAACTCCAGCCTAAAGGATTTTTATTGGTCTGGTAAGAAAGGCAAGACTTAGTGTGCCTGTGCAACCCAGCAAGCGAAGAGGAAGGTGGTGGTAAACATTGCCATGGGAGGACAAGTTCTTTTAGGCACACTTTGTGCTGGAAAGGTAGACTTGGATTTGTGAGCAATGGGGCTGCTGCATGGGTATTCCCCCTGTGGTCACTGAGAGAGAACTTGTGTGTGTTTGTTACAAATAAACCTGATTACATGCCATGAAACACCTGCCACTTGTCATCCACTCCTCCTCACAGAGGGAGCTGCCTGGCAGCTCCCCAAACCCCGACCAGCCATTCCTGAGGGAAGGTTCTCCATCACACTCGTGGGCATTTAATAATCACCCAGAAACCCAGGTTTTGGGAACGGAGCCATGAGAATATTGTAGCCTTGTCATTTCATTTGAAAGTAAAATATATGCATTTGACAGAGCACTGAGATGGGATCTGCTGTTTTTCCTGGCCTAAAGAGGCCCACAGCCTTTTAGCAGGGGTGCCATGAAAGAGAAGATGAGAATGAAAACAACATTACTGAACGCATTCATTTAGATGCCTACAGTGATTTAACAACACTGATGTAAATTGAAGCTCTAGAGTGAAAGAGCAAGGAGATTATTTACCAAACCCCTGCTGTGAGGATGGCATAAATATCTCAACAGTTTGCTTGTTTTAAACCACACTGAGGCAAGACCCTTAGTATTGCCATCCTGCTGGCTTGTAAATTCCAGATAGTACATGAGAGAGTTAACTCTTCCTTTTTGTGTACTCTGGCAAATCCTGCGGCAAAAATATTTGCTTTTTTAAAAGCAACCATGTGTTCCTAAGCCTTTTTTTAACATCATCTCTGTTTTGCAATCATCATTTTGTGTTATGTATCTAGTCTATAAAACAGGTGCTGCTTTATGAATTGCCAAAACAAATCTCATGCTCTTAACTCTACTGCTAATGCATTCTCACTGTAATTCTGCTTGGTGCTCATACCTAAAGAGCAAGTCACTGAAGTCTTTAAGCTGTTGCCTACTCTCTAAATCATCTATTTTCCAATGAAAATGAATTCTAAAACAGCTTCTTAACTTCAGAATAGCAAACATACTACAGGATAAAATAAAAAATCTTTTTGCCTCGTATTGGTGACCACCAGGTCATCCATATAAAAATATAGTAGTGATAGTGGAAGGCTCAAATACGGATACCTGGTTTATTTCTGACAAGTATTGCAGGAAAAGTCACACCCCTGCAATGCAGGAGGCAGCAAGGATGCTCAGGCTGCAAACTAACAGAGACAAAAATGCACCAGATATACTATTTTCAGGATTGAGGTTTTCCACCAGCCTCCAGAGATGGATTCCTGAAAGAAAAATTGTTCTATGCAAGACCAAAAGATGCAACATAATCTGATAAACGAACAGTTGTACTTGATAACAAAATGGCTTTTTAGCTGACAGCTGTTTCACCAGACAATTTAGTCAGAGGCCAGATGGCCAAAGAGACACATGGTGGAAAGTAATTTCATAGGATGACCCCACAGAAGGAAAAACTCATAATTTGTATGTTTGAAATGTCAAAGACTCAGTTAATGGAATTAGTGTGCGATTCCCAGCGCAGTTTGCCTGTTGAAAGCCGTGCTCAGGCTTGCTGTCAGAGCTCCGCCGTACGGTGAAGCAGCGGAGTCCGGCTGAGAGCTCTGACTCACACGTGGCTCATTGCCTCTCCATCTCCCTTCCTGACAACTGCTCTGCCTACGACACCAGTCTGTGCCACTCACTGCTCTGCACCAACTCCTTTTTTTGCCTCTCCTCTGGCACTGTGGAGTGATAGGAAGAGGTAAGACCTAAAACGTTAGTAGGTGTGGAATTCTGGAAGATGCAAGAGAGGTGAAGTTTACTGCTGTCATACTGAAGTTGCATCTCAACTTAGGAGAACAACATTGGTTTTTCTGTCTAGCAGAAAAGGCAGTTTCCAAAGACAGAAGTATTTTTTAAAAAATAAATTATAATGTAGTATTTTCAAGCTTCACCTCAATTCTTTTCTATCAAAGCCTACATGACAGCATTATTAGTTACCACCACCACAAGTTAAAATGTCTTTGGAAAACTCTGCCTCCATCTTCTGACTGCTCAGGGAAATGCAGTGACTGTATTTAGACTTAACTCACAGAATCATAGAATGGCTTGAGTCGGAAGAGATCTTAACGACCTTTTATTTCACAAATCTTTATACGTTTTCAAGACCAAGGCTTTGAATATTTGGTTGAAACTTTATTGAATTCAGTCATTGCCTTTGCTAGCTAATACTGACAAATGTTGTCTTCTACTGACAAATCATCTTTTCTTACAGATTTCTGAAAAAGAATTCAGGACTTTGCTTCCTTTTTAATACCCCAAACACAGGACTTGAATTCCTACCTGATTAATGGCAGAAGGTTTTGATGACACAATGTCACTTCAAATAGCAATGGTTTGTCATTGGTTTTCCATGTACTTTTTTGTCACTTATTCTCTGTGACTCCTTAATTTTTCTAGGTTTGACACCTGCATTACTGGTTAGTAAATTTGCCTTCTTTCTCTTTTAACATAAAGTTCTTCATAAATAAGCTTTGACAAAAACTAAGTTGAGAGCAAGAGTCATGCATCCCACTTACTCCTTGTATTTGGATTTCAGACCTGGTGTTGCAACCAGATGTTGAGTGCTCTGCACTTGTCATGAATGAAAACTGATTTTTGTTAATGCAGTAAGATGAGAACATTCATTTATGCTGTCCAATATCATGTCGTATGATGTATGTGTCTCAACACATCTAGAGCAGAAAGCAAATTACTCATTTATTTGATTGCTGATAGACAAAACAGCATGAAATAAATTTTCTCTAAATTTCTCAACTTCAAATGAAAAAATATTCAAGGCAAGGCCACGAAGAGAGCAACCTTTCCATCCGTATTGGTCTCATCTGTTATGCTCACATCTAACCCCTTCATTTCCCAGAACTGGAACAGATTTAAGGGAGCCTTCTCCAGGTCTTAAGTTCAACTCTCGGTCACACAAGGAGCTGTGTGTAGAGAAGCGAATGGAGACCTGCAGGTGACAAAAATCTAGTGATGTGCTGCACTCATTGACTGTTTCTCCAAGTTTTCTGAGCCAGTGTTTCACAGAGCAGTGGGCCATAGGAAAAAGGCCAAATGATGTCAAGTGTGAGGATCAAGATGACACTGGGAGGTAGAGTGCTCGCACTGTGCAGCTGTACCATACCGTGCATCGTTGACACGATCACAAAATGTGGCAAAATAGAGGGACGCCAGAGGCAGCTGCAAATTGCTCCTCAGTATTAATTGCCCAATTCCATGTGCCCTTACTAGGTCCTCTGGAGGATGGGAAATTGGCTCACACAGGTGTATCCACAGCATCAGCCACAGCTGGAATGCTGAACGCCGAGAAGAGGAGCAACTGTGGCTCTCAGTGTGCAAACCCCATGGTCCACGGCACGGGAGCTACAACACAGAGACAGAATGGCTTCAGGACCACAGAGGTATGAGTATAATTATGTTCCCTAATGCCCAGCACTAGCTTCAACCAGGTCTAAGTTACTTTTGTGACAGCCTTTCTTTTTGCAGTTAAACTGTATTTAATGTCTTGAGATAGGAGAAAACGGTGCCAGGCTGCACTACAGCCATGGCATGATTGAGCTGAGCACCTCTGAGAATGCGTCATGCCTCAATGGCCACAGAACTGATGTTTTATTTGTCAAGCAGAGTAACACACACACACACTTGCTACAGTAAAGAAAGCCCCCACGCTCATTTCTTTCCAACTCAGTCCAGCTGTGGCATGTATTGTGCAAACTATTTAGATTAATTATCCGAAAGGGAACACGTTTTCTCTTAATTGGTGTTCTGCTTAAAATATGTGCACTGCACATGAACCCTGATTCATTCAAAGCTGGACATGAAGCTTGAAAAAGTCAATGAGTGTTTTTTCAATAACTTCAGTAGGCTTTGGATCAGATCCTCCCTCCTTTTCCCCCTCACTTATGTGTTGTGTACATTGTACACATTGTAAGAACGAAGCTTTGGGGCTATACCAAAGGCCCGCCTTCTCCTGTCACAGCAGCCTACCCACCTACCTGCCTCTTACAGGTTTCCACTTGCTGCCCTCTTTGCATAGCAGCTGCTGAGCTGCTGCAGATCAAAGAAAGTCAAAACCTACGGCTGGTTTACTGCATCCTTGGTTTCTCATAGGAGAAGGTATTAGGTGAAAATTTGGAGAAGGGATATTTCCTTGTTTTCTGGGTTATCTGTAGATGTAGCAGATAAAGTCCTTTACATGGTCCTTGGCATTTCCCAGGAGGAATCTCAATTTCTACTTTGAGAAGTGCTTGCCATGCTGTTGTTGCTGCTTCCCCTACTTTTTCAGGGGAGTCTCCTCTTATTACAATATCATCTAATTTCACATCTGAGGAGAGTGAGACTGTAAAAGTTGGGCAATCCCAGAATGTGCAGTCGTGGGTGAATGTTTATATTCCTGGGAATCTGTCAAAGGTACACTGCACTCCCTTCCGGGTGAGCATGAATTCAGCCTTGAGGTGTTCCAAGAGTGGAATCATAAATAGCACATCTTTTACATCTGGGGTTGCCATCTGTGAATAGGACGCTCCCTGAATTTGCATTACCAGTTCCACAAAATTTGGCACAGCAATAGTTAAAGGTGCAATACTGGCATTCAGTCTCCTGCAGACAACGGTGACTGCCCACTGTTCCCTCAGCTTTTTCACCATTCTCCAGGGGATACAATTGGTTTTCTTATCTGTACAATGCTGGCTGGATTGGCAGCCCTCTTAAGTATCATTTCTATCTTCCAATTTTTGCTTTATCTCCTTTTCTTTCTGTAACTGTTTCTGCAGCTGCTCAGTTTCCAAAGATAGTAACAATTCAGTTGTTTTCCTGCCCTCTATTTCCTCTCTCAGATCTTGTTTCACTCTACTATGGTTTTTTCCTAACTAATTTCTCCAATAATTGTCTTTCCCTATGCTCTGCTGAAGCGAGTAGAATCTTAAAATGATCTGTCTCAGTTATAAGCTTGTTTTTGGGTTCCAGATCTTTCTTTTATTTCCCTCTCAAAAGCCAGTGATGACTTTAATAGTCCATTTTCAAAGCAGCATGTTCTATATATGATATATTTGAGGGGAGAGGGGAGTCTTTGATTTCCTTTTGCACACAAGATAAGTGAGCCTCCAATACTGCACAAATAATTACTTTGTCTTTCCAGAACTTTTGGGCCCATTCCTTGCCTGCCTGGGAAGGAGCACATTCATACTTCTGTAACTGTTTATCCATGGCAATCCTGCTGACTACACCAATTCTTCTATCATGTAAAAAATTAGGGAAGGGAGACCCTCCCCCTTGCTTTCTGCGTTGTCTGCAGATGTAGCAGGTCTGGGGGCTTTCCCTTTCTTACTCAGCATTGTCTGCCTGTCCAAGATCCTGGGAGACCTTCACAGACCATATTTTAGAGCCACCAATCTGGCACTCTGGGTCTGGCGAGGTGCCAGAGGCGCAGTGTGGCGGCGCAGTGAGTCTGGTCACAACCGCAACCCCTGACGCAAAACTGGCGTGCAATGCGCTGTGAGTCTGGGCAAATTCAGAGAGACTCCACGTTCACAAATAGTGCAAGTTCTTGCTTGTTGGACAGAGTAAGGTCCACAAACTGCTGTTGAAAAACGCACTGATATCAGAAAGCACAAGCAATAGAATTACTGTGGAATAAAGCTTACCTGACAGGCGTCCCCATGGGGGAGGAGAGAGCACAGCCTGTTGACCATCCCAGGACACAAAGGCAGAGTCTCCTCTGACCTACCTCCCCTGTTAAGTCATATTTATGCTGTTTTCTTTGAGGATGGGGGGAAAAAGTTTCAGTTGACGTAATGTCACACTTAAATGGAGTTTAAAGGACTTTATATACACGAAAAGCATGTACAGGTTTTACTTCATTAGCATATGAAAAGGAATATGTATTTTCAAGCTAAAGCAAATTTCAGCTTTTGGTCACCATTTGGGTCATTCCTTCAGCTTAATTCCTGTTAGCTGCATTGTTTCAAACAGGGAACGACCACAACACCTCTGTGCAATTCCATCCTTTGTTTCTTGCCTCTCTCATGCATGAAACAAGCTCCCCTGGTGCCCGTGCTCCTCAGGCATGTACACAGTTTGTTTCTGCTGAACTACTGCCACTGTGGGCACTCCTCCTCGCTGAGCTTTGTCTTTTGACAATTTTCCACAGAAAGTGCCTCAGCACAGCATGTGGTGGAACTGCTACACCCACCCCATAAGAAGCTGTCCCATCTTGGGAGTCACATCCTTAAACCAAGGGGTCCAAGCAAATGAAAAAGGGAATTTGGATTGACCTTCGCCTTGCATTTGCTAACACACAACACATCAGTACATGCCTACTTATTTTATACCTCCATTGTATTATTATCTTCTGTATTGCTCTAGTACAAAGATATTCCCAGGTGACATAAAAGATACTGCTGTGTCTTGTCAGGAGATACTGCACCTCCAGGAGGACAGGGACACATTCCACGTCAGCATGACTTCTAGAGCCATGGGTTTTCTGTAAATGAAAAACCCAAATGCTTGTCATAGCCACTAGCCCACAGAGAAAAATTAATTGGTGAGGTTGGATATGGTTGAACAGACCAACATAATTACTAATCCAATTTGAAAAAGACTTGGCCACAATTGAGAATTACAGTGTGTACCTGTCCTACTGTTTGAGAGAATGGTCTAATTTTGTAATTGAATGGAAAATTACTTCTGTATTGCACTCAGTAGGAAGTATGGGCAAAGTCCCACAGCATATTAATAATGTGAGTGTTGACTGTAATGGTACTACTCAGTGAAGTGTGGGCTCCTGCCCTGAAGCCCCATGACTCTGAAGATATCCTCCTGCTTTTTCCAGGTGAGATACATTCAGTAAAATGTATCTGTGCTGTTGCAGCTCAGACCAAAGAAAATTTCTGATGATAAGTAAAGCATTTACATTATTCTCCACATCTAATTTTGGTGCATAAGAAAGGAAGTTAAGTTGTCTAAACTTCTTATAGTCAAAAAAGAAAAATATATTCCTCAAGAGAAAGTGTAGTACCTAAATTAGGCTCCAGCGCTGGTTTGCCGTTCTGCGTCTCTGTTTCTCCACTGACTGTTTAGGGAACCACAAGCAGACAATGTGAACACCCTAAGTTTAGATGCCTCGAGTTGAAAAAGTGATTATCCCCTGCAGCTCAAAAGGTACCCATTTCATTCACCTGAACATTCACATTGACTACAGTTTTTCTTTTATCTCGACATGCTGTAGAATGCAATGCAATGCAGCACACGGTGCTCTCAGGAGACTTGGGCTGTGCCATCGGTATGTGGGCTAGCAGGGGGTAAATCACATCACCTCTCTGTTTCTCACTTTCTCCTGCATCAAGCTCTAAAGCAGCCATCTGCCTTATCCCTTGATACTTGGTTATGTGACAGGGTACAACCTGTGGTGTCGAAAGGGAAAAGGTTTGACACAGACGGTATCTGGGAAACGTTAGTACCCTCTCATGACAGTAATGTCAAAACAACTTAGAAGTAAAAGATGATGATAGTGAAAAAGATGGTAATGAAGAAAGGAGTGTTAATACCATGGATGGTCAGGCACCCTGCCAAAAAAAGGTGGTATCCAGATTATGTCCCTGACTTATACAATAACCTGGTTTGATTCTCATGATAGTCTTTGGCAAGTCCTTGCATGAACAGCAGCATGAACAGTAGCACTGGGGGAGCAGAGAGCAAAGGAGCAGGTGTATTCAGGCTGCAGAAATGTGAAATAACACACAGAGGCAAATTAACTCCAGGTGCTGCTCTGCAATATACATGTACCTTCCACTTGTGTCAGTGGAACTTTATCAGACATTATTTTACCTGGCACTCTTACCACATAAATAATGCCTAATTTACCTGGCATTCCTTACACTGAAAAATAGTCTCATGGAACACTGGCAGAGCAATAATCAAACCCACCTAACTCAGCTGTGTGTCTCTATCAGCCCGGATCTGGGTGCACTTTGTTAGACCTATTCAGTTTACTGCGCATTACAGTGTGTTGCTTATGGCAACAAGCAGACAGCCTGGGAGATGGAAAAGTATAAATTTAAATTAGGGATGCATTTGCATGCCTCAGACAGACTGACTTTTTTGAATATTGAAAATAACCTGATGAAGCTCTGAAAGGCATGTATTGTGCTTGGGTCTTGTGTGCAGGCAGAAGTAAAGTGTTACTTTAAAACTATATTTTCACATCAGAAACATAAAATCAAGTACAGAAAATTCTGTCTCAGGCTAGTGATGCACGACTCACGGTGACATCAAAAGGAACCTCTAAATTTCACTTCTGGACTGAAACCAGATTTATTTGCCCTGCTTTTAGAGTACACACATGCAGAGATGAAAATTATAGTCAAGAAGGTTGATCCAAAGTCTACTGACATCCACTGCCTTTGTAGCAGGTGTAAAAGCTTGTGTCCACGCTGAATAGAGAAGTTGCTCTGCATCACGGTGCCGTGTGAAGGATGCTGGAGACATTCTGTTTATTAAGTAGAACTGTTTTTGTAAATTAGGGGGTAATCATCGATGACTCTTTCTGTTGTCATTGTGGAACTCACTGTACTGTTTAAAACTCTCACAGAGTAAATGGGACACACAGAAAATGTCCGCACAAGAAGTCGCCATTAATGTCACAAAAGGCATCAGACAAAGTGACAGAAGAAAAACAAAGAATTGTGCCAATTAATCAAGAAAATTGCAGGTGAGGATGGACTTAACAATGCTTCACTGCACTTCAAATGTCAGTCACCGAAGACATGAAGATCTCCAGGTGTTCCAGGTTGAATACGGCAGGCAGCTGCTGCTGAGTGCCTCCAGAAGCAGGTCTTGTGGAAACCAGCTGCTAACGCTGTAGGATCTTCAGGTGTCATTTGTCTAAGGCAGTGGCACTTCACAGACATACACAGAAATTCATGACATTTGTTTTTTACTAACTTCTACGTCATCCCTTGTGTATGTCCTGTTCCGCATTGCTATTAAGATGAGTCTGGATAATAAGGGGTACAGCTCATTGCAATTAAAACCAGGAAAGGAACAAATGAATCTGCATTTTTAGTCATAAAGGGTTTTGCACATTCAAACCCATGGAGTTAATTAAAGTACTCACATTTTTTAGAACTCAAACCCAGGCATGTCAAGAAAGTGAGACTAAAGTCTAGTCTTCCACTAAATCTCTTTTCAACTATATATATATTGGTTATATATAGTTAAGTCATACAGTAACTTTTTTTATATGTTGAATTTTCAATTACTTAGTTTAAATTTATTGTTTGTATTGTCATAATTTTGGTCTTAAAAACAGCAATCTTCATATTGATCAGCCTTCCTTGAAGGTCTTAGTCTTAGCTGGTACGTAGAGTTATGGCTACTTGGTTATTTTATACATTTCCCTTTAATTATCTTGAAGCCCAGGCTGACTTGGAAAAAAGTTACCATTAACATTACATGAAAATAACCACAATTTTTAAAGCCATATTCTAATGTCAGTTCAAAAAATTAACTTTCTTTGATAAGAGATAATTAATTCACTGTGCAGGACTTATTTAATAAATTGTGAGCATTCTGTATCACAGTACTCCATGATTATTATAAATTTATATCTAAAAGGAATATAAATGTTCAGTGTAGTAAAGTCTAGGAATTAATTCAACATATTACTTCTTAATATGGAAGTAATAATATATATTCTCTGTGAGTTTGCATGTTTATGAAGATAAAAGAGGTAAATTTATTTGCCTTCCCCATCAGACACACACACACACATATATATATGAGTATCCTTAGAGGGCCATTTAAAAGAACTATTCAAAAGTTGTTCATAACAAACAGATAGCATTGGGGAAAAAAAATCCATGTATGAATAGCAAAAAGTCCTTTTTACAAACATGCAAACAAGTATAAATAGGATTGTGAACTGAACCCCAGTTTATTCCATATTAGGATCATTTTAATAGCTTGCTGCTTAGGTGTGTGAGTTACTTTCCTTGTTGTACAACAAGTCTATGCAACAGGAATTGTTTATTAATTACTCCAACAAAAAGGCAAACTGGAATCCAGAGTTAGAGCCAGACTTTTGCATAGCATAGCATATTCTAAAAGGATTTACTGGCAGAGAGAGTGCAGCATAAACCTGTATGATACAAGAAAGCCACAGAAAGTGAATAGTGATCCTGATGTGTTAAAGAGTAAACAGGATTTTGAAGGAAGGTAAAAGGGAAGGTTTGTTGCCTAAGTAGCTGTTTCAGAGATTGTTGCCTTGGGTGGATACCACATTAGAGTGAGTAGATGCAAGAACAAAGGAGTCCTGGCAGTGAGACTATTTATTAGCTCAGAAATTTTTTAGCGATGATGTGCTGACCAGATGCGTCAGACGGCTTGGGTCACCCCATGAGCTGCAGGGCACACAGGCATGAAGCAGCCCTGGCTCACGCCAGCAGCCATCAGAGAGGCAGCTCTTGAGCCTTGTATTCCAAGCATGAGATGTGACAGGATGGTTTGCAGGAGATGGCCTCGACACACAATTATCTGGGCAAGAGCACAGACCTTGCTCATGCTGACCACATCTCCCATCAGGGTGGCAGCTGCAGAGTGGTGAATGCTGCCTGCCCTGGACTGCTCATGATAACGTTTCTGAGCTACTCCAAGGTCCCGTAAACCTGTTTATACCCTGAAACTTAACTTTATGACATTCAAAGATTGGATCCAACTTCTGTAGTACAAGCCATGTTTAGTAACAAGCAATTTTATACACACTCCTCACGTAATACATTACTGTTCTTATTCATTAGGCAGTAGCTGAGAAGAAATTACATTATGTCCTAGGCTTCTTAGTGTTTGATGTGCAAACTTCCAATGACCTTAATAAAACTAAGAGCATGTTGTGGAGCTGTAGATCTTGCCCCTGTACGCAGATTGGGATATACTTATGTTTACTTTCCTTCTGCTAGAGATAACCACCAGTAGAAACAACCAATTTGTTTATAAAATAATACACCACTCTGTATAATTAGGGTGACACAATCTAGTCTCTACCACTTTAGACAATTTAAAGTCCTAAAAATAGATTCCTGTGCTGGTTTTAGTGGAAGAAGCAAGCCCAAAGAATCAGCTGGATATCTTCACTCCAGGTGGCCTCCTTAGGAATGAGGAGTCTTATTTATAGGGTCTGTTCTTTGAGCATCATCTTTCAAATACAAACGGCTCAAAGACATAAAATAAAATAACCATGTTAAAAGACATGGATTTTCAGATAAAGGACCTATGGGCTTCTCTGTCTTCTTATATGCCAGGATTTTTGAAATTTAATCTTCCCCCAAAAGATATTATCACCAAATAATATGTTTGATGTCCCTTGTCTGCCCATGAAGATTTCTACAGGTACACTGAAACAAAACACTTTCTGCTGGAATGATTTGCCAACAGATGGTGAGTTCTTATGATTTATCTAAGTTCAGGTTTTAAACAGAAAGGAACTTTGTCATGTTTCCATAATTCTAACACAATGTATACATAGGCTTTTCCTCTGATACATCTTTTCCACTATGTGAGAAATGGAATCACTCAAAAGAAAGAGGATATTGTCTAAAGAAGAGAGAGGATTTACAGTTACCAATTCATCACGAGGCAAATTAATCTTCTCAAAGACTCAGTACAGCTTTATCTTGCACTATTCCTTCATCTTCTCCCTTATGATTCCTTAAAGTATTTCATCATTTCAGCATTACTGTAGGACATTGACTAGAAGACACACAATTTTACTGTGTGACTGAAATGATTTTGTACTGACATAAATAGGAAATTATAACTATTGTGTAAGCAATATATGACTACTGCATTAAACATGCATTCTTGTTAGTTAAATGACTGAGATTTCATAAAAACCAGGACACAGGTATTTTTGATCTTTCTAGTGTGTTCATATACATAGATATCCATTTGTGCATGTCTCTGCATGTGTACATTGTAACGTCTTTAGTGTGTACTTCTGCAGTTCAGGCACATTTTTTTGAGAACCTTTCATTTCTGTTTGTAATACTGATACCCAAATGTAAAATATTTTAAGGTTTGAACTGAAATCTGTTTTACATGCCTTATGAAAAGAATGAGCTATATAATTTGTGCACAGAAATGGTATTTGAAAAAGCAGGCTTAGTTTTATTTGCAAATACATCTAAATTCAAACTAGACTAACGAGAACATTTTTGTACTCTCATTTTAGCTGCAAATTAACGAAGATTGACCTTAAACTTGAAAAAGAAAATAAAGACAATTTTTAAAGTGTCTGTTTACTAGTCCATGTATTTCACGTTCCTGTGTTCGTGCTTGGTTCAGCTTTTAAAGCTGAGATCAAAGAGTGCAAAGGTATAACGAATGGTTCCCACCTCTGCTATTCATGGAATCAGAATATTTCTGTATCTGACGTCCTCAGGTTGTGGCTCATGGACTGTTTGGTCATATGAAAGAAGGTAAAACACATATATTCCCCGTAAGAAATCGGTGTATTTGCCAAAGAGGGATTATGAGGTCAAAATACAGTTGTACCTCTGTAATTATAAATGGGAGAATTTGTGGTTGCTGTCATGCCTAAAGTGGAAGACACTGGGAATCTGAGACACTTTCTCTAGTAAGATGCCATGAGGCAACTATGAGGCAACTAGAATGCATAGCTTAAAAAACGCTTACTCCTGCCTGAACTGGAGAGCACAGGGTGGAAAAGTAGCTGTAGTGTTGTTTGACCTCTGCCATGGAAATAAACTCATAAGTTTCACAGACGGCACTTTTTATTTTTTCCAAAATTGCACTAAATTTTCTTTCTATTTTTCCTTAGCACCAGAAAGGCTCTTTCTGAAATATCATCCCCATCCTAATTGTCTATGCCCCGGGTGTTGCCTGACAAGTAGCTTGTTCTCTTTGATTCCTGGCCAGGATGCTGACACAGCAACTGGTTTGTTTCCTGTGGAAAAGGAAGAATAGTATCAAAGGCTTTCAGATGTGCCAAAGAGAAAAAGGATTTAGGGACACAAGGAAGCCATAGTCCAGCAGTCAGGCGTGTAACAGCCCATGGGAATCCTACAAACAGGATGCTTCAAAACCTGGGATCAGACAGTGCCTTGCAAGTGGAGCCCTTGTTGGTGCAAGAAGCAACTGAGGGGGGGGGGTCTTGTTGCAAGCGAAGCCCTCAAAGCTTAAATTTAATGGACCCCATTCCTCTCGTGCCTGTGGGGAAAGTGTGCTGAGATGGCATTTCTAAAATTAATGCTTGGGACGTGCTACAGGAGCTACAACAATGTGCACGCAGTGTGTCCACAGTACTCTTCATTTCATAGTGAGGCAAATATTTTGAAAAACTCAATACGCTGCAGTGTTTCAAAATGAAACCTCAATTGTCCTCAGGCCAAGCATCCCTCATGGCACCAGTGCCTTCTCAGGTGCCTCCTTTCCAGATTGGCTCAGTGAGGCATGTGGAAAAGGTGCTAACAAGAAATAAGATGTACTCTAAGATGTAGGGATGCAAGATCTCATTCTGTCTTGTTATCACCCTCCGGTTTTCAAATTCTTCAATCTGATTTTCAAATGTTTTTTTAAGGTAGCCTGTGCATACTATCCAGAGTTTAAAGCCATTCTTCTGCCCTTTGGTAAACTAATGGCAAAGTTGGATCATTAATATAAGATAAAAAGTGAGCTGGTCCACCAGAAATTACATTTTTTGACATATGTCACTGAATCAAGATAAAATCCAAGTTTATTTGCAACGGCTCCTTGCACAGAAAAACTCAGCAAACCCTAAAATCTAGAAAATACTGTAATTCTAATGGTAGAACTGCAATGTTCATAAGCAAGAAGGGAAAAGGGAGACTATAATAGCTTTTCATTTCTTTCTGGAGGATTGAATATCATTCAAGTTCTGAGTGCAAAAAGTGGGATGCTGCTGTAAATCTATCCATTCGAGATTATAAAACATGTAGTTTTAGGTTGCTGTGGGTACCTGCTTAGGAAAAAAATGAGATTGATGGAGAAAGAGAGAGAGAGGTGTCACAGGGCAGGACTGAGCCGTGCTGCCAGTTGTATTAATTAGCTTTGCTTGCACACTCCTGCATTATAACCAGTATTATTCAGCTTTCATTTAATTTCCATTAACCTCTGCAAGACACCTACATGTCTGCATACAGGGAAATATGTCTGGGGTATTACAGCACGGATAGAAACAACGGTTTGCTCATGGTCAAAAAGCAGCTTAATAAAAGGCACCATAACTAAGCAGCAGCCTATTCTTTATCAGCTATGAAGAGCTGTCAAATACAGAAGGCATGAAATTATGTATGTTCATCTGTATCTGGTTTTACCAGGAAATTAAATATTGGGCTTGTTCATGCAAGGCAGGTAGAACCTTCCAGGTCACATTTAGTAAGCGGCTTAATGTTCAGTTTGCCTGACTCAAGGGCTGATTTGAACCTAGAAAGTTGGGTGTTGTGGCCTGTCCATGTCCCTAAACCAGCCCTTCTGCAGTGCAGTAGCACCTCCTTTGCCCTCAAATTAGTTCCCTCCCAGAACATTTTTTCCACTTCATTCAGACTATTAATATGACATATTTTTTGCAGCACATTATTAGACACACTGTTATATTATTGAATTTTACCAATTCAGATATGGGCCTGGCAAAACTAAAGCTCATGATCACAACTGCCAAGCACAGGAGCAAAATTAGTCCTCATTAATTCACTGAACAGCCACAACTCCACCCAAGCAGTATCATCACCTCTGGGAACCGTTGGGATGTAGGGAGTTCAATATTAATGTACATGTATAGTGTTCTATGCAAATGATATTTATTATTCATATTTCGGATTCAAACCCATCTTTCAGATGAACTAACACATTTAAAATCATTGTGGAGGCAAACACTTTATACCCATTCCTGCTCTAGCTGGGATTTCATACCTGATAAGGATTTTCTGTCCCTGGTCTGTGCCTGATATCTTTTGACAATTTAGAGGAATAATTAACAAATACAACAGAATAACTTCCAGAATATATACTGGTTATATATATTTTTTTTCCCAGCATGAAATTGCTGTCATCATTGCTGTTCATCTGTCTGCATGCTGTCTTTTCTTACAACGTATTAATTACTTGCATTCATGGTGAGAAATAGTTTCTTATGCCTTCACCATATAGGTAATTTTCATTTCTGTCTAATAAGCCCTCGCTGGTATTTCATGTTACAAATGCATTTTTATCACAGGGTGAATTTATGCTGCCAAATCCCTTAGCTCCAATACCTGCTCCTGGATCCCAGTCCCAGAACATCTGTGCTGCACACATGGCACATGTGCATGTTCACTCCTGGTGAACACACAGGAACAAAACAACCAGCCCCCTCTGCAATAAAACCGTGCAGGTCCAGGACCTCTTCAGTTGCAAATTTATGATCTTTTCTTATTGGCTCAGGATATCCTCATTTATGTCTGCTCAGTTCTTTGAACTGTTTCTCTTCAAATTCATGTGGAGTTTATCCCACATACTTGAACAGTCAGTGCCACTCATTCTTAGATATATTTCTGTGCTCTCAAGAACCTGTTGGAGATTTGCTTGAGCAAGTCCAGGTGACCACTTTTTTGACATGTGTAGTATAATAAAATATATCTTGACAGTGCTCTCGGACTGCCTGTTGTACTCTTAGAAAAGTAATAGCACCTTCCACCTCTGCTGGAAGTCTTTGAGGTCAAAAGAAATAATGATTTCCATCTTCACATGACAGACAAGTTTAAGCTTCACTTAGTTACACCAGTGCAATTCAGTATAAATTTTTTCTACTCTATGATTTTCTCCCATATATCTAAAATAGCAGTTTAAAGCTCAGTGGGAATAGGTCTATATGACATCTTTCTCCTTCCATTAACTGACCATTTTGGCTGCACTTAGCAAAGGTAAGTTTTTATTCAAGAGACGCTGATTCTCACTGTCACTATTACCATTGCATACCACATTGTCTACTTTGTTAGCATAAAAACTTTAAAGTGAGTATGGCTTGCACACTCTATACACTTTATATTGGCATTGTGATATAAAGTGACTTTACTGTGGGCCAAAATTAGTGGGTTTGTATTTTTTCCTATGATTTTGTTTATATCATTTTATACAACATAAGACCAACATTTCTGTAATTGTAGACAATATTTTATAAACTTTTTTTTATCCAAAAAAATTACTTTTCTGTGTTCATTAGGGAGCCTCTGGCTTCATTCATTCAATGTGGATTATGCTGCTGCTGTTCTCCTACAATAGTCCACAATCTAGAAGAAACCATGTTACCTTACCACAAATTAATATGAAAGTAGGAAGCTCTAGTAATGCAGGTTTGATTTTCTTCCCTTTTTATTGTTTTCAAATTCAGAAACAGGTTGAATTGCACTTGAACTGACACAGCTAGAGCTTCTGAATATAAAGCAACTTTAGATTCTTCCAAATTGGTAGAAATTTGAGAACTCATTCCTGGCATTCAACAGTTTCACTCACTCAGTTCTTGTAGAGCTCAAACAAAAGCTTAGCTAAATTATTCAATTTATTCCCAGGAGTGTAGGAACCTTGTATTTGCTAGTGGCTGAGGAAAAGACACAATGCAATTGGCAGAGATGCAGAAACATGTATATCTTGCCAGAAAAGGCACAGAGAGGAGAATGGAATGAGGGAAACACACAAATTATGAAATTATGGAAATGTTAGTCCATTGGACTAAATCCTTGCGGTAGTTATAGCTGTGTAAATCAATGAATACATTAAAATTTTTGATATGATAACAGAACTTGTTCTTTGCCTTCTATTAAAATTGTTAGTATCTGTTTTCAGAATAAATTACTCCATAACACTTGCTTAAACAGTTTCACCTGAGTTTTTCAAAGGAAGTTGAATTAATTTGGTGCAAAATATAATGAGGCATGTGTTAGTATAATGCAAGTGCAAAGAGGAGAATAGAAAAAAAATGCTATTGTCTATTACTTAATTTCAGTCCCTTTGTTCACAAGCAAATAACTGCTCGAGTGGTGAAGAATGAAATTTCTAAGTACTTATGCTAGCTGCTGTGACATCTGATGCACAAAGAAGAGACAGTACAACTGGATTTATGAAGGATTTATGAATCCAAGGGCCAGACTGACAAATCCTAGTAACATTATTCCAATTGCATTTTCATCAAAAATTGAATTTGGTGAGTTAAACTGATTTTTTACTTGTCTATCCACTTTGCTCTACTGACATTTTGAAAGGGTCCCAGGAGGTGTATTACAATACCTTCGGCATGGAATTTCTTTCTCTTTCTGACCTCTGTAAACAGAGTTGCCATCTCTGGATGTCCCTGCTCCTCTTTACATGGACTGGTTGGCCTATTCCCTTAAATGTTGTCAGCATCCTTAGGTCTGGAGTGGCTCCCAGCCATGATCAGCCTCTCCATCTAGCTGCTCAGTAGATCCACGGCCTCAACTACTACAATGGGACTGTTTTGCCTATCTTCACTTTTCACCACAAAAGCATTGGTTCTACGGAATGATACCACTGTGCAATTAGACCAGACACAGAACACGGTTCCAAACTTACCCCTAAGTGCAACCATGAAAAGCAATGTTCCAGGAGAATGTGTACTTCCAGCATATCGTGATCCAAATTGGACCTTTTGGATGGTTGTTAAACTGCCTGAAAGTTTGAGTAAAGCATCATCAGTGCATGAGGTGACAATTGGTGGCACAGGGTGACTCACTATGGTCTTTTATGCCCATATGGCCCAGCACAGGTAGAAATGCAACTTACTGCAGTGCAGGACTAAAATTAAAGCCCTGAGTCAGACTTGTAAAACAACTAAATACAACACTGAACAGTTATCCATTGCTACGTCATTGTCCTCTGCTCCTGGGAGGCTCTGAATTGCGTTCTGCTGCAGGACAAGGGCATCACATCATGCACAAGAGTTTCTCTGTGGAAGGAGACATGGACATCTCTACCATTCAAGGGCAGTTTGGGTCCTCTGAGGACAAAGATAGTGATAATGATTAGGCTGCTGCTGGCAAGGAAGGCCTGAGAAGTTTCCCATGAACCCTGTCTCTTTGTCTCAGAAGGGCTCTAGGATCCAGGAGCTGATGGCATAAGTGCCTTTCACTTTCTCTTTGTAATAGGGAATGCTTTAAGGATACTTCCCTGCCATATTCCCTGTTTGGAAAACAAGACCGCAGGCCTTTATGACCCAGTGCTCTGAGAAGGATTCCTGTGTCACAGAGAGGCATAAATCCCACCTGCTATCTCAGGCTTCCTGTTTCTTGTTTCTTATATGCCATATTTTTGCTTTGCTTTGCCATTTTGGATGCTTTGTAAGATCCTTAGCAATTGCCCACAGCTGAGCTTTATATTTTCCATCCCCATCCAGCAAGTAAACTCTCACCCAGCCTCCTGTACACTCTCCTCAGAGAAGCAAAGAGCCTCCTGGCCTTCCTCCTCTGCTTCTCATCCCTATGCCTTGGAGAATCCTGCCCCTCTGTCCCTCCCCCATTGGCTCCCTGGCCTTCCTTCTCTATCTGAACCTTTAATTTTTGGCTTTTGGCCTCCTCTTTCACCTTCAAGCCAAACACACTCAGTTACGTGTCAGAAAGTCCAAGAAGGGAAATGAAGGCACAAACATGAAATCAGTGCACTTTGTACAAAAATCATGTAAAAATACATAAGAGAGTAGTGGTTAGCCCCTTGTCTGCCTCCTTGTGTCTCAAATTGTCTGTTGTCATAGTTGATGATATCTGTGAAGTACTGAAACTCTGGCATGCCAGGTGGGAAGACAAATTTGAATGTTAACTAGATGTAGCCAAAAAAGTCATTTTTATGGTTAGACTCAATCCCTTGCTAATGAAGCATTTTTTTTCCATTTATGACCTACTGAGATTACCACTGACACATGCTAAAACCTTTCTTATCTCACTCATAATTGGCTTTGTCTATTTTAATTCTTTTGTCTGACAATATTCCATGTTCCACTTGCCCCATCCCTGCAGGTGTTCAAGGCCAGGTTGGATGGGACTCTAAGCAACCTGGTCTACTTGAAGATGTCCCTGCTCACGGCAAGGAAGTTGAAACTAGATGATCTTTAAGATCCACCTACAACCCAAACCATTCCATAATTCTATGATTTTATTTTTCTTCCATAATTTGTATTTGAGATGCTTTCACACTCACACTGTTGTCTCCGTAATCTGACTACAAATCCCTGGATGGAAAGGCTTCATTTCCAGACATTGACTGGTTATACAATGGTTGATCGTAAGCATCAAGGATGAAACAACATGGACGGAGACTAAGAAAATGAGGTTTACATAATTTGGAAGTCTTAACAGTGGTCAACGCTATCTCCTAGGACATGGTGTAACTGGTTCCAGAGCCCTATTTTGCAAATCCTAATTTAAAACAGTAATGCTGACGCAAGTCCTGGAGTGTAGCAGGTTTTATTAAGCTGAGAAATGAGTTCTTATGTGGTTATACTTACTATAAGATCTAAAGCGTGACTCATTTTTGTATTCTGCATTGATCTCAGGCAAAGCTGTATGTCTCAGCTGAAAACATCCTTAGTATTCTGCATGACGCTTCCATTTATAACAGCTCAGGAGCACCTGCAAACAGGCTTAGGGAAAACATTATTTCCGAGCATTAAAACCATTATTAAAATAAGTTTTTGTTATCATAAACAGTGACCAAAAAAATGACAAAAAATGACTTGCTATTCTATTTGTAAAGATAATGGATACAGTGATCATGACACTTTCTAATTAATTTTTTACACATTAACAATAACTTTACTCCACAGGATTTAAAAGAAATGCTATTAAAGAAATTGTGAAGCAAAGATAATGAAAAATTTGTGCTTCTTATCTGAACTTCTTCCTTCACATTTTAGCAAATAGTGAATCTGCCACTCCAGAAATCCCACTGGGAGGTGTTGAGAGGATGTACTTACAGGCAGATCTGGGTTTTTTTGTACAAGGTACTTTGTTAGGTAGTTCATCAGAACCTGGGATATCCCTGCAGCACAGGACTGTTATGATGAGGAGAGGTGATGCATTAGCTGGTTATGGGATGGATATAATTACCAATGTCCTGAAGCACTGCTGTGGATACTCATTAGTTTGCCTTTAACAGGTTGACATGAATCACCTTGTAGTAGTTGCCTCTAAACTTCCAAAACTATTGTTTCCTTGGATATCTAGCATCCTCATGTTTCAATAAATATCTTGAACTACCAACTTAAAGAACAGCACTTGAAATGTGTGTGAAGTCACTCCTGCTTTGATAACTGCACGTTGTATTGAAAAGGGCAGTTCAGCTCAAGTTAATGGGTCAATGTTTTGGAGGGAGTAAAACCCAAAGCTACAATATACTCCATTAAGCCAGGACTTGCTGCTTTGCTCTCGGAATCACCTACACCTTGCCTGTCCACTCAAACAGAGTGCCTAGTTTGTATCAGTGTTTTCCATAGGAAGTGACTCATGCCCTCAAACACAGATTTCTTTTCCCCCAGCTTTGTGACATTGTTTAAAGTGAGTACCACTCCAGCCACAGAAACAATGAGAGAAGAGGGGCTCTGTCAAGAAAAACGCTCACTGTTGCTGCTGCTGTTACTGTCACCCAAGCAGACAGGCTGCGGATTTATCGGGAGTGAAGGCAGCTGCTAAAAGTCCACAAGGAATGAAGTGTCCTTGGCCTTACACTGTTAGGATAGTTTACTCTTCACGAGCGTATTTCCTGTTTGGTTTGCATCGTGCTTAATATCCGAGGCTAGGTGAGGTAACCTGTTTGGAAAGAAATACTATTAGCATAATCACTGTTTTATTAAAGCAATGCTGTGGAGGCATGGTGTTGTCATTTACAGACAAATGAAAGATGAGATCTTTCTTACATCAAAGAAATCAACATCTTCTTGTGTGTGGGTGCCACAACCCACACAGCTGTAATATTTTGAAGGACTAAAGTCTAAATAACATACTTTGTTCAGGGAGGAACACGACACGGGTTCCAAGAACCCAGTAATGCGGTAAATACACAGCAATGCATCAATGTTCTGGCTTTCTTGATATGATTCCTTCTCCAGTCTTCATTACTGTAGCGAGTTGAGGTGGGTGAGTCACAGTTTAAAGGCTTTACGGAAGAAAATGCATTATAAACAAGGTTTAAGCTGGCACAGCTGCATGAGACTGCAGAAGTACTCAGAAGGCACTAACTCATCAGTGGCTGGATTTTCTAAATAACTGGGAAATTATTGTAACACATCTTCGTGTTCTTCCTCACGAGTTTATGTGTTCAATTACATGGTAGAGTCTTGACTCTGGAAAAACATTCTGTTCATAAACTATTACTGTAAACTAAAAAGTATAAATTATGCCAATAACGCTGTTTTGTCTAGATTTCTTCATTTCGAAAATGCATTTGAGAAAAAGACAAGAATTACACTTTTCAATTCTAAGTCTCACAGCAGGATTTATTGGTGCCATCTACTGGCTATTTAGTCCTTTTAAATTCCAACAAATTATGTATAATGTGTTTTAAATGTAGAATAATAAGAACATTATGAGCCTTATAACTGAATCAGCCAATATCAAACTATGTAATTGGCAAATCTGTAACATTTAAATTACATTAAGCCAAACAATGTTCCAACAGTGCAATTCAATTATGAAGCTTTTAGATGTGCCAAGAGGAGAAAGCTCGAGCCAGTGTACAAGTACTCATGTGCAGACTCCAAGCACTAACACCACACATCCTTCTTTTGTGTCAGAAGAAAGGTTTTTCCTGACAACTGCCGACCATTTGAGTTCTGTCCTGGTTTGAGACAAAATTCGGAAGAACACTCTGGAAGGAACGTCTCCTCTATAGAAGGCAGGTTACAGCCACCCCTCCCCCACCAGGTTTGGGAAAAAAATTCCTCGAAGGAAAGTGAAAAAGGAAAAAACCTATTTATTTAACAAACACACGGGAAAAGAATAATGCTAAATAATAAAACCTCTTGCTGTGGAGTATAAACCTGGGAAGATTTTAGGTCCTTTCTGTGGGTGTGGTCTCTCTCTCTCTCTCCGTGGGTGTGGTCTCTCTCTCTCTCTCTCTCTCTCCTCTTCGGAGCTGGGTCAGCTTGGGCTCCTCTGGGCCGAGGTGTGAGGCCTCCCAGTGAGGTTCTGATGTTCTGGTGTTCTGAACAGTCCAGAAGAGAAGGAGAAAAAAACCAAAGTCCCAGGGAAACAAAGGAGTTTAACTCTCTGTCTCCTTCTTCCACAAAAAGGAGCCAAGAGCCAGGAAAAAGCAGGAAGGTGCTTGCCTCTGCTCTGCAGCAGCAGCAGCTATCTGCCCCGTGTCCTTGAACACAAAAACTGTTTTGAAAAGTTCGTCTGGCTTTTTATTTCTTTCTCTTGCACCCAGTTTTAAAGACACAGAAAGGCACAGGAATCATGTCTGGGCATAGAGCAGCAATAGGGGATATACATCATAAAGTCACCCCAGGACAGTTCCCTCCTCCATAGAGCATGAGCACCTGGGGCACTAACACGTTCATGCAGCAGGTAAACACCGTCACCTTGCTGTCTGCCGTCGCTGAAGAGATGTCCTCACAAAAAACTTGATGGAGAAAATGGTGCTTTAGCTCATAGCCCAGGCAAGTTGTGAATGTTTCTGCTGAGGGCAGGTTTAAGCAAGCTGGATGGAGCATGGGCATGGAGGGGATGGCACACAGCCTGTTCCACCACATCCATTGCAAAGATGGTGGGAGCAAGCAGAGCTTGGAAGGGACCTGCTGTGTGCCACTGCTGAATCCCCTTCTGCTAAATTTGTTGAAAGACATCTGAGGATAACCTAGGATTTAAATACAGCTTCAAATCACTTCTGTTCTTTGTAATAAAAATTGCTGAACTAATTGTTGGAGGCAGTGCCAGGGAAAGATCAGCAAATCAATATTAACTGGAATGTTAACAATATCTCCAGTGCCAGGTGAGAAAAGTATTTACACATCTGAGTAGCTGCATCCCTAATCAGCAATATATCTGAGCACATGCTTAAAATACTTAATCATACTTAAAGGTGCTTTGCTAGATACCAGCGAGAGTGCTCACATTCCCCACTCTGGTTAGTCAAGACCTTAACAGAGCCAGAAACAAATATATTTAGATCACGGCTCTGAGAACCAGCCTCTGGAATAACTTGCTTAGCAACTAGGTTCTGAGCAAAGAAAATGTATTAACAGTGTGATTGAAGAAAGGGTTCATGCTTCCTGTTCTCTGCCTTTTCCTGTCATCTAACAAAAACATGAGAGTCTTCAGGGAAGGAAAAGAATGTTACTTAGCCGTATCTGTTTTTCAGAGATTTATGTACAGAAATGCATTCTGATGGAACAAACTAAGCCATCACTTTATATAATGCCATATTTGTACATTATGGTAATGGTAGAGCTTACAGCTAAGGCTGCAAAACTCCTCTCAACACCCTATTTTCAGATGCTTGCTACATTGACAAATTTCTGTGGTTTGGTTGAAATTTCTCCACCTTGGATCTTTGGTTTTTCAGCAAAACTTCACATGAAGTTGAAATCATTAAAATCATGCAAGACATGCTGGTTTTCCCTTATTAAAATTGTAAGAGAAGCTTGTCTGAGAATTTTTCAGCCCTATATACTGGGAAGCAGAGACTTTTCCCTTGGTACAGACGATCCTAGACAGTTGTCCTGCCATTTCCATGAAATGCCTATAGACTTAGATAATGGAACTAGAAAGGAAAGAGAGTTCATTAGAAATCTGGTGGCGTGTGAATCTGCACTGAATACGTTTTGTCCCTGCAAGGTTTCAGTGTGTCTGATGGTGTTCCCAGAGCTGAGAGCAACTCTGCAATTTCATCAAGGGCTGAGCAAGAACTTCCCAAGAAAAACTTCTGCAGAAGTGGAGTGGGGAAACTGTCCCTTGCATGCTCCTGGGGCTCTCGCTGCCAGACCCCTAGAGTATGTGGCCTCTCAGAGCTCATGAAAAGAAAATGTAATGTTTCTAGGATGGGAAGAGCTACTGAGAGAGCCTAGGACAGAAGCCAGCTGGAAGATGAGAAATGGAGCAATGACAAAGGATAATATAGATGAGTGTTATAAAGTACCTTAACTTCCACAACTTGCAAATAACATTTAATTTAACATCATTTTCTTGTTTGTACAGCAAATTTAATTCCAGCTATCAAGTTGCTCCATGTGCTCAAGTGGCAGAGCTCTGTGGATATGCAGCAGGTAGGTATAATCCTCCTCATGATTCATAGAGGTGCTAAAATGTTTTGGCGTAAGGGAATCTGGAGGAGTTTTGTGTTTCTTTAGGGTGACCCAGGCAATGACACACAAAATATCTGCATAAATAGAGAGCTTCTAGATGCTTATTGTCTTCTGAATAACCACATGCAGGTTCACACTCTCCACAATCCATGGACGGATTCTCTGGATAAATGTGCCAGACTGCACAGACTATCTAGGGGCTCATTAGAGGAGAGGCAGTGCTGCCTGTACATCATCAAACCATTCCTAAATCTGGTTTGCATGTCTCGGCATCTGGTGTTTCCTGTTCCAGTCCTGGAGCGTGGAGCAACTTGCATGGCTGAACAGCAGCCTGATGAGACCTTCCACGCTGAGAAATTTGGTCACCTCTGCTTAGTAACCTTCAGCATTTCTATAGTTAGGTCTCACTAGCTCAGACCTGTGTTTGTGAACATGGTTGAGCACTACTGGCCGGTACTTGTCCGGTATGTGTGCTCTCAACCAGCAGCAGGTGTGGGAGCAGTGGGAGGACAGTTCACACATCCTCGAGCCGGGTCTTTGGAAGACAGCGGCAGTCTGAGCACCAAAGTCACCACAATGCTCCTCCTTTGCTTGAACAGTCATTTCCCCTTGTTTCCACCACAGCGTCCCTTTCCTCAGCAAATACTTCAGATTACTTCCCTTTCCTTCATTAAATTCAATCGCTAAACATCGACTTCTAATATCAATCTCTTCCTCAGCTGTAGCCTCATCTACTGTGTGTCCGCACCCGTTGTCTCCTGAGGATTCGGGCCTGTTGGAGAACGGTGTAGCAGCCAGGGTGGCAGCGAGGGTGACAGTGAAGGTGGCAATGAAGGTGGCAGCTAAGGTGGCAGCGAAGGTGACAGCGAGGGTGGCAGCTAAGGTGGCAGCCAGGGTGTCAGTGAAAGTGTCAGTGAAGGTATCGGCGAAGGTGTCAGCGCGGGGCCGGCCGCCCTCTGCCGCGGAGCCCTCCCGCCTAGCAGAGGCCGAGGTGCGTTTGGAAACAATCCTCGAGACCGCTTCCAACGGCGGGACAGGTTCATGTTCCGACACCTGAATTTATACAGCGCATTACAGAGATGTTTACGAAAACTCCAGTGCCGAGTCAGTTTGAAGGGATTTTCACGCCGTTTGCGCCTGTGCTACAGTCCCGGAGCCCTTTTCGGCCGGGGCTCACCCCTGCACGCGAGGCGCGCCGAGACAACACGGACAGCCCCGGGGCCGCGGCGACACAGACCGGGTCGCTGTCCCCC
>VZTA01027978.1:0-19485 GCA_013398855.1 Mohoua ochrocephala | reverse complement strand
GCTCGGCCTTTGGGCGGGTGGTCGCGGTCGGGTTGTTTCTGGTGTTCACTTCTCTGTCCCGTCTTCGCACGTACAGGCTCGAAGAAGAAGGGATTTAGTAAAATCGCGCTCAGCTAAAATGGGGCAATACCTAAAGCAGCTTTGAGGAGTCTGATTGTGTGCCTTACTGCCTTGCGCTGGAGCCAGCAGCGGAAGATGTGTGTTTTTATCCTTGTGCAACGCCCGTCTAACTACTGAACAGAGCGATGTGCTGAGTTGGAGATCCTGACAAAATGGGAGCGCTCGCGTTCTCTGCGACCTGCAGTTTACTTCTAGCTCTGGTGCAAGGACACAGCTTATTCACATGTGAGCCAATTACTATTTCCAGATGTTCAGGAATGCCTTACAATATGACTTTTTTCCCAAACATCATGGGACACTATGATCAGGACACGGCTGCTCGCAAAATGGACGTAAGTTCTCACCCCCCTTCCCCCCCCACCCATGACAGTATGTAACAAATTTGTCATTAAGAAATTATTTGGGATACCTGTTGCACTGAATGACAAGGCTGATAATGTTTAGTAAGTAGATGTTTCTTCAAACAGAGCGTTCTAGAGCTCCTTGATTGTATAAGCACCATGTAAGGGAGCTACCGATTTCCTCCCTCCACCCTGCCTTGGATCCTGTATTAGAGTGGAAGAGGAATGGGTGTAGCACAGCAATGTGGCTATTCAGAGCATTTTGGCAGAGCTGATCGCATATAGCTGAGGCACCTTACTGTTATACAGAGCAATTGTTGAAATTCTCAGGGGAGATAGTTTGTGATATCCTGGCCTGCCTGAACTCAGTGCAAAAGTCATATTTAGAAGATGCTCTTTGTTCCTCTCTCAGCCTACATCTACTAAGGAGAAGCACCTAAAGTTATTATTAGCCCTATTCTCCATTGTGGGTTTTGCATTCTGGCCTAATTCATTTGTCTTGTGACTGGATGCTGAAACTTCCGACTGAAAGAGCAACTTTGCTCTTTTAAACTGAAAATAAGCACTTTTCTTACCTGAACTGACTGTAAGTGTGGCTCCCCTGAGAATATGCCACGCTGTGGAAAGGCTTTGCCCATAGCAATACCTGTAAAGGGTGAGAGCCTCTCTGGGTGAGAGGCTTGTAAAACAAGTTTTAAACCTGTTTTAATAATGGCTTTTCAGTGGTAAGAGGAGGGGGAAAATCTTAACACAGGTCTTGAAAAGCTCAGTATCTTGTGCTATGCCGAGAGTGAAACCGAAGTGAGGTGAATATTAAGTTTCTGTTTAAAAAAAAAAATTATATGTGGTGTTGGAGGTACTGCTACTAAAATCTTATTTGCATACTCTTTACTGAACTTGGAGGAGGAGCTTGGTTCAGTTGCCAAAACATGTTTTTAGCGTTGCTTGGGATAATCACGATTCCCTGTTTGGCCGCCAGTTGCCAGCCTGGAATGGCACAGGCTTTGGTCTCACGTTGTTTTTGTCAGCCTGGCGTAGATGTGTGGGAAATTCTGGTGTCAAATATTAAGCCATCTGTAAGCGAGCAGCTGGATTCAGCTGCAGATCTCTGACAAATTGAGGGCTTTTAAGTTGGAAGGCAGGCTGTAGGCTTCAGTTGTGCACTGTGCAGTTCTTCTCTAGTCGTCATTTGTCAGGAATGCTTCCTGCAGTGTCTGCCCCTTTATCTCCTCAGGTACGCTGCTGCTTCGTACTTGGTGTGTCCCGACTGCAGCCGTTGAGCCAGCGCTTGCCAGTATTTGTGCCTTCCAGTCATGCTGCTTTGAGGGCACAGAGACCACAGAGCCATTTTTATTAGGTTGCTATGACTGACTTTTCTCAAATGTCAGTAACGTGTGCCTAGTGCATGTGTGGAGGGAGTTCCTTCTGGAAAGGATTCATGGCTTACCTTATATATAGCTACTTACCTTCTTGTATAGCTACTTCATTAAAAATTGTGTGGTAGTGAGTGTTGTTCTCTATCTCTTCCCATCCTGTCACCCTTATAACCTGACTACTACAGTGGTTGATCACTACTCAGCTAACTGGCTGGGTGGCTGTGGGGAACAACAGCGCCTGTTAGGATTTGATTTCCCTACCCTCTTTGATTGGCTTCCTAGTCTCCTGTCATTCCCACTGCCTGGCCTCTAATTTGGTATTCCTCACTACTGTGGTGCTGTCCAGACACTTCTGAACTGCCTCTTGTGGGGTGGTCTGCGTGCCTTTATTTGTGGTCCAGCAGTGATGGATTGCTTGGTCAAAGTGAATTTTTAAGACATCTGCTTTACAGGTGAAAGGGAGTTTGCTCCCGTTCTGGGTGAAGCTAGTGTTGGATCCACTGCTAGCGGTTAGATTTGGAATTAAGATGGTAAAAACTTACGGTAGTTCATTGCTGGGCCTTCTTTCTGAGAGGGACCAGTGTGTACCAATGTCACGTACACATTTTGTTGTCATTCTGCATGTCATTCAGTAATGGCGCCAGTTTGTCCATAGTTGGTTGCCACAGAGAACCTTCTCAGGATTGTTAAAGGGCTCTGCTTTTCAGGGGACTTGGTGTTGCAGCAGGGGAGGAGTCGTCACTGACTTCTGGAATAGTGTTTTAATTTCATTTTGCAGCCATAAAGAGGCAGTGGGTTGGGAGGTGGAGGAGACCTCTGTTGTTTTAAGAGCTTGAGTTTTTCTGTAATTTTCAGTCCAAACTTCATTCATACCAAAGAAAGAATTTTAATAGCGTGTTTGCACTCCATAGAAGTGCTTTCTTTTGATCCTCAGTAGGAATGCTTAAATGCTTTCTTATTTTAATTCTATCTTGCTCTTCCCCCTCCCCCTGGCTGTTCTCAAGATTGGGCATGAGATTTACATCTTTGCATGTAAAGTCTCACTGGGTTTTGAGGTTGAAGCCTTGTGGTATTTTGCTCCCTGTATCATAACTGACTTTGAGGAGGATGCTTAATCATGCAATCCTAAGGCACAAGGTAGAGACTTCTTCAAGAAATCAAAAATAATGTGTGCAGAGAGAGCCTTAATGTTAGTCCAGTGTTATGTTTCTATCCCCTCCAAAAACTTTTGGAGAGTGTTTACTCCTCAAAAGGACCAAGATTTGTCAAGAGGACAAGTCTCACCTCAAGGTGAAGTTCACCCTCCAAAACAGTGGTAACTCACAATGTCCCACTCTGAAGGCTCTACAGGTGTGTTCTGCTGCAAGGGAGTGTTGCATAGCCAGAAGAGCTGTGCTTTCCGTCTGCTGGGGTGCACAAAGTCTTCTGTATGGTCCCTCTGCTTTCTGGGAATGTGTTAAATTGGTATTTCTGGATGGTGTCTTCATAGTAATCCTTCAGGAGAGGATGATGTGGAGCTACTGTCTCAGGTAATGGTTTTCTTCCAGGAAAGCAGGTGATCCATGGTCTGATAGCTGCTCATAACCAGAACACTGAAGCACTAGAGCAGGAAAATGACGAACTCAGTCCTAGGGCCCCTGTTATGGATGTTCTGGCTAGTGAGGATAGTCCCTCTGGGATCTTGTTTTCTGCAATGAAAAATACATAATTTCCAGTTGCTCCCTTCATTCACATATTTATTTATTTAGTTTAATGCTGAGCTTCCAACTTGGCAGACTGAGTTTTGGCTTCTCGAGTTTTACTTTATATTTGGATTAGTTTTGTTTACACAACAAATGGTGATTTTAGGGAAGTAAAACCGCATGGTTTTGTGGTGTGAAGTTTTGTGCGTGTTTGCTACACAGCTGCATGACTGTGGAATCTGATTATTTGCAGATGCTTACCATCTCTGCATCTCAAAGCAGTTGAACAGTAACACCGCTCTTGTTACTACTAGTTCAGGTTGGGAGGTGGAAGATCGAGGGTTTGTCTGATGAGGAAAATAAGTGGACATGGCAGAAGATCTGGTTCATTACAGCTGTACTTAAATAGGTGTAACTCCCCCTCGTGGTCATCCACAAAAACAAGTCACTTCTAATTCCAAAGTAGTTCCTACTTTAACTATCCTGGAATAGGTTGTCAACTGGAAGGCATTATTGCAGCAAGGCAGAGAGTTACTGCATTGTAACTTACATTCATATCTCTGAATCTGTTCTGCTGCAGTTCTGGAATGTGTCCACAGGAGACAAGCCCTTAAGACTTCCTGATGTGGGCAAGATCCACAGGTCTGTAGAAGTACAAAGGGAAAAGGCTTGCCAGTGAGTTTTTAGAGCAGACTATAGAAAACACGGGAAAATGTTCTACAGAGAACAATAAAGTACCTCAGAGAGACTGAAAAAATGATTTGGTGGTGAGTTTTCCATTCACTTCTGAGTTCATGGCCCTGTGCCAGAGTATGTGTGTGCATGTCTCTGGAGAGTTAAGTGCAGCTGGCTGCAGCAGTGGCAGAAATTGTGAGAGAACTGGGGTCGGTTTAAATAAAGCCATTTAGAGGGGGTTAAAAAGTACCTTCAGAAGTTTAACACTGAAGTTGCATGAGTTAAAATTTGTAATGTAATGGCTTCATTTGCTTCCACTAAATACAAATTTACAGTTAATTCAATATAACGATACTTAAAAAAACTGTAAGCCTGGTGTCTGCAAGCTTAAATTGGTGTATGTGTGTGTATACACACAGGAAGGAGAAAGCTATCTACCACTGTAGGTTGGGAGTTTTGGGGAAGTAAGTGCTGTTTTGTCAAAAACAGTAGGATATCCTGCAGAGTAACACAGGTGTGAATTTACTTATCTCTAGAGACAGCCATCTTTGCTTCTTGCTCGTACTCCCTATGAGCAGTGCTTGGTGTAATGCATGAACCACTAGTACTTAAAACTTGAAGCTTAAATCTCAGCATCTCTTAGGAAAACAGTCAATATTCTTCATCTGCTTGCAGTTCTGTTTTGTTGCCGGTGCTGCCTCAGATCCTAAAGTGGAGAACGTGTGCAGAGATGTGGACATTGACCCAATGGAACAAGCACAAAGGACTCTTTAATTCATAATTTGTAACATTTTTGTTGTCTCTTTACCGTGGTACTAAGGAGCTGGGAAGGCCTTTAGTAAAAAGTGGTAAATTTAGAACATCATGTGTTACTGTGTACAAACTAAGGCAGCTTTTCCAGCTTCTCAGAATGAAGTGGTGGTCACAAAAGATTGTGGTGGTGAAACAGCTACATTGATGCTTGTTAAATGGAAGTTGGCAGATGCAAAAGTATCTGCTGCTTCATATGGATCGAAGGAAATACAAGGCAGTACAAGTGACTTCTCTGCTGGTTTTGTCTCTAGAAATACAGAATAGTTGGACATGAGTAATTCTGTTTAGAGCATCACCATGGAACTTGCAGAAAAGCATTGACTAAGGGGTCAAAAACATATGGGATATCTGTGTGATTTTATAAAATACCATAAAAATTTAGGACGTGTGTTCATTTTTTGTGCTCTCTTGCTCTCAGGTATTCCAGAGAAACATACATCATCTTTAGTTCTTGGAGTGGTGCTATAGCAACATTCATAAACCATTTTTGCTGATTCCTATGGGTACAGTAAACTACAGCCACTAAAAGAGTGTTTGTTACCTGTGGTACTGAGGCCTTTCGTCGAGTGTGATTGGCTTGTGCAGATTGACTGAAAGCAGACAGGCAAATGTGTGTAATCCTGTTAACCCCGGCTTTAAGCGTATCAGTCATCCACAAAATCTGCTGCTGCTTTCTCTGAACAGCACTACTTCTCCACTTGATAACATGAATAGCACTGCCTTGCTCTTTGTTCTGCAAGGATGCTGTTTAGAGTGCATGGGGGTCCGAAGTAATGCATGCTTGACAAAGAGATGGTAGCTGAAGTCCTTGGAGATGGTGTTGACAACGTGATTCCAAGAGCCTCCTCTTTATCCATGTTCAGAGGCTATGTCTACACTAGCAAGTAATTTGGTGTTACAGGAGTGGGTCACTGGGTGAAGTTGTCAGCACACTTCTTACCTGTCTGCTGCCTGAGACAGAGGAGTTTTACTCTGGGCTAGATTTTGGCCAGTCTCACTGTGCATGAGGCCTGAAGCTGACCTAAGGAAGGCTGTCTTGCAGATCTTTCTCAACAGCAGACTTCTGAGAAATACTATGATATCTTGTTGTTTGTCTCCTGCAGATGTCTGTCCCTTCTGCAGTGCCCTGGCTAATGTTCAAGTGTAGCTGCAAGCTGTGGTGGTGTCTTAGTCTCGCTGTGCAGCCTTGTCTCTGATTCCCTCTTCTCCACACTGAAATCTGAAATGCGGTTACTGGCTAAACCAAAGGCAGTGATGGACTTAGTCCTGTGGCTGTAGCCTACTCCAAGAGGACACCTGTGGATGAATGGAACAGCTTCCCTGAAACTATTTATATAGAGAAGGAAAACAGGAACAGAGCTACTGAGTTTGGAACTACTTTGCCTTCACTGATAGGTGGCAGTTAAGGCTTGGAAGCTGAGCTGTCTGCTGAGAACACATCATCCTTGGAGTTGGGGAAAGCCAGCAGTGGGCACAAAGCTTTGAGAAACCGACAGGTGCAGTTTCCATATTGTCTTAGTGTTTTTATGGAGGTGGCTGTTGCCCTTCCCTTGTTACCTTGTAGAGCCTTGTGAGCTTTACCTGGTCATTAGCAAAACAGATTAGGTAGGACAGGTCTGCTGAAGGTGATGTGGTGACCATGATTTTGAAGGTCATCTTCACATATCTTCCTTTGAATAGTGGGCAAGTGGACAAAATTGTATATTGTTGTGTGCTGGTGGTCCACACTGTTTGCTCTCTGCTGTCCGTGAGTTGTCAAACAGTGTGGGATCAACAACTGAGTGACAACTCACACCCAGCGCATTGGCCCACGGCAGCTCTGGCAACAGCGACTGGATTGTCTTGAAGGGTTTAGTGAACCAAGGTGCATTGGTGGGCATCTTTGCAAGGCTCGTGATGTTTATGTCATGTACAAATCTAGCCTAGGAATGGCAGAGGATCCTGATGTCTTTCTGAAGAGAGCTTTAGGTGTGAGATGCTCTTTGTCCACAGTGCTGCGTGGGTCAAGAGGCTGGATGGAGCTCGAGCTCTTGTTGCCTGCTGGCGGAGGTGGAATGCAGGCTTAGTTTTCCATTTGCAGGATGGATGTTCAGGGTGACAACTTGGCTACAAGATGTTACCTATGCCTTCATTGATAAAGACCATAAAAAGCAAATGGTCCAGAAAAGAGCCACATGGGATGGGGAATGTGGTCAAATATCCATGGTTTCTTTTCTAGTTTGACAATGCAATGATTAAATCTGACAATTTCTAAAACTACTATTCTGTCGTCTCTTTAGTTCTCTACTGCATTCCAGAGTAGGAGGTGGGAGTATCTGCACCACAAAACTTGCTGCCTTTTTCTTTCTCTCAGTGTTGACTGTTGATTCACCAGCCCTTAGGGGCAAACATGGTTCCTTTGTCACATGGTTGCATTTTGGGTCTTTTTTGTGTATTTGTGTTACAGCATCTGTGATTGCTGTAACACAGTGGTAATTTGCTTGCCGGAGGAAAAGATGCATATGTCTGCCCTGTTCTTCTGAACTAGGTAGTGTAGATGAGTGGAGACTTAATTGATTTCTGCTTAGCTATTGGAAGAAGGAGAGGCGTGCAGGGGGTGTGTAAGAGCTGTGTAAGTAGCTACTGTAGATGGGGGGAGAGAGGCCTGGATGATCAGTCTTTGCAGGACAGTAAGGATGTCCTCTTACCAAAGATACCTCTCCTCTAGACAAGAGCTTCCTGGGAGAAAAAAAAAATTCCATCTTTCCTGTACTTGAACTTCAGGTAGTTCAAGTTATTTCAGAGAATAACCACATCCTTCCAAGTCTAGCTCATGCTGTATTCCCCAGAGGGCCTGCATAACCAGATTTCTTTAGTCTCAGTAGCTACTGCCACAAAGCACTTAGTGGCTGAACTCTCCACACAGTTGTCCTGCATACAAAAATTAAGAGCAGTTTTTTGGAGAGGGACTATACCCATTTGCTAGAACACCATGTCCCATCTGCATATTGTTTCACATGAGCTAATGCTCTGATGAGGAAGGTACAAGGTGCAGCATTCTAAGAATCCAGTTGGGTGGGGGATCTCTCTGGGGATTATACCCGGAGCTACAAACAGAACATTAAATGCCAAAGGTTAACGTGGCCCACAAATCATAACGTGACAGGGAGGAAGAAAGGTGGAGTTTTCAGAACAGGAGAAATAGGGAGGATAATGAGGGGAAAGTCATCGAAATGAGCACTGTGGGCTAACAATAAGGAAACAGTGTTTAGTGCAGGCATTCAAAACTGGGGAGTGTCTCAAAGTAGGACCAATTGGAAATAGTGAAAGCAGAAGACAGAGGTAATGATTGCAGATGCTGAGGTAGATGACTGCTGCTTCATGGGCTCCAGCTTGGTCAGATGACTTGTGCATGCCTGACTGACATCTCCTACATCATGACAAAGTTGGGGTTTTTTGAGACTACTAAAGTTTTCATTTAAGACTGCTTAAAAATGCATGAAGTAGGCAAGAAAGAAATGGTGCAAGGTTACTACTCTGGTAACTTGGGCAGTGGTGAAGTGTGTCTCCACACTCACAGAGAGAGGGGGAAGCACAAATCTGGATGACTTTTGGAACCAGGACAGTAATGACTTCTGCTGGAATTACCTTGAAATGGGGGGCTTTTTTAAAGATAACAGACAGTCTATCAACATTATTACAGGTAATCCTTTACATTGAATTCTGCACAAAAAGTTTAGCAATAAATCCAGTTACTCCTGTAATACATGGCAAATACATGGAGGATTTAAGATTTGAGATTCTTGTGCTGCCACAGTCCAAATTTAATGAAGCTCTGTCTAGACTTCAGATGTCTGAGGGCCTGCAGTATACTTTCCTTCAGTTAACTTATATTTGTCTGTCCTTTATGCTGTGTATAGTTTACACAAAACCTAAACCGGATACAGTGTACAACTGAAAATCTTTGTATAAATAGTTCAGTTCTGTAACGCTTGGGAAAAAGCTCTCATGTTTGTTAAGGACTGTAAATTGCAGAGGCTAGAATATCTATAATTTAGGTCAAGCTGTAATTTAGGTTAGAACAAAAAATGCAGTGAATTTTGGTAATAAGCTATTTTGAAAAGTATTGGAAATACTTGTACTTTAATTTGCTTCAGATAGTGAGATGTAATATTCCTGTTTATATTGTTTATAACCTTTGCTGTAGTTAAAAAATATAGGGACATATGTATTTTTATTTTGCATGTGAAAATACTTAAAGGGAAAATATGAAATTAAGTTGTTTCACTACAGAAAGGAATTCTTATGCTAGATCCCTGCATGGGCCATTCACTTGAGTTGGACTTAATCCTAGTGAGTCCCTTCCAACTCAGAATATTTTGTGACTCTGTATAGTTAATGCAAAACAATTCAGTGTATAAAAGTAAAAAAGCAGAATAGCCTGCTTTATCCTTCTGTGTCTGTGTCCATTTATACTGTCAGTGGCAACTTTAGTGCCCAGGTGTGGTGTTGGAGTAGTTTTTTGGAGGTTTTTTGTTTGTTTGTTTGTTTGTTTTTTTTAAGTGCATGGGTGCCTTGCTGTCCTATTGACCTTTGAAAACATTCCCCCATGTGCCTTGTCCTTACCCTGGCAGGATTTTTGATTAATATTCCCATAACCTTTGAATAGCTAATATGAGAGTTCAAACCATTACATATGTACATATATGCACACACACATATATATATATGCAGACACATATGTGCGTGTGTGTATGTGTGTATGTATATTGCACGTGTTGGGGTGAATGGTGGTGAAGAGTTTGCATATAAGGCTCGTTCTTGTTGCAGATAGACTGAACATGTACCTGCCGAGTGCTTCGGCTCCCTGAGCAGCTGCACAGCCCGGGATCTGAACCCTTGCCTGGATAGTTCAGCTGATGGGTGATGAAGCTCAGTCCCGCAGAGCCCGCCCCCACGGGCGCCTGGCTGCCTGCCGGCCAGTCCCCGGGGACTTCACAGCACAGGGGTTTTTAGGATCAGCTGCCACCCTTTGCCCTCTAAACACGGATCTCCAGGCGCTGACCGGTGGGCAGCTCCTGGCCCGTGCGGCTGTGGGAGGAGCACTGCTGGGAACGGTCCAGCTTATCAGCCGCTGCACGCTGGGCTGTCCCCACGCTTTGTTCGCAAACCTTTGACAGTCTAAGTGCATGTGTTGCCTTTGCTGTTCGGTTGAAGGACAAAAATAAGCTCATATCTTTGCAAACATCTTTCACTGCAGAACGGCATCATTTGTCCCACTGGCTTGTTTACTACCCTCTTCTTTCTCTGCACCACCGCCACCCTCTACCAGCTCTTTGAACTCCAGATTTTCCTGGAGTAGGAAACTTCAACTATTGTCTTTTAAACTATGGTGGCAACCTACTTTGTACTCTGCCAAAATACTTCATTCTTATCTATGTAAAGGTTAAACTGATTACATTTTTTAAATGTTTGAAAAGCTTTTAGATTAAACACAACTTCATATACTTTTAGTCTATTGTGGAAGCTGCGGAAAGTAATGCTGCTTTTTAAAAAGCAGCTTATTAAAACAGAAATCAAATTCATGTGTGTTTGATGGTTTTCTTTTACCTCTGTTAAATCAGGATGCACTAATAATGCATATTAAACTTACAAGTATTCATATTTATTATATATATCTTATATACATTTATAGCTAAAATATTTTGTTCCTATTGATGACTTTCAGTCCTGAAAAACTTTTGTTGTTTTACCCATATACTTTTAACTGCTTTGAGAAAATACATGTTACAATTGATACTTCCTGCTGGCAGCAGTAGTTGATTATTACCCACAACTCAGGTAGGAACACGGAGTATATGGGCCCTCAGATGAGTTCATACCATGTTCCGTGGTAGTTTAAAAGATGGTTGGCATTGCATTAATGTTTTTGGGCATTCCCATGTTCCTGTTTTGCAGTTCTGCTGTTAAGTATCAGCTTTTAGCAGGCATGTAGCAACAAGACACTGACACTTAAACTGCCTTGGTCTCCTGCAAAATCCTTGCATACCAAATTAAGTGTATTTAACTTGCCTTTGATCTAAATTCATCAATGTAACTTCCAATGGGAAGAACCTAGTCTTTTCTCAACCTTGCTTTGAATCTATTGTACTTGAAAATTTCATCCTTCATTTAGTTTCACGTGTTGGGACATTTATTTATCATGACTTAGTTAATTGTGCATGAACTAGAAGTCAGAGATCCTTAGCAGCTGATTCGCTGTGGCCATCAGCAAATTGCCGCCCTTGCCAGCCCATCTAGGAATTGCATGAAGGCATTAATGTCTCCGGGTGTGATGCTAATCTTGTTTGCATCCAGGCCAGAATAACTCTATTGTAACAATAGTGTAGGATTAAATCAACCGTGCCATACTCGCTCCACTCTTTTTAATTGAAACAGATTATCATTGTAAAAGGGGCTAAAGCTGCTGTGAAGATTGTTAGCGTAGCTCTGTGAGTGTGAAGAGTAATTACTGTCTCTTCTTCTGACATCATTTATGTATGCTGTGATTGACAGTGGCTGTATTTCCTGGCTATCACATCTGAAAACTTATATGTTTATAAATATATCTGGTTTAGGGTTTGAGGCTGTACTTCAATTCTGTAGTGACTGGATAGTAGGTGTGTTTGTATGGTACTGTAAATTATTAATAATTAATTTTTAATCATTAATCATTAAGGTGCCCTGCAAGAAGCAAGGGAGTTGGTGATCCTTCTGGGTCCCTTCCAACTTGAGATATTCTATGACTCTAATTATTCATTATTTAGGTAGGTGTTATTTCCTGTAAAGCAAATATCGTAGTTACATGAATAGCAATGTGTATCTTTAATATAGGTGGGAATCTGAGGTGCACAGTGTAGTATAATTGTAGAAATACAGATTTAAGCCTGCCTTTGCTTCAGTGACTGAAATACAGTTATGTAAGAAACAAGGTTGAAATGTTGTTGCTTTAAGTCACAAGATCTGAATCAAAGAGGTGACATGGCTTAACACTGAGACAGTTGGTGTCTGTCATTGTTTAACTTAGTTAACCTCAGTGTTAACTAGATTAATGAAGCTAAATGTTTTAACATGGTAGGTAGAGCTCAGTGGTTAGGAGAACAGGTTATCACTGTCTTAGATATCTGACTCCAGTGGCTCAACAAAGGCTCGAGTCCTTTGTGTATCTCAGCAATTCAAAGTATTTCCTGTCTCTTACAATAAAGGTTTGCCATAGATGATTGTAACAAAGACCTTGATATTTCAATCCACAGTTTTCTATATTATGTGAGTATCTCTGTGACATAATCAGCAGAGTACAGGAGAATATTTTCACTTACTTGTTTTGGCATATGCTGGTAGTTATCATACATACAGAACCCCAGAGACTGATCGTCTCTGGTAATGCTTTTCTCTAGGATCAGACTGAGATGAGGTACAACAGAGCGTTTGGAATGTCTGCATGGAATAATGAACTTGATTCTTCTGTGTCTTGGAGTTGTAAGCCTGCTAAGCACAAAACAGAGAAGCATGCTGAGCACAGGATCCACATATAGTTCTCGGTTGCAATTTCCTTGTTGGCAAAGCACATTTAAGAACTTAGACATTTATTCTGTGTTTCGCACCATTTGTTTTCACTTGTCTCAGTTGTGTTACTGTTTGTAGAACCACACCATGACTGATAACTGGATTTCTGAGGTAGCTTGGCTTTGCCACTGGAGAAAATATAACATAGACACACCTCATAAGGAATCTAGGACTTAGTAAGGTGTTCATGTTTTGTTAGTGGAAAGATACTGCTTGAGGCAGTGCCCCTCTTGCTGTTACAGACTACATCGTCTTTGACTTTACAGTTGCTATTAGTTTGTTGGTTTGGTTTTTTTATTTGCATTGTTGTTTTTTTAAGATTGTTACTGTATTCTAGCTTGCTTTATGTTTACTGAGTTTTGTTTCCTGTTGTCAAGAAGATGAGAATTTATATTTTAGGACTTACATTGTCTGTGTGAGGCTCCATTTCTGTTTTTTCAAGAGTCTGGTTCCGCTCTATTTTTAACATTCTCATCATCCAATGTGCAGATTTTCATCTCTTGCCCATAGGGCAGTGGTTGCTAATGCTTAAAATGCCAAGTGCCTTAGTTTCCTGGAAGAGCGAATTTTGTGTGTTTGTGCCGCGTGCAGACCGTGAACTTCCTGAAGAGAAGAGGATTGTGGTATAAGATTCTGAGTTTAATCCCAGACTTGGGTGCTTAGGACAGCAGCGTGTGCATGCATACAACTTACCCAGCTAACCACTTGGGTACAATGTGGTTCGTGGTTGGGACAGCCATGGTTCAGATAAAGTGCCCTTGAAGCAACTGAATCTTACTGTCAGTGAGCTTGTGATCGTGGCTTTACTTTTTGCTTCCAGACTGTGCAGCTGGAGGAGCAAATACTTGGGTTTTGGTAAGATTTTGCTTTTATGATCCGTCAGGAAATGCAGACATACTATTTTCTATGAGGAAACTTTTCCATTTTGGCTAGCTGGAAATGAAGCCCACATTTAAAGATACCTCATTGTTAGCAGAGTTCCAGGCACAATTCACTTACACTTCTGGTGTTCTTAAATGGTAAAAGTAGGCAGTTGCTGAAAACAAATTTGTATTTTACAAATCCCATTTGTGTGTGCTTGAGGCAAAGTTTTACATTTTATAGAGTTTTTTTGGTTGAGAAAACTCATTGACTGTAAAATCTATTAGAGTTTTTTGAGGGACTCCATACTTTTGTTGAAAGGGATAATCCAGATGGTATATATTATATATACTTCAGTTTTCAAAAACATGGTCACAGCCTATGTTTTTTTAAGAAACTCTGCTGGTAACCCATTGGAGACTTTGTTTTCCTAAAGATGCCTGCCTAAAAGAACAAGAAGAGAAGTAGGAATGAATAAATAAATGTTTTTTCCCAATAAGAGATATTAAATCCTGAGCTGATAGTTTCATGCTATACCAAATAAATGACTAGAGTGGTTCCCCTTAGTTACGTGTACTGAAACCTCTGATACCCAACTAATTCATAAATGGACCTAGGAGAGGGATAGATACTACATTTGCTGAGAAAACAGAATGGGTTGAAAGAATTGCGGAAAGATCTTGTGCTAAAAGCAACTAGACAATAAAATGGTAGCTGGGATTTAGGGTAGGGAAATGCAGAGTAATAAGCACGGGGGAAAATAACTCCCGGAGTAATAAGTATGTGGGAAAAATAACACCCACTATCCATACAAGTGGGTGGGCACAATGTTTTATCAGTTACTGTCACTCAGAAAGTCTTTGTTGTCACTGGAAATGTGATGTCATTGTTCGAATGTAGTCAAGGCAAATAGAAGGCAGAGTATGTTATGAAAGGAACAGAAATCAAAATTTAAAGCATTACCATACTACTATATAAATAATAGCAGGAGGACAAAATTACATGGAAAAAATACAGTGCAATCTGTTAGCTGTTTGTCAAAACACACATTAGGCCGCAAAACCAGAAGTTACAATAAACAGATAAAATGCAGTATTTTCTCAGCAATGCCTGCTTAAATTATGCAGGATAACTTACTGCTGTAGTATTTTACAAAGGGTTTGAGCTTAAATGATTGAAAAAGGGATAAGTTGCACTTCAGGAAGAAAGGTTTGTCACTGTCTTTTCAACACAATGGTTGTGTTACAACGTGCAGCTTGTTTCTAAACCCTTCATTGTAGGCAACTGGGAGAGATATCGGGTTGTCTTATTCCAAACCCCTTGCTGCCAGCCAGGGTGGAATGAGGTGTCCAGCTGAATGGTCTAACTCGGGAGGTCAGCTTGTGTTCTCAGAACATCAAACTTCTTGCTCTTGTGCTCATACTTTCAAGTGTCAGAAGGTAAATATTTTTAGCAAGCTGAAAGAAATAAAAGAAGTACTGTAAGAACAGTTATTCTTGGCAGCCAAGTCCTTGGAATTCTACTCTGATTGCTTTATAGGCTAAACATAGCATTCTTCCTAAAACTTTGCATTTTTCAGTTTATCTGTTAGAGTGGTTTTGCATTTAAATAAAATATGCTCTTTAAACAAGTGTTTAGACAATGACAACATGCTTTAGTAAAACTCTTGCAAACATTTTATTTCTGCTTGTCATTCAGTATCTTCCTCTAATATACAGTATCATTATAGATATTGTGATTCTTGTGATATTTTAGCTTTTAAGTAGCTTCATATGACAGAAACTCTGTTGGAGTTTCTGCCATATGGTTGGTTTTATGTCCTGACTTTCTTCACCAGATGTTTTCTTTATGTTCATTTTCTGTATCAAAGGAGCAAGCTTAAAGTATGTAACCTTATTAGCTATGTTGGAAAATGCTATTTAAAAACTGTTGAGTTGCTTATCAAAGTAGTTGGTAAAATATCTCTGTAGGTAAACTTGGTTTCATTGATATAAATATTGAGATTTTTAAAAATCGTTACTTTTCTAGATAAGATTGCTGAAAAAGTTTTTGGCTGGTCGTCTAAAACTTGCTCTAGAAAATTAATTTTACTTTTTATCAAGTGAGATGAACTATGGGTGACAAAAAGGAAGAATTCACAACAATCAAGACAAATTCTGCAAGACAATGTCAAAAGCAAATGTAATTTCTGTAACAATTGAATATTACTACCCAGGCTATTGTCTTTATCCTAAGTTCCAGGAAGAACACAGCAAATATAAATTAACAATTAAGAAGAAAAGAAAAATCATAATTATGCAAAGAGAACTTAATTCATTTGGGGTAAACTCCTGACTGCTTTTTTCATCTGAAGCTGTGCAGCCTCCAGGAAATAATCCAACTTATGGAACTGGACTACAGAATACCAGAACTGCATTTCTCTCCTTGTCATTAAATACTCAGATCTTGGGTTCCAGCAAAGGCAGCTCCAGAGCAGGCATCCGGGGAGGGGGATCAAACTTCTGTGTGCCTGTTGTAATGGCATGTGCAGATGCAGCACACAGCTGGAGTGCTCTGAAGGGTACTGCCAACATTTTTTTGGTTTATCATAAAGCACTTTTATGGTATTCTTGCTCTGCCTTCTCTTCTTCCTTCCTCCCCACACATTCCTGTGTGTATTACCAAGGTCCCCTGAGGACTTGTAGATATTCCATTTTGTAAGGGAAATTTATTTATCAATGTCTTTTCTTTTAAACTGCATGCTCAGTAGTAAGACTTGCTCCTTGGGTAAGGAGATATATAGAGATATATATATAGATATAGATATAGATATATATATATATTTTTTTTTTTTGGGATACTTAAAAGGTGAAAAAAGTAGGGATACTGTTCTGGACTCAGAATCTAATCTTTCCTTTTACAGCCATTGGTTGAATGTTTGAAAGACATAGATCTTGATGGCAAAGAATTAAATAAAATTCTTACTAAATAAAAATCTTACTAAAGGCTTGCCCTACTTTGAAAATTCCATGCAGTGTCCCTGTTAAACATCACATTTCATAGTGTGTTAAATATTGGTTTAGCGTTCCTGGTGCATGAATTTGACTATTTACATGTGGTGTGGAGGTTCCTTATTCCTGAAATATGAGAGCTTTAAACAAAAAGACAGCTCAAAAAGCACTTAGGCTGACGTGATTAGGCTGGATTTCACCCTCAGCCATGGTTAGTTCCCTCGGAGTGGTGTTTAAATCAGCCTGTTACAGTCTCACGGGCTGGGGCAGGAAGGGGTCCCTGGCGTGGCAGGCACTGCGGTGAGCAGCGCCCTGCAGTGCATCCAGAGCTTGGGGCTGGTTGGAGCAGCAGCGGGATCGGAGCCTTCCAGAAGCAGCACACCCCCACAGCTGGGCTGCCCTGCCCTCTGCTTCCCTCCCTTTTCCCTGGGACTCCTTGCAGGCCTGGTGAGCGGGCTGGAGCGGACTGATCCGTCCTGCCTGCCGCCCCGGTGCTTCTGTGTGGGTCAGCTGTTGTCACAGCGTGTGTGTGCCTTGTGTCCTGGCGGTGCCTGGCACCTTGTTGCCCTACCTGGTCTGGAATGGAGTATCCATGCCCAGGGTCACCGGGAGGTCACCAACACATGGTTGGCTGCTTCAGTTTTACTTCTGCCTGTGCTCTCTCCCACGAGGCCCTGCTTCCACAGCCCCCCAGCTCCTCTGCTCCGTCCTGTGGCCCCACTGCTGTGGACATTGGGCCCACGTGGGATTAGGAGCGTGCCTGGTGATGCTGTCAGCGTGGCCGCCCTCCCTTCCATAAACTGCGCTTAAATCAATGCAGAGCACTTGCAAAGATGACTGATAACTCCTGCTTTGTCTGGAATTTGCACACCCAGTAATATTTTGGCCAAACTAACTTGCCCTAATAATAAAGCTGAGAAAATGTAGAATGGAAAGGCTGGGGGTTTTTTACTTAAAAGCCTGTCTGACTGTGAATAATCAATTGAATGAATTGAGCAGAAAAAGTTAAACTTCGTTCTGTGAATTCTCTAGTAAGAACAGTCATCAGTTACTCACTGCCTGGTACTTGGTAACACAGGCAAAGAAATTCTCAGTCATATTGAGAGAGATTTGAAATGAGATGTTTAAAAATGAGAAATAATGATATTTGGACTTCATTAATCAAAAAAACCTCCAAATTTCTTTAGTGTGAGAGGAGTACAACACACCGCTTAGGAGTGAAAATGTAATCTAACAGGAATTACAGGAACAGACACACCTTGAAGAACCTCAGGGCATTTGTTTAGAAGCTGACTGGCGTACAAAGGAACTCAATGTTTTACTCTATTTTCTAGATATGTTGGGCGTTCATAATACCTTTCAGATTTCTAATGTTGTCAAATAGGAAAAATGAGGTTTGGATAGTCAGAGTTTGTCCAAGATCCTGGGGCAAGGGCTGGGCTTGAAGTGCTAGTGGAGCCTCTTGCTACTCAGACCAGTGGGTTTTGCTTTTTCAAAACTGCTAAACAAACACTATTTCCTAGTATCTCTTCACACCTACGTAGGATCAAATGCGAGCCCTAATGACGAAAGTTAGTTTTGGTGCTTTGAATGATCTTTTTAAAATTGCTAACCGAAGCCTTTTTCTTCCCTGTAGCCTTTCCTTATTCTTATGAATCTTCACTGTTCACCAGACGTCCACACATTTCTGTGCAGAGCCTTTGTCCCTGCCTGCCTAGATCAGATTCACGTGATTCACCCGTGTCGAAGCCTCTGTGAGAAAGTGTATTCAGACTGTAAGCAGTTGATGGACACTTTTGGAATTGCATGGCCTGAAGAGCTGGAATGTAACAGGTATTTTTCATATTGACAGGTGGTGGGAGTGGTATTTTCTTGTTTGACCCGGACTGAGTTGGAAATCTGAGGCAGAATGTTAAATGCCACCTTGCTGTAACTTCCTTAGCATGCTGACCCTGCAGTACTTATGCACGGGACCATTTCTTTATTAAAACTTTTTTGTTATTCAAATGATCACCTGCATTTTCTGGCTGTGACATTTTTTGCAGCAAAGTTCTGCAGCAGTTCTTTTCAATAATCAGATCCCTGCAAGAGGTAGCTTTTTTACTATAAATTTCTAAAAGTTTAAAGTGTTATATGTTACAGCATAGATTTTGCTTTGGTTTCTGATCTCTAAACTTGGCTTGATCATGCTTACTTTATTGGGGGTTTTAGAAGTAACTGCTCATAAGATAATGAAATACAGAATATTCTGTATTTGAACAGAGAACATTAAGTAGTAGAAACCTGATCTTGCTCCTAACGGCTTAAGTGTGCAAACCTAGTCTTGTGTTGCTTTTCCTGTACTGCCTGCCAACTCTCTTGTTTGAAATGTCACCTTTTCCTCAAAGGTGTTCACGTGTCTGTTTCAGATAGAGGGCAGTTAATACTTCATTTGGGGAAGAGATGTCTATATATTTTAAATGGAAACCACTGGAAGCACTCCAGTGCAATCTTCTTGAGATTCTGACTTCCAGCTGTGGATATTTATAAATTATTAAGGCCAGATTTTTTGTTGTTGTTGTTGTTTATTTGTTAACACACATCAGGTCAAGAGGTAGAGGAAAGGAGCAGAGACTGGAAACTCAAATAACTTTTCTAACCCACATGTGGTTGCTAATCTGTGATAAGGCTGAGGGAGAGCTGGGACAGTAGTCCTGTGCATGACCTCTGATAGAAATCAGTGTTGGAGTGAATGTGACAAGTGGCATTAATGCCATTTCCCATAGTTCTGCAGAAAAATAGAAGTTGTGGGGTTTTACAACAAGAAGGCATTAACTTCTCCCATCTTCTGTGAGGTTCTATGCAACAATAGTGCCCCTCAGCACAGCAAATGTCTTCAAGGATTGTTTTGAAAAATTAGGACAATTACAAGTAAATCCAATTATTCAATGTATCTTTAAAATGGCATTTTAAACCAACTTGTGTTTTTTGCAGAATTTAGTGCAGCTTTAAATTATTTTATTACTGCTAGCATTTACTGAAAATGTGTTGCGGTGAGCTGGGA